>JAYKKT010000078.1:5702500-6255000 GCA_036023115.1 Brasenia schreberi | reverse complement strand
AAATTTTCATGTGAAAGGTGAATTTGGACGCTTCGGTACACGAATATACTTAATTTAGGCTCAGAAACAGCAGGAGAACGAAAGCACCAATTATTTGATAAGGTATAGATGACATGGATCTGTAGGGATCATATGCACAACGAAATCAGCTGTTTGTAGCATGTCCTATGTCAAGTTGGGTTAATTGAAATAAGGACACCTACAGTGGCGGACAGAAGAATGTTTTTGCAGTGAGGCATGCTTGTATTTCATGTCCACAAAATACTTTTCTTATTTACAGTGGCGAACCTAAGAATTTTTGAGATTTTAAGTGAGGTGCATGTCTTCGGTGTGCACACAGGATTGTGTACTCCTAATTGGCTCCAGTTCATTTTGGTTACATTGGAGACCAAAGCTTAACATAACAAGAACATGCATGCACCCACTGAAATCGAACTTTGGAGCTTTACTGGTGAGCTAACGCTCTTGGTGCTGGCTCTTTTTTTTATATATTTAATGGACTCAATTTAGAATATAACATAAAATCAGGATGTGTACGAGTGTTTGCTCCACGTAGATGTAGTACACACATTTGTATTGAAATTTAAATATTTAATGTACCGAAGTATATTCAAACAGTTGTACATATCCCATAGGAATATGTACATTAAATCAGGTGTACATTAAATATTTAAATTCTTGTACCACGTAGACCAAAGTGGACTATAATACGCTAGCATACCAACGTGTGTACACAATACAAATGCGTGTACTAAATATTTGATTGAGTAAATTAGCTAGCATACCAACGTGTGTACAAATGATAATCGATGTACACGATTATTCATGAATAAATATTTAGGTACCACTCAAATACAAATGTGTGTACTACTTTGGTCCACGTAAATATCCCATAGGAGTACCTAGCATTCAGTGTATGAGTGGTACATCTTCGTGGCTTAAAACAAATGTGTATACGAAAGACCAAAGTAGGAGTATGACCAGAATAATCGTGTACATTAAATCGATTTAATCAGGTGTACCAAAGAATATGTGTATACGATTATTCATTTGTGTGTACAGTGGGATATTAAATAATCGTGTACATACTCCTATGGTATACTATTTAAATATCCCATAGGAGTACCTAGCATTCAGTGTGTACACACATTTGTATTGAGTAGTATACCAGCATCTCAATTTTCTTGTACCACTAAATATTTAATTGAGTACCTAGCTCCACGTAGACCAAAGTAGTACACACATTTGTATTGAAATTTAAATTCAACATTTGTATTGAATAATCGATGCATTGTACTCTCTAATAATACCTAGATGTGGTACCAAAGCATTCTCTGTGTCATCCTTGTTTGTCTGCGCACACACTGTATAAATCTTTATTTACAGACCGGTAACACTATAATACGAAAGACACATCCCATGTGAGATGCTGATCATTCAGAGCACTCATGTGTGTACTACTTTCATGGTGTCACGCTGACACGAACAGTTCATTTAGCATCAATTTGAACCTGTTTTATCGTTAAGTCGTTGTTTTCTGCGTCTTGCATGTCGTGACCCCTCTCTCTCTCTCAAAAGAATACTGCAAGGATATTTTTACAAGATACGGCCCGAGCTGGTGGGCTTTTACGGAAGCAGATCCAGAGTCACGGGTAAGTAGGTATAGTTAGAGAGAGAGAGAGAGATGATAACAATGATAATCTCAGAAGAGTCAGTGTCAGTCATGGTCCCATGTACGCATGCATTTGGTTGATTTCTTAAATTGAAAGAGAGTGTGAATGAATCGGGTGTAGGGAGGGAAAGAGAGATACTTTTATATAACTTTGGTGTTGGTGTAATGGTGAACAATAAATAGAGACCCTCTGTGACGTCCCCTTTCAAACTGGGCGTGAGGTTCCCCGTGCATTTCTTATCAGTGTTGTTATTATAAAATAAATATGCCTGCCTGACATCTCTCTCTATTATGTCAGCGCATGCATGGTTGCACCTGCATATGATGCCTCCAAAAAGCTCCAAAAAGGAGAGAAAGAGAGAGAGCAGGACAGATGAGTTACTCGTTCGTTGGCTTAACGAATTAAAGCTCGTCCTCACTTGTCTCATCTACTGTATGAGATGAATTAGGGTTCACTTGATATGATAACGTTTACTAACCATGGCCATCTCATCTCGGTTGTGATCAATCACCAAATTTAACTATATGCAGCTTATTATTATTACTATATGTATGTGTGTGTGTGTGCGTGGATGATGAGCATGTCTCGTTCAGCTTGTTATACTCTTCAAGATTTAAAAGATATGATAATACACAAGGCAAACTCATCTCGCGGCTTGTTCCTTCAACTTGATCAGTAGGATGCCATGAGCCATGTTCTCCTTTCATGGCTTCACGAGACAATAATATGCACCTCAAATTCAGCCAGTCGTTTGGCTCGTCTTGCAACCCTAATCATATCTCCCTGCAAACCGGTTTCGAAGGTGGCGGAGTTACGAACATGCGCTTGCCTGTTGAAAAAACCAATATATTTGGCGAGGTGGATATTGACGTATATTTGTTAAGGACGACGGGCCTTACTGTGTTTGATAACAACCAATCCTTGCTTTTCACGTTGACAATAAAGCATCCACTTGATAGCCTCGAATTCGTACTCTCTCTCTCTCTCTCACACACACACATCCAAGCTTCTTTATATTTATGGTTGATAAATCAAATTTGGGGTTAGATTGTTTGGGGATGATTCGAGCTGCTTTAGTCTCCAACTTGTGGCTGGAGTAAAAGTTTAAAAGATGGAAACCAAGTTAATGGAAGCTAATGCTGGAGTTAATTTCAATGATGTTTTGAGGCAAGCTCGATCAGTGAGTTGTTAAATTTAGATAACAATATAATGGGTTAATTATATTCATAGAGTGACCTCTCGTCCGAGAGACAACCCCTTACCCATTGGGCTTAGGTTATGCGCCCTGTCCAAAACCAATGCAGATGTTGCAACACATGCTTCTCGGTAGAATCCAAATACTCTCTCTCTCTCTCTCTCTCTCTCTCTCTCTCTCTCTCTCTCTCTCTCTCATCTCTCTCTCTCTCTCTCTCTCTCTCTCTCTCTCTCTCTCATGAATGTAAGTTAAAAAAAAATACACATGAATAAGTACACCAGTAAAAAATATATTATATACACACTTTTGAACTCAACTATTTATATCTTGACATCGATGATGAGATGGATGGTTGGCATTTTTAAGGATATAACGATATATAACATGACAAGTTTATTAGACTTATATATATATATATATATATATATAATCAAATTGGAAGTTTTGTTCTTATTAGGTACATGGCTATGTCCTGTTTCGGGATTTCCTGGCACCGCGCACAAAACTGGTTGATAACAAGATCAATTTTAGTAGGTAGGCTTTATCATATGCTTTAACAAATCGTATTTTTCTTGATTAAATTGTAAAAAAGACCCTCTTTTTCTCTTTGTTTTCAAATTTAATAACTCGGATATGTTTGTTAATGCACCTCCAAGTTAGGGTACGCCTGCAGAATCTTATGTGGTTTCCATCGAATATTTTGAATGATGACAGCTTAGACGTCCGTACTGTGTGTGTCTACATTCCATCCCTTTGTGACAACGAATCTCTTAGCTCTCTGCTCCACCCCCCACCCCCGCCTCTCACATATGTTGTTCCTGTTCTGAAACCGCCTGTTTGGGGTGGTTCTGATTTGAGTCTGAAACCAGTAAAAATATTTATTAAAGTTCATTTTAAAGAAGAAATTTTAAAAAATCCGAAACTGACAGGTTGGAAACACCAGTTCCAGTTTCGGGTGGTGGAACCAGAACTGAACCAGGTGGTTCCTGGTTTCAAGCCCGATTCTGGGTCTGGTTTCAATGGTTCCAAGTTCCAGTCGATTCCTGGACTGATTCGGTTTCGATTGGAACCGTGGGGCTGATTCTGAACCCACCATATCTATTCATGGCCATTCCACAAACCTCGGTGGTGTTTCATAAGGGGGACCTTCCCCCACATAGGAAACAATGCACTAGCAATCAAAGTAATTAGCGTATGCTATTTTAAAATTGTTGTGTCTGTTCATCTTACAAACTAACCTGAACGTATGAATGAAAAATAAATAAATCCACATTTGGTTTCAGACAAGAAAAAGAGTGCACCCATAGTGTTAGCTTAACAGCGTGGGGCTTTGACGCCACTTTTCCTGGTAGGGAGTTCAACTCCAATTTTGAGTGTTAGTCTCCGGCCTCCCTTTGTGACCAAGAAGAAGGAGAATAGTAGAAGGGGCACCAAGACATGACCAGTTCCAAGCTGGCTCGGTGGTTTCAACCAAACCAAACCAGGTCAGAAAACGGGAACCAATAAAATCTGATCCGGAACTGGGATCACCTGATCCGGTGTCTCTTTCTCAAAATGGCGCCCTACCGTTGCCCAACAAGCAATAGCAACCTGGCTAGGGGGTCGACTCACAAGTTGAAGGCCGCCAGTTCGATAAAGGCGGTGTGCATCTGGCTTCGGACTCCCGTTGTACTAAAAGGCAACCATCTTATATCACTGGTTTTTGGAACTGCAGTACAGAAAGGTGTGGATCCACGGGACTCGGGTTTGTTTGGAGCTGTTATAGTAATGATATCTTAGTTATAAAATTTGATAATAACTCACAACTAAAAGAAATTTCCAACTTCTATAAGATACCGTAACCTAAAAAAGGATAAATTAGTCAATACTTGATAAAAGTAAAAAAAAGAAAAACATCGAAAAGCATGCTTAAAAACTAGTTAGTCGTGTTAGAGATGCCACCTTTTTTTGTGCTAGTGTTGCACTCCTTGGGACGGGGCTGCATCTCTCTCTCCCTCTCTCATATATATAGAATATATATATATATATATATATATATATTATATATATATATATATATATAGATATATAGATATATATATACTGTCATTAACTTTTCTAGAAGAAAATGCACTTGTGTAAATGAGACCATTAACTTTTCTAGAAGAAAATGCACTTGTGTAAATGAGACCAAGGGTCGCACGAGGGACATGGTAATGTTCTAGTGCAAGAAATTCATATCTTCACAACGGTTGTAAAGTTTGAACTTCTACAGATATTTTTTTAGCTTTATAAAAAATAATGGTCCCATGCGAAAAGCCTTCAACCACATATTGAAGATGTTTTGATGTCTCGAACAGTGGATTCATGCACTGCAAGTAGGGTTTTGGTTAATGAACCAAGCTGCTTGTTGTTAGCCCAGTTTTGCTTGTTCCTAAAAGGTTCATGTCGTTACACCATATGAGCTAAACATGAACATGTGCGCTCTAATCGTTCCGCCCGTGATATCTCGTTGAAGTACATCACGTAAACGAACACATCTTGATGATCAGTGCTACCACTCATAAATCTTGTGCATTTAGCATAACCATGCAGAGGTGTGCTTAACACATTTAGATAATCCTATTTTGCACATGCTTTTAATAAGCTGAGACATCTGCAAGAGAACTATTTCAAATGTTTAGGTTTTGAATGCATGAATCTGATGCATTTTAGTGGATGAATCTGAAGCATTTTGCAATGTTTGAAATGCTTTTCATAAGCTAAAGCATCTTTTTCTTTTTTGCTAACAATAAGGGACAAAAGCTCAGAAGGACAGAGCAGACCAAAACATTTTGTTTTTTGGAAGGAAAGCAGGAAGAGGCAGGGCAGATCCCCACCATGTATATTCAAGATAAAAAATTGATGCATAGATATGTACATTTGGTGATCCTTTCAGGACTTTCACACCCCAGCTTAACTAAATTTGCCATGTTCATAGCTATAAAATTAGATTAATAACTATCTTTTACTATTGCAACCCTGCAAAAGAGACGATAGAAAACTGAACAGTCTGGAACCCTACTACAGCTTTGATCCTCAAGGGTGGGTTTGATGAGATTAACCAGATCACGTTACATAGTTTCTATGATTACTCAACACGCAGGCACAATTTGTTAAAGAATCGCAAGCCACATGCGCTACTTCCGGCCGCAGATTTCCCCATCTTTAGAAAATCGACCTGTGCGCAGTCACATCCTCAATCGGATCGAAAGCCAAAGGAATCATAGATCCGTCAAGAGGATGGTTATAGAGCAGTAAGCCAAGATCATGACTTAGTAGCTCTCACCCATTATTAAATGGGTAACAGTTCCCTCCAGGTTGCAGAGTGATCAGTCGGCGCACACAAAGATGATGGGAGGAATAGAGGCAACCAACAAAATCAAGTTCAGGAATGTACAGAAGTGGTGGCAAAGCTGACACAAGTATTTGATATCAGTCACAGTACACAATGACATGAAAATCTTTAATGATGGTTAACCATTGACCGTGGTAACATGTGCTGCACAGATCCAAGATGACGACGGCAATCATCTACGGCTACAGAAGGGCTCCATAGACCATGGTAACATGCCTTGGACGCATCCATGAAATCAATGAACAAAAGCAGAAAACACAGCAGGTCTTTAGGGAGAACTTTTCGCACAAAGATTACCTTCAAATTGACAAATTGAAGATGCTACAGAAGGGCTTGAGGAACCCCATCTTTGTGGTGGTCCGGAATCATGTAGTTATATATCATACCTTCAATACTCTGCAAATAAGTTAATTCATACAGAAATTCTGTTTGATAAAACATTCTGTAACTAGAATTCTTCATGGTTGAACATAAGAAATGATTTATCAGAATAACACAGACTAAAAAAACACAAGGCCGGCACAGCATGGATAGATAGATCACCAATTACTACAATTGTACATTCTGTGGCGGCTCTTAAAACCTGCTGCTTTGGAATGAAAGTGAACTTCAGTACTGCTCAGTGAATGTCCAGGTATCTGGATTATCATGTTTCATCTTTTCATCCCCATGCAACTATAGTGAACAGCCGAACTAAGTGCCATGATGTAGTTCATGTTAACTTGTAATAGAGCTGACCTTGAAACTGGCCCTTCAACAGCCAATCAACACCCAACGACTACACTGCTCGCCGTTGAGAGGGAGCAGTGGCTCCACGATAGTCCCTCTCTCACTCTTTCTTCTCACTTCACTTGTAATAAGCCTCTATAGATAGATACTATGAAATGAATAATTAGAGTTTTTTTATGCTCACTTAACTTGTTTGGTATTATACGTATTTGGTTTGTCTTGTGCACAAAGTGTTTGGTGATTTGTTTGGTGATTTGACTTGTTGAAAATCTTGAAAGATCATTTGTATTTGAGTTTGCAGACATCATTGGCGAGATTGTGGTACTAATTTTACATTATATAAGAGTCAAAAAGGTTCGATTGTAGCTGCATTTGGATTTATGCCTATTGTGAAAAAATCTTTAAACTTGGGAATTGTGAGATCATTTTCAAAAAATCAAGGTATTCTTTATATTTCTTATTATTGTTGACATTTCGTTGTTTATTAGTTCCTTACTCTTATCCAAGTTGGGCACGTACTATAAAAAATATTTTATCTCTAAACACTTGGGATTATATTGATGGGACAATTGGATAGAAAAGGGAATGATGAAAATGAATTTCTCAAGTTAAAAGAGAAATACAAGCGAGAGTTAAAAATAGGAGAAGCACAATACCAAAATCACATGGATTATTGGTCAAAATGTGAATGAAAAATATATTTTTGAGACTTAGGAATATCGGAGGAAAACTCATTTACAAGACAATTTTGTTTTTCAAATAAACTTGGATGGAAAAAATGATAATACTAAAACAAGATTCCATGAGCATTAGGGATTACCAACTTATGAGTTTTGACAAATTTGAAAAGCTCCAAAGTATGGATGAGTTTCAAGAATACATTGACAACCAATATTTCTTCTTATTTACTCAGGGATTGAGAGACGAATTTGAAAACATTAAATCAAATTTGATTTATAAAAAACTGAGACCCAAAAGCTATGAGATCTTGGCCGATTTAGTTATGAAAGAAACTAAATTAAGGAACATAAGAGACAACAAAGAAGCGGTTCTTCCTATATCTAGACCCAAAAATTATTTGAATACCTACGAATCTCTACATGCAAAAAATAGTGAAGAAAATGAACAATTCAAAAGAATGCCTTGGTCAAACAATAATACAATTTGTCATTATTGTAAGGAGAGTGGACATATCAAGACTACATATCCTTTCTTATTGAGGAGGTTTTCTCATATAGCTGCCATTGACAATAAGAAGGAAGTACGACCATCAAAGATCAAGGCCTATATTGAAGAAATATTAAAAGAAAAGGCAAGCATATCCGGGTCAACATTATCATCTTCATCCAAAAACCAAGGTATGTTTAGATTCCGGTGCTTCCTTTCATATGACTAATGAATATAAATTATTAGACAAATGCTCATAAGTTAGAATACAAGTGTTTACGACTGATGGAATTATGCTTGATGTTAAAGAAATTCGTAACTTAAAAAGTAATTCTTTAAAATACTCCAAGTATGTTTTATACCAAAACTAAATCTTAATCTTCTCTTAGTTTTTCAAATTTGTGATAATGGTTGCATTATTACTTTCTCATCAAATGGATCTACGGTGCAAAATCATTCATCAAAGAAAGTGATTAGGCAAGGATATAGAGAAGGTGGTCTTATACGCTATGGATAATTAATTATACCAAATTTTGAAACATGTGAGATTATTTGTAACGATTTTAGGTTTTAGAACAAAAGATTTGGTCATCTTAATGTAAGAAAAATGAACAATTATCCATGGATAAAAATTAATAAAAAGAATAATTTTCTTTACAAAAATTGTATTTTTGGCAAATCACATCATGCACTATTTGGCGAAAGAACTTTTATCACAAAAAAGGCCTTCAAATTAGTGCACTCCGATCTTTAAGAAGCACTATGATCTTTAGGAATCAAGTCCCATCAAAAGGAGTGATGTATTATGTTATCTTTATATATGATTTTACTCGACAAATGATTTCACTCAACACAAATATATTTTTTGAAACATAAATTAAAAGTTTTTAATATTTTTTGATCTTTCACAATATGATCAATACTCAATTTGAAAGTAATATCAAAAGCTTAAGAACCGACTTCGGGGGTCAGTATCTCTCAAATTACCTCAAAAACTATCTTGAAGAACAGATTTTGGGATAAAAAATCTTTACAAAAGCTTCCCAACAAAATGGTTTAGCAGAAAAAAATATAGACATATTAAAGAAACTACTAGAACTTTGTTGGTAGCAAAGTTCCCAGATACTTGTGGGCCAAAGCAGCATTAACTTTCATATATTTGATAAATAGGATGTCATCAACCAAACTAGAAAATTATTCTCCCAAAAAATTATATTTAAATAAACCTAGTTATGATCGGTTGAAAGTTTTTGGATGTAAGTTATATTTATATGGATAAGAATAATAAGTTAAGTCCCAATGCCATTGGATGTGTCTTTCTTGGGTATGGTATTGATAAAAAAGGATATAAATGTTACAACCCAAAATAAGATAAACTTTATGTGTTTGAAGATGAATGTTATTAGGGAGTTAAGTCACAAAACACTAAGATAGTTATACGTTTTTGGATGAAATATTAGATGAAAGGTTAAATGATAAAGAGAAAAGTATGGTCCATCCAGAGGATGAACCCAGAAATTATTAAACTAAAGAAGAAATCAGAAGACCTTTTGAACATCATTATGTAAGGAGGAATAGAGAAAATGATAATGCTCCTAACAAAAGAATCATAAAACCAACTCAAAGATTTGTGTCTTATGAAACATTTTAACCACAACATAAAAACCATATAGCAATCATATCGAGTGTCCTTGAACCAAATCATTATGACCAAACAAAAAATAATTTAGAATGGAGAAAATCATTGAACGATGAATTAGAAGCTCCAGAAAGGAATAGTACTTGGGACATTATTCTCAAACCCAAAGAAAATAAATTTATTTGTTGTAGGTTGGTCTATAAGGTTAGATGGGTTTATCGGAAGGTACAAAGCAAGACTTGTACCTAAGAGGTATCCTCAAGAATATGGGATTGATTATAAGAAAACTTTTGCTCATGTTACTCGTATGACTATTGTTCATTTATTAATTTATATTTATCCAATTAAAGAATGGGATATATATCAATTCGATGTTAAAAATGCTTTTTTGAATGATAATCTTAGTGAAGACATTTATATGGCTCGTCCTTCAAGATTCAATGCTCTAAGCAATTATGTCCTTAAACTAAAAAAGACTTTATATGGACTCAAACAAGGCCCTAAGGCTTGATTTGATACATGTATACATGCACGAGATTTTTGCTCTTGTTATACTAACACTAGCTTCTTTGTATGGAAAACTAAAGCAAGTATTGTGATTCTACTCATGTATGTAGATGATATGATCATCACTTTAAGTTATTAAAATGGGATATTACATATCAAAAGAGATCTGCATGAACAATTTGAAATGAAAAATCTGAGTCTACTTAGTTACTTCTTGAGAATAGAAGTAACCCGTAATAACAGAAGTTATTTTATGTCACAAACAAACTTTGTTAATGATATTATTAATAGGTCAGATTTGATAGATAACAAGAAGATAGAACACGCTGGAAGTGATGGAGACCAAATTAAGAACTACATATAGAGAAAAATTAGAGCATCTCACTCCCCGTTGACAAATAATAAGAGTCTTGATGTATCTTATCATCACTCAACCACACATAGCACACGCAGTATATGTGGAAAGTCAATTTCAATAAGCTCCCACCAGTATACACATGAGTGCAGTTATGCGGATTATGAGATACATAAAGGATACACTTGAAAGAGATCATTCTAACCTCATCATCTTCTGGTAAATTAACTGTTTATAATGATGTTGATTAGGGTGGGAATGTCAATGATAAATATTCCACCACCAGATTTTGTGTATTTTTAAATGACTCATTAATCTCCTAGAGATGCAAAAAATAAGAGAAGGTATCTCTATCATCTACAGAAGCAGAGTATAGTCATGATACTACAGCAGTAGAGATAACTTATTGCAGACATTGAGGTCACACTGGAAGATTTTAGTGAATGGCTTTGTGATAATAAAAGTGTAATGTATATTACTTTAAATAATAGATTCCATGAACGAACCAAGCATATTGAGATGGACTATCACTATATTCAGGAGGAACGCTTACAACTAGTAGATTTTTTATAAAGTCTTTTTCAGCACCTAGATTTATGTTTTTGTCAGATTTTTGGCATATACAAAGTTTAAGGGGATATTAACTTATAATAGAGTCTGGTCATTAGGGCCCACCATGCCTCTTGCACGGGCCTCCCTTGGACTAGCCCGGTCAACACCCAACGACTACATTCCTAGCTATTGGAAACTCCCAACGACTAGTAGTGTATCCATTGGGTGCAGTTGCTATATGATAGTCTCTCTCTTGTAATAAACCTCTATAAATAGAGGATATTGTCAAATGAATAATTAGAGTTTTTTTGTGCTCACTTGACTTGTTGGTATTATACTTATTTGGTTTGTCATGTGCACCAAGTGTTCGGTGACGTGGCTTCTTAAAGATCTTGCGAGATCATTTGCATTTAAGTTTACGGACATCAATGGCGAGGCGAGATTGTGGTGCTCATTTAACAGCTCATCCATTCTCAAAATCCATGAGGAGCTCAGAAAATTACATAGAGACAGCATGGTGATCAGGATTGCCGAACCATCAATGATAGTGCTGTTATATCTACAGTGATCGAGAAAGCAGCCTTAGACAAAAGCTGGAAAGAAACCGCATACATATGCTGATTGTGTCTGCACATATATGTTTCTCCTCTACGTCAGTTTTGATGAATCACAAACTAACCCAAGAGATCAAAAGATAGGTTTATGCTTGTGTCCGCAAATATGTGTTCGTCCTAGAGATTAAGTTTGACGAATGGAAAACTAAACCCGACTACCTTTTGATGGATCAGCAAAAGGCACCATGTGGCGTAAGGTACCGCATGAAACAGAAATAGTTAAAAAAAATGTGGATTTTTTGCAATAGTAATACAATTTGGTCGTGTCTCTTGGCACCTATTGCACAGATGAAACAAAACCAACTTATACATGAGCATTGACACCTGATCAAAATAAAGATCATGAAATACATAGACATTGAAATTCAAAAGTATATCTACATGCACTGATTCCTCCTTATCTTCTCCACAAAAATAATCTAGCATAATCAAATAAAAGTCGTCCACGAACACATCAGATAAACTACAAATACAAAGACAAACATCATACTGCTTCACATTTTATAACTTGCCATTACCCTTATAATGATAACACAAACCTTCTCCTTTATTTTCTTTTAAACTATTGACAGCTACTTTGGAAACCCTACTTATGTATGAAGCTATATTCAAAAACAGAGGGTAAAACAATTAGTCACTGAAGCGACCAGCTTTTGAAAAAGTGAAACAGCGTATTTAGATACTTGATTACTGTAGCAAGTATACTGACTTTCACCTTACCTCACCGTATGTAAATTTGCCAGGAAGAAAAGTATATACACTGTTATCTTTGAGTGGAAGCTGAAAGTATTAAGAGATGTATTACCATGACATGATATCAAAATGAATCCCTTCCAGAACCACGATCATCCTCATCACCAAGGCCGTGTAAACTACCAAAACGACCAGAGGCAGACTGAGCAAAACGTCTTGAACTAGAGTCATTCAAGTTACCTGAGCTATTCGGACTAGAATCTCTAAAAGCCCCATCAAACCGGCTTAAACCCGAGTCGCTGAAGTTTCCAGGTCGACCAAAACCAGACCGGCCAAAATCACCTGATTTCCTCATGTTTGAATCACCAGAACGGCCTCGCTGAGAATCATCATATCTACCAAAATGACCAGGTGAACTACCAAATCCACTAGCACGGTCAAACCCAGGCCTACCATAGCCCCCTGAACGACCAAATCTTGAATTATCATAATTTTCAGATCGGTTGAAACCTGAGCCACCCAGACGACCACTTCCTGAGCCTCCAAATGATGATCCATAGTGGCTCCCACCAAAGTCACCAAGAATATCTCGACTCCCACTCTCGCCAGAGACTCTAGGAAGCTTCACCGAATTGAAAAGAAAAACTATCAGCAAATCAACTTCCAACTCATTTTGATGGTTCATTATTCAAAACCCAACAAAGATTAATAAGCATAGCCCATAAAAGGATAACTGAGTGGGGGCATAAAACCCCAAGAATGATTAACTAAAATATGCATTTTCATTTTGAAGCACATCCCAAAGGACCCAAACACCAAATAATCTATAAATCACATCATGCATCCCAGTTTATAACCCAAATACGATGCAATAAGGGAACACCATGATTACCTCACTGAATCTGCATCCAACATCTTGCTCGATGACTCGAACTGCTCTACTCTGCTGTTGTGTGTACATCAGAATGGCACTTCCTTTCTTACCAGCACGTCCTGTACGGCCTGACCTATGAACAAAGATTTCAGAAGAATTTGGTAGCTCATAATGTATCACCTGCCAAAAATAAAGCCCAAATTATAATAAATGATGACTTAGCATTACATTATTACTAGCATTTGATGAACTTGAAATGACTGCAACAAATTGAAAATAAAACGTCATGCATATGGAAAAGCATATATGCAGAGCATATGGCCCTAATGAAAAGACCTATAGGAAACATACAAGACAGAAAATCACATGAAATAGAGGAAGCTCATGCATATTTGCAATTAATAATTGCACAAAGATCATAGCGAAACAGAGCAAACGGATGTACTAGATGCATCCCATTATGACTGCTTGTGCATGTTTTCTGATAGCATGCATTACTTCCATATTTAATCACAATAAATACAATGACAACTACCACAAGAACAAGTATAAATCCCAAGAAGCATTCACTGACACACAAATGATAAGTCTGTTTGAAAGACCTTAGGAGCATTTTTCATTATCTGGGACATCTGACAAAACAAGTTTGATGATGACGTAAAAGAGGGAACCAGAAATAAACACAGTTCATTGTGAAACAAAGGTACGCAAACAAACACATATCAAGAGATCATGACAATGAGCAGAGGAAGAGGTTGTTACCACATCGACATTTGGTATATCCAGCCCACGAGCAGCAACATCAGTTGCAACTAATATGTTAAATCGACCATCTCGAAAGCCTGAAAGGGTCCTCTCCCTTTGATTCTGTGAGATGTCACCATGCAAAGCCTCACATCTAAAACTGCGTGACATGGAATATGCCAGTCTGTCTGCATCACGCTTAGTTTGTGTAAAGACGATGCACTTCCCACCCTTGGCATGCTCCTGACAGATGAGAACCATAAGCAAGTGCTACAACCTTTCAAGTAAAAGTGATGGAATTCCAAGCAGGCAGTTCAATAGCAACGTAACCAAGGTCACATGTGATTTGCGACTGAGTACACAAAAGTGCTCCACTGCTTTATGATTAATGGAATCTCTTAATCTTTCTTCAATGTTAAACAGTTACAGTTATAGAGAAGAAAATAATCTAAATAAGCTCTTCAAGCAACAATTGTATCTTCAGCAGAAAGAGCACATTAAGGAAAAAAATCAATCCTTAGCAATTTTCACAAGCATCTCAATAACATTTGCATTTATGCTTCACACTGAACACTAGTGCACTTAAAATTCCATTTATTTGTTACCAGAAGAAAGAGTAAGAAACTTTGTCAGAGGCCTAAGAAATCTAGAGACCACTGCCACAAGTGATGGACATAGCAAGCCCATATCAGTAAGTGATTCCCGTATGTCACCTGTACTTATATACACAGCATCTACATCTCATCCAAAAAATCCCAACTATTTTTGGAAGTTCTAGAAAACATTTAGCAAAAACTTCAAAACTTGAAGAAGACAAAAAGAATATCAAACTCCCTAGGAAAATAGAATCCTAGTTTTACATAATCACATGCCCATTTGTTCTTATACCTTTCAATAAGTTAACAGAATGTAAAAATAAATTTTTTGAATAATGTTACGACAAAGAAATAATTGATTCTTGAAAATTTAATGAACTCTAATATACTGGTGTATGGATAAAGATCCTTCAATATCACATGATACAGTATCATACAACACAAAGATATGACCCCTAGAGGTTGATATAAACAAATTAGCACAATGTACCATACCAACAGTCTAGTCCCAGATGATGCCACACCTTCACTAACAAGTCCTAATTATATTTTAATCTTTCAGATGATCAAAACTTATAACAGCCACAGTAAAAGAATAGCATAATATCTAAGCTGGTTAAGAGAAACACTTTTATTGAAAACAACACTTACTGAAATCCGATATTCAAATCAGAGGAAATTTTATTTAAAGACATTAATCAGTGGTCTGTTGCCAGGATAGTGAAAAGAAACCTACAGAATGGAAATTTTACTTTTGCTACCAACCTAAGTTTTAATATATGTGAAGTTAAGTGAAATATAATTTGACTCTTGCAAATCCTTAAAGGAAACACAAAACCAAAAGCAGTGGATACCGTAACCAGATGCCCAAGAACTGATGGCTTTGAATACATATCTGTGGCAATGGAAAATAAACTGATTCCTTCCGCCAGCTT
Organism: Brasenia schreberi; assembly: GCA_036023115.1. Classification (NCBI taxonomy): domain Eukaryota; kingdom Viridiplantae; phylum Streptophyta; class Magnoliopsida; order Nymphaeales; family Cabombaceae; genus Brasenia; species Brasenia schreberi. The sequence goes on along the minus strand of JAYKKT010000078.1, from coordinate 6,239,351 downwards.
TTGATCAGAATCCCCAACCTGCAGGAAAATTTGATATTTTATAAGTACACTACACTGTATCAGAGAGATTATAATACATGCGACAAATAGAAAAGTGAACATAACAGGCATTAAACCCCGAAACAAAATCTACAAAAATACTTTGAAATGTTCCATACTAGAATGACATATCAACAACAACAACTAAGCCTTTCTCCATACTAGATGGGGTCCGCTACCATACTAGAACGACATATACAACAACAACAACTAAGCTTTTTCCCATACTAGATGGGGTTGGCTATATGGATTCTTTGTTTCCACATATCTCTATCATAATTTGTAGAATCCATGATAAATTAAGTCCGATAAAGTTTTACACTGGCTGTCGGAAGCTTAATGCAACCCTCCTCCTTTATCCGAGCTTGGAACCGGCCCTACAAGGGTCATCCCTTACATGGGCGGAGTTATACTAAATGACATATACAGAAGAAAAAATTATTGTCAAGTGCACAACAGCAAGTTCATACAGGAAAGAGAAATATACTTACCAGATCAATTACAACAGGATTCTTAAGATATTTTTGAGATAGCTTTCTTATCCAACTTGGCATTGTAGCAGAAAACAGCATGCTTTGACGCTTCTGTGGTAATTTTTCAAGAATTACCTCAACATCTTCCTCAAACCCCACAGCAAGCATCTGATCAGATTCATCTAATACGACAAATTGTACTTCCGACAAGTTTAGTGCACCTCTCTTGAGCAGATCAATAACACGGCCTGGGGTCCCAACAACAACATCCACACCGTAATTAAGGGTGTTAATCTGATGAGATATGGGAACACCCCCATAAACACAAATTGTATCTAAGACAGTCGCAGATTCTCTGAACTCTTTCTCAACTTGGCGAGCAAGCTCCCTTGTTGGAGCCATAACCAAGGCCAAAGGATTCCGTCCCTGCCTGCAGAATAGCAAATAAGTTACACAGACGGAAGAAAGCATCATAACAGTTATGGTTGTTAATCAGAACCATAACAGCCAAATTAATCTAAAATCAGCAATCAAGCTACAAGCAACTGGAGATGGATGATAGGACCAAACCCATGTTTTGCATTAAATTTTATAATTTTGTCCATGATTGGGATTCCAAAAGCCAACGTCTTCCCTGTTCCAGTCTTGGCACGGCCAATCATGTCACGCCCTTGCATTGCCGGTTCCAAAACAGCCCTCTACGTGCAAGAATGCGCACAAACAATCAAACAGAAAAATCAGCAGACTAACTTTGAAGTTAATACTAATTATATACTATCGTACATCTGACACATACACGTAAATTATCCATTTTCTCCTCCTTACTTGCCAAATTTAAAATCTAGTTTCGCTTGAAATGCCAATGCCACATCAAACTCAAAATATAAAATACACCACTTACAGAAAATGAAGAATGGTTGACACGAAATGTCAGAAACTTTGATTGCATTACAGAGTCAGCTGAAGGATTGATATGCTAAAGCTTGTATCTTCAGTAACGTGGAGGATTTGGCATATCATTAACTTAAACAGTGAGCTTCCTAAAGCAACTTGGGCAACTAAAGTGTGTATTTTCTGGTTGTCCTATAGCAGGAAGTCAGAAAATGCGAATCAGAAACAGAACTGGAACCACACAAAAATAGAACATCATAAAGGCAAAGGTACCCAAATGCTAAAACTTAAACGACCTTGTAAGATCTAGTGAACAACCTGTTTCCCCGAACTAACAAGCATGCGAACTATATCGTACGCCCATCCCAATTTTCACCAATTCACTAATCAACAAAATACTTAATTTTGCTTCAAGTGAAATGGATGCTAAAGGAATCTCCACATTTGGCATGTGGTGAATCCATTTTGAAATGTCAAAAGAAAGGAGAACACAGAATTCAAGTTCCCCAATTACCTGAATGGGGAACAATTTGGTGATGCCTTTCTTTGCAAGAGCAGAGACGATTTCCCGTGAGATTCCAAGCCCCGCAATTTCAAGACCATCGTCTCCCTTCTCGTCGGACGGTTCATCGACCGAATACTCCGCCGGTGCAGGCACCGTCGCCCTGAAACTCAGCACGTCAGCACACGCCCGAAACCCCCGCAAACCGAGTCCATCAGACGGCTTCAAACGCGACCAACGGAGCGTAATTGAGGTATCCGACGACTGAAAAAGGAAGAAGGTTGTGAATGGAAGGGGAGGAACGTGGGAAGATGGCGGGAAAGGAGACAAGGAGGTGAGAGAAGCTAGGGTTTTACAGAGAAGAAGGGATTGAGATGAGAGACGAGAAGAAGAGGAGGAGTAGAGTCCGAGGGTTTTCCTGAGAAGGGAATTCATCGGATTCTCTGCAAACACAGAGAGAGAGAGAGAGAGGTACAGAACCTCCTTAAAGCCCTTCATGTCAGGGAAGATACTTTCGTCTGATTGAAGCAAGGACGATGACAAGAGGACTACATGACACAGACACCGTTCCTCAGTCGTGTATGCTGAGTGAAGACAACATGACAAAGTGATGACACAGAAACCATTTTCCGTGTCGAGCTGAATTTGTCATTATGCATTTATGCTGGAGAAAGGACACGAGGACACGATCGTATGGTCTTATTCCTTTTTTTTTCTTTTCTTTTTTATGTGTGTCGAAAGGGAGCCCGCTGCTCGAGGTGCCAAAGTGGGAAGAAGCCCGGGGCCTGTCCCGGCACAGCTTTGGGCCAAGCACAAAGGCCCCTATTTTCTACGAAGTAAAGTCAAATATATATATATAGAGAGAGAGACTGATTGGATCTGTTTCGATTTTTTTTGAAATTTTTTAATTTTTTTAAATGATACTTATGTCAAAAAAAACAATGAATGAATATAAATGAACATATCAAAAATGAAAATGATATGTTATATATATATTGGGTCGGGCCGGTTAAATTCTGGATCATGAAAAATGTGGGCAGACCCTTGGCCCACCAGGGCTAAGTCCAGGCCGGTTCGGATTGACCAAAGCCTAACACTCGCGCATGAGCCCTCCCAGAATCAAACTTGCCATGTAAGTGTGGGAGTCAAAGAGAGCTACCAGTTGAGAGTTCCTCTTCCTGTTTTCGAATGCACCGAAAGATTTCGCTCAAAAGATGCACCCATCGAGAAGCATCAAACAATAGCTCACCTGGCTAGGTTGTTGAGTCACGAGCTCGGCATGAGGAGTTCGATACTGAGGTCATGTATCTGGCTTCCTGAGTAGGCCCACCGAGAAATGAACGTTCGTTGTGGGTTGGCTCAGTTCAGCTTGTGACGAACTCAATCAAGTCCAGTTAATGATTCAAATGTGTCGAACAGAAGCTGGCCCCTCATGTAGCTTTCTCAGGCTCAACATGAATACGGTTTTTTCAGCTCGGCTTGGTTTAATCAAAGTTCTTCTAGTTAAGGATGTATACTCCATGTAAGAAAACTGTGTTAGTTGATCTAATTGGAAGGATTAATATTATTTAACGATCAAATGTTTAACTTAGATGACAAAGTTCTATTTAAAACGAGATTTTGAATTAATTTTTTTTTATAACAATAGCAAAAAGGGTGAAGTCAGGTATGTATGTCTCCTGAATCGAGTTCACTAACTCCGTTTTGTGAGTCAAGAGTCATGCACTCTAGCATTGTTGCTGGTGGGAAGTAGAGAGTGCATGTGTGGATGTGTATGTTAAGCTTCGACCTCTTTTTTGTAAAAAAAAAATATGCTTTAAACAAGTTAAGTCAAAGCTCTCAAATAGTAATATGCTAAGTTCAAATTAGCTAGTATTATCTCTCTCAAATATATATATATATATATATATATATATATGTGTGTGTGTGTGTGTGTGTGTGTGTATGTGTGTGTTAAGATGCTTCCATTGCTTAGAGAAGGGATTCCATTGGTGGCGACCGGAAAAGTCAGATGAACGGCTATGCAAATTAGAAGCATGCACCTGACCTGAACCCGACTATATAGTGAATGAGGTCATGCACAATCTGGATCTTGCGCTGCTGCCAATTGCCGATGATCCCAATGCTGCTGGTGGAAGAAAAAGCCAGGCAGTACCTTCCTCCGCCCACACAACAATGATCTTGTCACCATTCAGCACCAGGGTTGTCCCTCCCTGGAAATGGAATGCCACCGACGGCAACACTACGTAGGAGCAGCCGGAGAAGTCGTAGCAAGTGTCGAGAATTTGATACGCCGGAGCCTTTCTATACCTCATCATCAACCCCATGAATCGGGACTGGAGAGTGGCATAGGAGGTGGACGGCAGGCGGGTGATGGTCGTGCCAGAATCAAGAATAGTGCCCGGCATTGAGAAGACGGTAGGAGGGATGGGCAGCAGTACGCCGCCGACGCTCACCTGTACCAAGGGAACGTAGTAGAATGTGGGGTGCAGACCAGGACCTGACAGCAATGACACAAATGATAAAGGAGATGATGGATCCGGACCGAATCTTAGGAGGCCGCTTCCGGTCGGCAGGCAGTAGGAGAAAATACCACCATAGTAGCTGGCGGACAAGGCGGCGAGAGAGAGCATCCTCCTTCCGAGCCCAAGCAATCCTGCTTCAGCTCCAAACGTTCCAGTGTTGCTTTCTCCACAGCTGAGGGGAAAGTTGAGGAATCTATCCGTCGCCAAGGTCAGAGTGTCGACCCCAAAAAGGCCGGTCGTCGACGAGGCATCGCCATAAGCGACTCTGTACAAGCACCTTCCTGCACTGCAGCCAGCCTGCTCCCGCTCAGCTGCGAGTTCTGTGCACTGGGATGAGTTGCAGGGCACGTATTTGAACGTGGTTGAGCGGTCTGGGTTGAACCGGGTGCCGTGTTGCGAGTGACATGAGACTAGGCACGGCTCGCACTGCACCCATGTGATGTCGCTCCCGGTGTCGAACTGGACCGTGAATTCCTGCCGAGGTGTACCGAGCCAGATGTTCACGATGAAGCTCGAGTCACCGATGGGTGCGCCCCATGTGGCTAGGAGAGTTGCCTTTTTCGCTGCAACTTGATCTCTTGATATCCTCGAATGTACTCACCTGATCCGGCTGTTATCCAGGAGAAGCAGTTGGCTGGTGTTGGTGCTGCCGGTGGAGTTGAAACAAGGAGAACAAGGTCCCAATCGGCCCATTAGTGGTAGCACTGATGACTTTCCTTTCGTGCCTGCAGGGCCACAGTAATGTCCAAACGTCATGACATAAGGGCTGTTACTGCTCAAAAAATATATATATATATATATACGGAGAGAGAGAATATACATAGAGAGAGAAGACTTGTTATATATTAATCATTCATTTTGGGTTGTAGTTGAAATTTAAATTTAAAAAACAAAAATGTATATATAATAAAGTATACCTTGAAAAAGTATACATGTATTTTTACTTTGGAATTCAAATTTTAATAATTTATCACCTAACATAAATGATTGAGATTTTTCTAAATATGTTAGCATCTAAATGTACTTACATATACCAACTTCTACATACATATATATATGTATATGTATGTATGAACCGTATGAGCCTATGTATATATATAATATTATAGATAAAGAGAGATAGAAAGCGACTTTTGGGTCTCTTCTCCTTCACTACATATCAAGGGAGGTACATGAGGAGGCTAGTCTAAGATAGATACACCATTGCAGCTCCCTTTGTAATTTGTATATATATAATGTGTGTGTGTGTGTGCGCGAGCCCACTTGTGTGGATGTTTTGTTTGGGTCTGTCTTGCGAGAGAGCTTGGCTCCTTCAGTGCACTGTGGCAAGGTTCAAGTAAAAGATGTAGACCTCATTTGCATAGACACAGAAAACGCACACATAAGTGTACGTGGAAGCGCATATCCTCTAGCAGAATGTTCATCATCGCCTATCTTAATGTTAACACATCAATAATAGGCCAGGTAAAGCCAATGGCTCAATGCCATATATTCCTTCCTTATCATAGCTTATATTGTAAAGAGTCCCATAAGGTATTAGAAGCATTATTCAACTTTGTATAGCTCCTGAGATCATGAACTTTTAAACAAAAGGAAAATCAATGACGTTTACTGCAGTTGATTGCATTGATCAGGACCAGCGCTAAGAACTCCACTAATCAAACTTTCAGAGGACACCTTTCGTAGGTATTCTTGCCCAAGCACGCTTAAGTTAAGAGTTTTAATTCAATGCATGGGCTCAAACGCGCTGCTGGGGAAAAGATTACGCCTGATTGTTAGCCACTTCCCGCAATTTAACACAATTACTCTTGGAACTCCATGCAAAACCAGCATTCAGAAGTACGCCACACAGAACATGAGTCATCAAAACATAATGAAACAGTAAAAAGGAAATCTCTACCATTAAATGGAACTTAGGTGGTCCGTTGATGCAGCGTTTCGATCGGAAATTTAACGTATTTCAATGGATCAGCGAGTGAGCTAAATCCCAAGAACAATGGCAGAACAAACACGAAGAGAAGGGCCGGAATAAGTACAGGTGTAGTTGGTGGTGTTAGCCATCGGAGAAGGCTTGTGCTATCCCCAACTTAATTAACCTTATATACACACATACAGAGAGAGAGAGAGAGAGACCAAAATTCATGTAAAACAAGCCCCAGTTTCTCATCTTCGCACTTCGTTCCCATTAAGATTTTGATAAGGGAAAATATGTGGGTCAACTGTAGGTTCCATCTATTGTGCTACCCAGCTTATCCCCCGTTCTTTGGTTTCTAATGTTGTACTCGGAGGTGCAGGTTACAGATGAAGGGAATCACCTACTACGCTTGGATTTCATAAATAAATATTGAATATATGTGAGGTAGTGCAAACGCACTGCCTCGTTTCTATGTATTTACGTGTGAGGTTTGGTGCAAAGGAGACAAGCAATCACTCTCTCTCTCTCTCTCTCTCTATATATATATATATATATATATATATATATAGAGAGAGAGAGAGAGAGAGAGAAGAAGATATAACTTATACTTAATTAATGTGATAATTATTGTAAAATGATGAATGCATGAATTATTATTTTATAGTATAGATACTATTTAGTATTGAGTATTAACTATAAACATGCACATAGTAAAAATGGTGAATGGTTGAGATCATTAAAGAAAACATATAAAAAATATTTATCTTTTTTATTTAAATTTTCACAATTAATCATTCCAATCAGCAGAGGAAATGTTATGGATTTCTTAAATCTAAATTTTATATATCTATATATATAGTAGTTAATGCAAGCTGGTTTGATGATGGTTTAGATTTAAACATTTAAAAAGTTGATTTATATTTGTTCTTAAAAAGCAAAAGGTAACGTTGACTTTTTATGTGTAGTTCTTAGCTTGAAATATGTGGTCTTGCACCGCTTTGGAACAACTGGTATTAGATAGATAGATAGAGAGATAGATAAATATATAGAGAGAGAGAGGGAATGAGGGAGTCTCGATGCACATGATTCATGTGAATCATGTATGCGCCACCCTTTTCAACCTTCGTCCATGAAACCATCCTTTTCACCAACTGTGTCACTAGTAGAGAACATGTTATTGATGACAGTTTTTCATTTACCTTCTTTTCTCCCTTTGTTATGCCGACTGTTTTCGCTTTACTAAATTAGTAAAAAATCGATAAAAAATCCCTTTGAATTCGACTAGTGATATCATCAGCACACCTTCACCTCCATTATTCTCATCATACCACTTCTTTTTTTCAAGGCAGGCCGAAGCCTAACACACATCCACGCATCCACACCTCCAGAGTTGAACTCACCACTTGAGTTAGTGAGAGTAAGAGGCTGTCAGATGAGCTAACTTTTACACGTTCACCACTCTTATATATATAAATAGAGAGAAGAGAAAGAGAATACTTTTGGTACCAGTTTGCTCTTCCATTACCTTTACTTTTGTGGAAAGTGTTATTTAGGACGCTATAAGAGCGTTTCAAAAATTATAAACAACAATTACACTCGTTCTCTAAAAAAACAAAGGGAATACATAATCAGTATGCATGTGCCAGTTTTCATATATATATATATATATATATATATATATATATATATATTTAAGGAGAGGGGGAGAGAGAGAGTATCTTGTGTACGTGAAAAACCAACCATATGGATGTCATTTTAGTACTTAGAGAACTTGAATGTGTTTTCCTTCGAGTAAAATGGATTTTATAAGTCCTTTAAAAGTTATTGGATTACTTTTTGGTTTACAAGGAAAAATTCTTCAGGTTTTGGAAGGCATGTACAGAATTTATGGTATAGGGGTACACAAGAAATTCTTATCTGTGGGGACATTCCGTAGAGACTAACATGCAGATGCATAGAGTTACAGATAATACTTTCACCATACCGCCGGATTGGAGAAACGCCAGCAGTTGGTGAATCCCTGTGTGTGGTAGCTGTACTTCTTATAATACGATGGTGACGATGATCCAGTAAAGTTCTGTGCAACATAAATGGAAGCCACAGATCACAGATTGAATTTGCTTACCGAAACTAAATCGTGGAAAATTAAGAAGATCGAGAGTCGGGCTCTCAAAAATTTGCTCCTTATTAAATGAGAAAGCCTTTCTGTCACTGTCATCAAAGCAAAGAAGCCTTCTACCATGGCTACCGTCAAGCTCTCTTCCTGTTCAGTCTTGATCATCGTGATTGCTGTGTCTTCTTTGCTGGGACTTGTCTCACCTGCCGAGATACAATCCATCAACACGAAGCACGCAGAAACTGCCAGCTACAGTCCATCCCATGGTAGGTTATTGTCTTCCTCTTCTTCAACACTTTTCTGATTCGTGTCACACGTGCGCACACATACTATATATATGTAAACATATAATATATATATATATATAGAGAGAGAGAGGTGACTCGTTTCCATGTACACTTGGCGCACACGGCCACCACCGGATCCTCATCCACCTTCCTCTAAACTTCTTTATCTCCATTCTCCCCTACTATATAAACATGAGAAGCGTAGGAATGATGGTGGTAGTAGAGCGCTAGCTGTAGTGCCAACAGGGTGGATGAGGGAGGTAAAACAGTAATCAAGTTCCAGGCAGAAGGTAGTGTTGATGGAGTGGGCATTTCTCTGTTTCTTTCTCTCCCTATATATTCGAGTAATTGTTGGCTATCGATGTTGTACACTTTTTTTCAGAAACATGAATATAATAATATCAGTATTTCATTTTTGAAAAAATCTTTAATTTTTTTAAAATTATAATATAAAAAAGTAACGAGTAAACGTGAACATGCCAAAAATGAGTAGGATCTAATTTTTGAAATATATATTATATTATATTTATATATAATTTTCTACAAATTAGGCTAGTTAGTTGTTGACAATCGGTTAACTTTTCTTTTTGCGACAAATTTTCTTCATTCTTGTATGATGATAAATTCCACATTAATGTGGCAGATTATGGACAAAGGAAAGTCAACTCCTCGCTGGTGAGAGTGGAGGATAATTCTAGACATAGGAAAGGGAACACCAGCCAACTTCTCTTCCTTGACGATATTCGAGTTACGTGGATACAGTCCAGGATATCGAGGAACCATACTCTTTTAGAGCAGGTGACCGTGCCCACCGAATGGGGAAAGCCAACAGGCGCCTACAACTTCATCGTGAACATCGGGCTTGGCCACCCCAAGCAGGATATCGTGGTCCAAATTGACACGGACATCACCTGGGTCCAGTGTGAGCCCTGCACCGGTTCGTGCCACCCTCAACAAGGCCCTAGGTTCAGCCCTTCCCTCTCCTCCACCTTCCAATATATTGCCTGCAACTCTTCTCAATGTGGAGAGCTTGCAGCCGAGGGTGTAAAAGCTGGTTGCAACTCAGACAAGTGCCTGTATAAAGTTGGTTATGGCGATGGATCCTCATCGGCCAGTTTCTTCGGCCTCGATAACTTGACCTTTGCCACCGACAGCATAAGCCTCAGCTTTGGATGTGGGGAGACCAACACTGGACCGTTTGGAAGAGAAGGTGACCTACTTGGGCATTGACGGAAGCAACTCTCACTTGCTTCCATTATGTCTAGCAACTATGGAGGTGTCTTCTCCTACTCCCTGCCTACTGGATTGAGTAGTGGGTTTCTCACATTGGATCCAGACCCATCATATGAATCTGCATCATTTAATTTTACACCCTTGTTCTCGGGTCCTACCCCCACCTGCCGACCTACTACTATGTTTCATTAGATGGAATGACTGGGAAGACTGAGGGTCTTGGTACCTCCTGGAGTCTTCCCGTCACCGGGCACCATACTCTACTCCGGCACCACAATCACGCTGCTACCATCGGCGGCCTATGATTCCCTCAAATCCATGTTCAAAAGGCTAATGTTGGGTCTGCCACCGTCTCCAGCTTATGAAATATTGGATACTTGCTACGACTTTTCCGGGCGGAAAAAGGTGTTCATCCCGAGCTTGACACTCCATTTCAATGGTGGGACGACTTTTGAGGTGGACAGAAACAGTGTGGTGTATGGTGTGGGAGGGACTAGGTACTGCCTGGCTTTTGCTTCCACCAACGCCATTGGGATCGTAGAAGATTGAAAACAGAGGAAGACCCAGATTGTCCATGACTTGCCCGGTCCAGGCTCGGGTTCAAATCAGGAGCTTGCTCCTAGTTTGCCTATTGATATCACTTTCTATGCATTTGTAGCGTATGCAACATGTAACAAAGTTCATCAACAGTTGTATCATGTGTCTTTTAAAGCATGCATTACTTTATTTTCCTCAATGATACAATGTCAATGACAAACATTGTTATATCATGTATTGCATACACACATATATGTATACAATACATACATACATACACTTATATAAAATTCTTTTCATCAATAAAATCGAAGAAAGATATTAGGTATAAGCATAACAACTCTAATAAGATTAAAATTATGAAAGTTAATTCATATAAGACTTAGTTTACTTTTAAAATTAATATTGAAAATCCATGTAACCAACCCCATTTAGTATGGGAAAAAGGCTTAGTTGTTGTTGTAATAATTAATATTGAAAGTACGGTTATTGTCATAAATTAATTTTAAAGATTTACGGATTTAAATTATGAAACTTAATGCATATATTAAAAATTAGTTTACTTTTAAATATTTAGTTTTTTATTTGAATATTAATAATTTAGTACACAAATAGATTTGCAAGATAATATAAATTATTAAAGTAGATTTTCATGATACTCTAAACATTAATCTAAAGATTTAACACAATACTGACATCAATACTAATGCCAGTGTTATGTTGGCATTGACATGAACTATATATCACGTTAGCACTACATAAATAACTGTGGCACGTTAGTATTCTCTGTTACTCATATTAAACTTCATGGTGACAATGTTACTAATAAATATAAAGTGAAGACTTTTTAAAACTTAGGTATTTTAAGTAATAGAAAGTTAAATACATGATAACAAAGTGGATTTTTTTGTAAACCACAACGGATTTTTAGTAAACCACACGATAAGTGTCTTCTTTATTTTGGGTGTAACATTTGGATCGGATCGAGTCGAACCGGGTCCGATTTAGTCCTGGGACCCGCATGACAAGGTAAACCATTTCGCCTTGTTCAACCCGGCCAGCTGCCTCGTGCAGCGAGAGAGAGACTATTCTCCGTTGAGGACGGCTGGAGATCAGGAGGAATCGCCGGATTTTTCAAGGTAAAAGCCCTTTCCTTTGTGTTTTTTAGCGAAATGGTAGATTCCGGCGTCGTTCTAGAACAAAAACGAGAGAGGGAAGAGAGATGGTTCGGTTTGGTGCTCCCATGAACATCGATAAGTTCGAAATCGACGGAAAAGGGAATTTTCCGGTAACCCCACCGATTTTACTTTTCCTTTTGGTTCCGGCCAAAACATTTCAAAGGAAACATACTGAAAACATACTATTCTGCAGTTTATTTATGATTTTGGTTTTTGTTATTTGCACAATAAGTGCTTGTTCTATTGCTTTCAAGAACTTGTTGGCAGAGTCTCTTAATCGAATGCCTCTTCAGAGGTTCATTTTTAACTATTATCATTATTATGATCTGTGATATCCTGATAGGAAAGCAGGAATGAGGTTCACCTAAGAAAATTGGTATCAACAGTGCATATCTATGTAAAAGCATGCCTTGTTTAAACATTAGTTCTCAATGAGTAGTCGTCTTGCAGCCGAGAATCTATGGTAAAGCTTTATTGTTGCTCCAAAATGTTGCTTAGTTGTTTAAAAACCAAAATCAACTTATTAAAACTATGGAAAGACAAGAAGAGTTAACATTTATGAAGCTGGTAAGTTAAAGGTTATTAGAAAGTTAGAAACCATGTTTTCACAAAATGTTGAGAGCGTGTTGTTATTGCCAATGTTATCTGTATTGATTCGTATAAGATGGTAGGGGCCGATATCTGTCGTGTCATCGGACAAAATGGTAAGATACAGGGTTGGTATTGGGCAAGGCCAAAGTATCAACTAGTATTGCACGATACAGGCCTGTATGGTGCGATACAGGTCATATAGGCTGATACGGCCTACATGAGTGTAGATGGGAGAGAAGTGACACAAAAAGGGCTTCAAAAGCCCCATGCAACTTGGGGCATTTTGGTCCCATATAGGCGTAAAAGTAGGCTTGTAGTAACCCTTTATCTTATGAGACCTGTAAGACCGATGCACGCACAAAAGTAAGACCTTTTTGTAGTAACCCCCCAAAAAGCTTAGTTTTGGGGATATTAGTCTTCACTTATTTTACCATAGCCAGTCTTGCTTTCATGTCTACCCCGGGATCTGCTTAACTTTATAGAATGAGCCATGTTAATCATCAGCAGTTTAGACGGCTACTTTATGATTCTTGCTAGTTCATGTGTCATCATAGATGCCAACTCTAGTTTGCAGTTTTTTCTTTTCAGTTAATTTTCCAGGTACTTCGTACCCTCTCCTAGGAGTTGACCTGTAAAACGTTAAATCCTACTTTGTTCCTGGGCAAGGTATGACCATATTCAGGTCCTTCGGTTGCAATAGCAATTTACTGTCGTTTACTATGCATTATTGAATTACTGTCGTAGCACAAATCTATCTAGTTGCTTTACTAACTTGGGACATGTGAGCATTATATTGTCATGCATGTTGGCTATACGTGCATTTTCTATGTTACTTTCTTAAACATAAGACAAGACCTGAAGATATGCCAGTGATTAGATGCTAGATTGAAGCAATAAAACTACTAGCCTCTAAAATGCCTTATGTGACAGGATGCAAAACAAGAATGAGGAATTCAGCAGCAACATCATATCTATGCACAACATGTTAGTAATTTCATAGAGTTCGTTAGGCATGTTAATTGGAGAAGAAAATATTTTCATTGGCAAACATTTTGCTGCGAAGAGTTCATTCCTTCGCATATAGGGAATGTTAGCTAGAAGATGCATAAATGAAGCTACATGCATAAATTCCATAACATTGATCGCATGCAACAAGAAAATCAAGATGGGATATTCTGAAATTCAGGGTCTTTGTTCTGGTCAACAGGACCCAACGTTTCTGGTCAAATTGATGTGATCCAGCGTCCAACAAGAAAGCTCTATCAAGAGTTGGTAAGATCTGTAGAATTGAGGTGATGCCAAATCCTATCCCGAAAATTCAATGTATCTTTCTCTGCCCATCCAATTTGCTCGAAAAACATTTGCATTACTTCCATGTAGTATTATTTCAACCTTTCTGGGAATCAAACACATGCTTAGCAGTTTAGGGTGCATTTATATCGGAGTGAATTTGAGGGGTTGATGACTAAGTCGCTTTCTAACTCAAAACTTCATGTTTATATTCCACTTTTACGATGACAATTTGAATCCTACAATGTGCTTTTCTTTTCTGTTTGACCATAGTTCATGCATGTTGATCTGGGGTACATTTGCTTGTATGTGAAATTTTATGGTCTTTTCAAATAGGTAGATGGCACGGATTATGTCTGACATATCTTCTATTTAAGATATGCAGGAGAAAGCTCGAGGAAGCAATTAACATGTTCAAGAAAATATCCATCCTCCATTTATGCAGAATTAGGCCTTTCCATAAATAAAGTTGGTGCATGGTTGGGTTATTCCACACTAAGGATCTCTACAAGGAGCTGTTCTAGCATAGCGTGCTGTGGGACCAGTGAAGTATGTATCTGATGAAGAGATACGTATTAAAATTATTCTTCTCCCTCAAATACATAACTGCAAATGTAGTGGATAGAAATAATGGGAGAATTGTTGCATCAGCCTCTTCAGTAGAGGCAGCTCTGAAACGTGGGTTTGAGTGCAGTCGTACATGCAATGCGAAGGCTGCAGCTGTTGTGGGAGAGGTGTTAGCGATGCGGATCAAGGTACAAGGAATACCATATATACATTCTGACATCCAGAAAGAACTAGACAAAGGTTTCAAGAATCACACCAAGATATGGGCTCTCATCAATGCCCTCAGAAGTAGGGGAGTGCAGATTATTGACGATTCATCTCTATGATCTTTTGTTATTCAGTAGTTTTTTGCGTAACGCTGATCCAAGAGGTCTTTGCCTAAGAAAAAGCATCGACTAAAATTGAGTGCTAATCTGTAAGCTCATGATCTGTTGATGGTATCTGCCACTGGTGGTGAATGGGAAAGAATTGGCTTTTCAACCCTCATTTTTCTTCATTCTTGTTGTGCAGAGCTTGGCGAAGGTAACAGGCTGCCAGGCTCTGAATCTGAGGTATACTCAACCAAAGATCCCACACTGTTGAAATCATATATGTGCTGTGAAAGGATTTGTATATGTTTGGAAGTGGTTAAATCCTTTTGTGCAAAAACTTTTGTCCTCATCTTGTATTTCAAGAAGGTAATTTGGATAAGGCAATATGATGCTTTTTTAAGTAAAAAAGCCAGATCTGTGTCATAGGTGCCTATCACTTTTTCCATAACCTAGAGTCAATCAATTAGATGTCATGTAAGAGCTTATTATGTCAGGTGTGCACTGTCACCAGAATTCTGTGCCGATCAAACCTTTTCCAAAAACAGAACCATACCAACTGTTTTCTGAGCTAAGTCGGTCGGCTACACGGGTTCTTAGTCTCCACTGTTGATAAAGCCATTTGTTGTACTCAAGTGCATCTTCACTTGGGGATGATGTGGATGTGCTGTGCAAGGTTGTATGAGCTATACCTGCATCCTGCTTATTAAACATTATTAGTCTACACATGAAGTGTCTAGTCTCATTTCACAATAGTAAGCTTTTCTTGGGGTTATGGCAGAAGCCAGATGCATGCACCCAGTTTAGAACTCATGACCTTCAACTTGAGAGTTGACACGCTAGCCATGGGAGCTAAGCTCGTTGTGCAGTAGTAAGCTTATTTTAGTTTGTACAATATGGTGCGTTCCAATTTCATCTGTATGTGACTGTGAAGCCCATATTTCACTCAACCAAGTGACACAAGTCTACTCAACTTGTTTAAGCAGGGTTTTAGATGAATCAAAATAAGAGGGCCATGATATGCATTTACGAATCCTTATAACTGAGAATGCTTCTTCTTTTGTTCGTTTGTCTCACATAAGATCTTGAATATGAATATATTATATGCTGCAGCTGTCTCCAATTCAAGTAACTTATAATGCAGTTGCAAAAGCTCCTCTTTACAACAACGAAAGAAACTTGCAATAGTAAATATTTGCACCATGAATTACAACTTGATCAGTACAGGATTTCTAGAACTACCAAAAGAGTCTGTTGACCTCAGAAAGAGGATTCACGCAAGACCGACTCCAGGCTCACATCTGCATTTATGGTCGGGTTGGCTTCCTCAACTTTTCTCTGTATGAGGCGTAATGCCTGATGGAATTTATTGAAAGAATTCAATGGCGATGTAGCCTTGCAGATACATACCCTGCTCATTAGCTTTCTGCCTTAATCAAGAAAGTCTTTTACGGGGTCAGAGCCACAAAAAGTGGTTCGTCTTTTGCTTATTAGTTGCAGTAGCATAACTCTTTTGACTGGCCTGGTGCTGTTGTACACTTGTGTGCCATACGAAGAGGAAGATAGAACAACAGAGAAACAAGGTTGATGAGCGTCTACATGAGTCAATAATTTCCAAGATTTAACTTGAATTTTATCTTATGTAGTGGAACTGCCCTTGTTTTGAATTCGTTGTATTTCCTCGTATACTTAGTTGTGTTACAAGGACAACCAAACCGTAACGCCAGTCTTCTTTTCTCCAAAATTGTCATCTTTCTCTCACACACACACGCGAGCGTGCACACATTTGAGCAACAAGGTATTGTAATTGCCGTCTTCTGTTTGCATGACTGAATTGATGGTGTGCAGGATAGTGGAAGTTTTGTCTCTACCGATAAAGATGTTCCCGAGCTTCCATTGTCGATATGAGAGCCAAGGATAGAAGATAGAGAAATAGGTGGAGATAGTGAAACGCCACCATGCGTTTGTTAGTGGAAACAATTAAAACGTGCTTCAGTAGGGAATAGCCTTTTGCAAAGTGCGAATAGGTCAAGCAAAACGTCCCAAGTCCTCTATGATCAACAACAGATGCATACGAGAGAGAGAGAGAGAGAGAGAGAGAGAGAGAGAGAGAGAGAGATTTGTTAATTGCCATGAGATAAAATCTGGCATAAATACAAAAAGCGGAAGGTATACAATTTCACAAAACAGCCAACGAGTGATAGTATACGTGTGTTGTCTTTTTGTGTTGAATTTTCCGTTCTTTCTTTATTTAATATTTTGTAGACTTTGCTTGCATCCATAGGTTTTTCTGGGATGTAGGACTTGGAGAATCTTTTTGGTCGAGGCAAACAGACCCCGAATTCACTGAGAGCTCTAATTATGAAATTTAGGTTTTGCAAGAGCCATTTGTTAATTTTATTTTTCATTTAATTTCATTATATGAAGAGATTTATCAGCCGTTGATCTAATCTAGCGGAGGTGGCACGTCCTCCCCACCTGAAATTTAAAAAACAAGAAAAGAACTATAGCCCATGGTTGAATCATATAAGTTGTGCTGCATACTTTGCCCCACCCTAAACAGTTTCATGGGCTATTTGTCAGTATTTCTTGATTTGTGCCTCGAGAAGAACCAAGATACTATGTGACGCTAATGAATTAGAATATTCAAAATTATACTGAATACTTGGCAATAAAACTTGAATGGTCTTCTATTTTCCAAAATATGCTTAAACATGGTTTTGGAATTGGGCCATAGTGTGCTGACACGACTCGAACCCGATTAGTTGGGGGCTGTGTGGGCTTTCGCGTGCTGGTGGTTTAGACAAAAAAGACAGGAATATAAACATGGGCATTTGTGAATAGTCATTAATCATAATTATGGTAAGAAAGAGAGTTTATTTGGTCACAATTGTGCATCTCTACTAGCCCAGTTATCACATATCTAGGGAGTAGAACTGCACCACCTAAATTGAGAACCCAGAAGAATCAACCTTACCAAGAGAGGGCACCACAAGAAAGGCTAAATAGAACAACGCTCTAGTAATACCAGCTTAATCTTTTAACCTTAACCAAGCCTTTTCTTATATCAGGTGCCGTCGGCGGCGAGAAGTCTACAAGGTTAATGACCTTCTTCTAGTTCATCCATCCTAATACTCTCTATAATTAAGAATTATCACAAGTCCAATGTGTCCAAATCGAGAAGTCGGCATCCATGGAAAAAGATCAAATAAAGTTTTAGGGTAGTTGTTGGCTACCTAAAGCAACCCTCCTTTATTCGAGCTCGAGACAAGCAATGTAAGAGTGAGACCTTACCCTAGGCCCTTGAAAATGTTAGCCAAATTAAGCATACAGGTTCAGTTTGCTTTAAGAGCAGCGAGTTTTTGAGAAAGGGACTCATACAGGGTTAGGACATTAGAGAAGGCACTGGGCTGCTGGATGGCCGGTTACGGGTTCGACTCCCATGGGCTACCATTTGCCCAAGCTACTGTACAGAGCTTTGCACCGTTAGATTTCTTTCATCACCAAAGATGAACGGCATATGAGAGATCCTTAACAGTTTACTACTGGTGTATGCACCCATGACTTCTCCTTACTAGGCTCACTATGTAGACCTTCTGGCTTGATAAACTTGACTTGGTCCTATAAAAGTCCCCATTATGTTAGTCATAACAAACAAAGGCACCTTAGCAATAACACTATTATCTATTCAAATTCTTTAGATTCAGGACACTCGATCCAGAGCAAGGCACTCCGATCTGTATACTACTGTTGTTATAATCAATGGCAGCCATGGAACGACGAGTCGCTTGTCTATGGTATAGCTCAACCAAGTTTGTGTTACTTTGTGGTCCAAAGAAAGCCAAGTGAAGCACCAAATAGATCCATCCTTTTAAAAAATGATAAAGTTGGATGTGATTTCTTACTTGACTCAAAATGTAGCTCTCATATGATGTTAAATTTCATTGATTTCAACACCAATGGGAATCGATGATAGTAGCATCTCACTGAGATTTATATTCATCTCTTTCTTTATAGAACGTATTGATTTGACCCTATAAATGCATAATAGGATGCCTTTAATGTCGTTTATTTAGCATTTGAGCCTCGTTAGGTAAGCCTAAAGAGTATTAATTTGAATCTAAACTATGGATCCAACCCAGCCTAGTTTTAGGCTTATAATCTGCACCGAACCTAAGCTACATGATGAAGCTCTAGAACAAATGATTATCAGAGCAAGCCGACGAGAATACAGTATGGTGCGGACCAACCGGATCTTGTTTGTTGATATGTCGTGGTAAATTCAAACCCAGTGAAAACTAAGATTAGGACTCCAATTATAGAGTGGAGGAGGTTAATAAATAATATGGCTTGATCAACCAAAGGGACATACTTATATACTTATAGTTCTCAAGAAATATATGGACTTGAGGATCAGGACCACATGTATCATTTTATTCTTTCGATTCGACCGTCAGCAGTGAAGATTTCCTTATCGAAAAGAACATATCGTGATGTTTTGTTAAATCAAATCCTCCATCGATTGCAATTTGAAGAACTGGTGCTTTTCTGCACCTCTAAATTCATCAGGACCTCAAAAATCACAATCGTTGGTATGTCTATCTTCCTCCTTTATTGAAGGAGTTCTTGTCTAAGGCCGTGGACCACCTTAAAGATTGATGGTAGCGTTGGCTTTAATTAATTCAAAAGAAGAAGAATACCAGATCAAAAAGAAATATCATGAACAGCAAAAAGATTGCTTTGAAAGTAAGTTTCAAAATGCAGATAAATAAAAGTCTCTTGCATGGCAGATCCTGAAATATCATAAGGTGGCATTAATAGCCCACCATATTGTTAAGGGTGCCGTGAACTATGTATTATAGCCCACTTATTGATCCGTAGGGTATAGCTTTTTCCGTTGAATTTCCATATTTCTGGTAGCGTTGATGCCCGAAATAAGCTGATAAATGCAGATTCGCCACCGGGCACTAATACTTCCCGTGTAAGAAACGAAGTAATTATACTTAATTGATGTGCTCCTTTCATTCAAGGGAAGGTCGATGGGATGCAGGAGAGCCTTGGCGTTTCCAATCGGCATTGATTGAATGGACCACAAAGCCATGAGTGACTAACAAGCAAAGCCTTAATGCTGCGCACTACTGTAAGCTACTATTAAAGTGGCTACTTATGGTGGCAAAGCGCCTGTGCTTTGAGCAACTTGACGTTTGTATCACAAGATCTTGCTGTAATGAGTAACCTCATGCAAAACCTCACTAGTAAATGAATCTTGTATCACATTAACTAATGCCATGCATACCATGTATTGTTATTGAAATTTGAATTTAAAAAACAAAAAGTCTATAAACGAATAAAATATGTGTTGTATATATATAGAAAGAGAAAGAGAAAGTGTATATATATATATATAAAGAGAGAGAGAGAGAGAGAGAGAGATGATAAACCACCAAACATGTCGTTAAATAGTAAGTCTAGCATCTTTCTAATATGATTTTATGATATTTCATATGGTTTCCACCCGTGAGAAGATATGAATTGAGTATGACAAAAACCCTTAAACGTAGGTTGGCATCTATTCACATTCATTCTATATAACACCAAGTTTCTAGTTTTTATAGCTGAATACAAATAAAATTCAAGAGATCCCACCAATATGGGTATATATGACAAGTATCAGTAGAGATAGGGACACAAAAATATGTGATCAACAATATGAAAATGACCGGAGATCAATCCAAATCCGGCCACCACAATCATACAGGATTAATCATCGAGAAATTAAAAACTGCACAACGGACATGCAGCAAAATGAAACAATCGGAAGAGCAAGAAAAACAAAAGAAACATATCTACAAAGAAATGGTTGGCCAAGAGAGAGGGAGAGAAAGAGAGACCGCCCGCCTAATGGCTGCCGAAACGTGTCAGACAGATCTATTAAAAGAGAGAACCTCGTGGCTAGCTGAGACGTCTCTATCGAGGACGGGCACAGATTGATCCAGCCAGGAGGTTCGCCAGACTGCGAGAGAGAGAGAGAGATAAGAAGTGTTTCTTAACCTGGGATTTGATACCCAAAACTATTGGAAGAGCAAGCACAGTTCTCCCAACGGTTTTCTTATGATCAAGATTAACAATATGACCATCAAAAACATTAGCTCCAATAGATTGTAATAGCAATTCAAGAGGTTTAACCGATCTAATTGTTCGTCAATTGTTAAAAAAGTCTGATCTATATCAGTACAGAGAGAGAGAGAAAGGGCATGCTAATTCTAATAGCCGTAGTTATATCTTGCAAAGTAAATTAAGCCAGAAGTCACATTTAACTAGAGTTGTTAAAGCGAGCATATATATATATATATATATATATATATATATATATATATATATATATATATACATGTTCGGTACTGGGTAAACCGGAACCTGGAACTATAACTCAACTAATTCATGATTTTGGAACTGCATGGAATTAGTATTTTATTAAAAAATTAAATTTTATAAGAAAAAATTAAAAATTACCAAAACTGACGGTTTGAAACCATTCAGTTCTGGTTTAATCAGGTTCCGGTTTTGTAAGAGGTGAAACTGAAACCGGACCGCTGAACCACGATTCCGGTTCCAATTTCACCGGTTCTTGGCCCAATTTGATTCGGGTTGAAACTGTTGTACCGGTTGGAAACGGATATATATATATATATAATCATTGGTAAATATCGGATTGCACTTGTACGTACCTACTGGTTTAGGGGGCCATGCATGTCTTCTCCCTGACCTCAAAGTGACAAGACACCAACCAAAATGTGTAGAAAAAACACCAACCAATACATAATTGCCCAGATAAGATTTATCTTCGTAAAAAATAATAGCGATAGTGGACCAATAAATTCCACTCTAATAAAAAATATATCTTCTTTTTTAAATTAATTGTGTGAATCTGTAGTCATATCGAATGGCCCCTCTTCCATCAAAAGGTACAATCAGATGCTTCATTGTAGGCGTGTTAGACTATCTAAAGTTCCATAAATGTGCTACTCTTCAATGGATACTTGAAAAAAATTTACTAGCTCCAAATGTATATGATTTCTCAAACAATACATATTAAAATATTGAGGAAGATCACACTATTATAATTAATGGTGAGTCTTTAATTGGAAGACCGCAAAGAAACTGCCTGGATTAAACATGTCCGGTTTCAGTGACGGCTCTTCGATTCGGGTTAACCCAAAACATAGAACCATAATTGAACCGGTCCGGTCGGTTGTGATTAAGGTTTCAGAACTAGCAGTTTTGGAACCAGTCATTTTATTAAAATGTAAAAATTACAAGCAAAGTTTTAAAAACAAAAAACTAAAACTGGTGGTTTGGATCCGTTGATTTTGGTACCGGTTTTATAAAAGGTAAAACCGAGACTGAATCGGTAATCATGATTGAAGACCTAGTTCCGCTTCCAGTTTCATAGGTTCTATATTCAGCCGGTTCTGGGTCACCGATTCCAATTGAAACAGCTGGGCCGATAGAAATGATCAATGCCTACCCTAGACATCAGCTTCCTGTTATATGCGAGAGATGTGCTTGTCTTTTCAACAACGTCCAAGTCTTCTATATGAACTTTTATATGTGATTAAATCCTTATATATATATATATATATATATATATATATATATATATATATATATATATATATATATATATATATATAGTCTTATGGAACATTTTAGAGCAAAAAAGAAAGACCTTTACATGATATTTATTGATCTAGAAAAAGCTTATGATAGGGATACCAAGGGAGGTTCTTTAGAGAACTTTGGAAAATAAAGGTATCCCATTGACATATATTAACCTTATAAGAGACATGTATGATGGTGCAAAAACATGTGTGAGGACTCATGAAGAAACGACAGACTTCTTTGAAGTTAATATTGGGTTACATTAAGGATAAACTTTAAGTCCATACTTATTTATAATGGTGATGGATGAGTTAACAAAACATATTTAAGATGAAGTACCTTGGTGTATGTTATTTGCAGATGACATTGTATTAGTGGAGTCGTCTAACGAAAAAGTTAATAGAAAATTGGAACTATGGAGAGAAACATTAGAAAGCAAAGGCCTCCGACTTAGTAGAACAAAGACAGAATATATGGAATGTAAGTTTGATCATTTGCTTACTTCAGAGGACATAGAAATTAAAATTGGCACACATTGCATTCCCCAAAAGGAAAGTTTTAAATACCTAGGGTTAATTTTTCAGAGTAATTGAAGAATTGATGGAGATGTTACACATAAAATTAATGCTGGTTGGTTAAAATGGAGAGGAGCATCAGGTATTCTTTGTGATAAGAAGATACCATTAAAATTAAAAGGTAAATATTATATAGCAGCAATTAGGCCTGCCATGTTTTATGGTTATGAGTGTTGGGCAGTTAATCATCAACATGTACAAAAAATGTCTGTGACAGAAATGAAGATGTTGAGATGGATGAGTGGTCATATAAGAAAAGACCGTATACATAATGAGGTTATTAGAAACAAATTAGGAGTGGCACCAATAGAGGATAAAATGAGAGAACATCGTTTAAGATGGTTTGGCCATATAGAAAGAAGATCAAAAGAAGAACCTCTAAAAAGGTTAGAAAAACTAAATTTGAAAAGTATTAAAAGAAGTAGAGGATGACCACAAAAAGTATTGGAAAGAAACAATAAAGAATGATCTAGCTTATTGGTTGTTAACTCCTAACATGGTACACGATAGGGATTTGTGGAAACAAAGAATCCATGTAGTCGACCCCATCTAGTATGGGAAAAGGCTTAGTTGTTGTTGTTGTAATTTCAGGATGGTTTTAAAATCAGAGCTGTTATTGTGATGGTTCTGTTTCAGTTCTTGGTTCTTTCGTGAAGCAAAACCAAGGAGATAGTTCCATGCGGACTGGTTCGCAATGGTTTTTTATGCTGACTAGTTGCAGTTTTACTGTAAAATTTCTTGGAGATGCGATGCCGAGAGTGGTGGATCTAGAAAATCTCTTAGGATATTATTCTTTTATTAATTTTCTTGATGAGGTGAAGTCGGTGAACATGTATTATTTGTCTTGTATGATTTTGGGTAAAGAGAATGTCTGATATTGATGTAACGTAGATTCCTCTTGGTAGATGCCAATAATATTTCTCTTCCTTCTTTTTCATTTTTTTTATAAAGGAAGTATGAAGCCTAACATACACATGCATCTCTCTCCACCTGCCGAAAGGATGTTAGAGAGTTTTGCTAGTTGACCTAACACTTTTGCCTCTCTCTCTCTCTCTCTCTATATATATATATATAATATATATAACTACATGGTAAGTTGAGAGCCTTTACATAATTAATTTTTTTTTGTTTCAACATGAGTTAATGGTCAACTTTCAAAGATAGTTATTATCTCCCTAATTGCAACTTTTTGTCAAAGAAGAGAGGATAAAAAGAGAGTGTTAAAAGAGAGACTAAAGCCTAACATACACATATGCACTCCTAAGGAGTCAAACTACTCCCAATGTCAATACCCTGAAGCAGCATGCTTCCTTTAAGCCTCCCACTCCGTGGAGCGAATCATTTAGCGGAGATCAAAGTTCTAATTTTCATTCCTGTTTCAGAACCTTGTCTCCATTATGGTTTTCACTGAAAAAAAGAGGAATACTCAAACATAGGTTTGGAACTCACTTTTATATATATATAATGAAATCTAATTTATGAAAAATATATCTAAATTCAAACATATTATTACGAATGAAATATGAAGAATGACAATGAGCTCATGAATTCAAAAGAAATAATATTTTATTTTATTTTCAGATGGACCTAACTTTCTGGGAGTCATGTTCATGGCACACAGACCTGCTAATCTCCATTCCTGTGTCGATTCTCGTGAGAATTTTCTTGCTCTCTTCCATTCACGTCTTCATTTTTTTTTATATTTTCCAAATCCATCTCGTTCGTGGGTTCCTGCGGGGGATCTCCTCGTCATGAACACTTTGAGTGTGAGACTAGTGCACTTCTGATCTTTTAGGTAAATGAGGAATTAATGGCTTAAAACTGAGGCATTAAATGAGTTTTTGGGTATTTGCACTATTAAGTGCAGAGATATCAAAAGTGGAGCCACTTCGATCTCCCCAATAATTTTTTAAGTTGCAGATTATATAGATTTCTTGGATTTTCGTCATTCGATCTGCGTGCATCACACATGCACACACTCACTCCCCCGCAAAAACACACACACACACACACACACGGCCCAGTTGCAGTGAGATCTCGTATTACATACATAAAAGTGAAGCCAGAAGGGTCGGTGGCTCTGTCTCGAGTGTTAACTCTTGTGCCCCCACAAAACCAATTACCTCCTCCTCTCCTGGACCACGTCCCCCCTACATGAACAGTCCCTGCCAGGCCAGCAATTTTGTCATTTTCTTTCTGTAATAACTGTGATCTAGTGCTTCAGAGCATTTACCAGGTAATTCTCATGTATTAACTGCTGCGATGCATGTCGGTCGCAGAGATTATTCGACTACACAAGGACAATGATACCATATTTCACAATAAGAATTTGCTGGATCTCATTTTCCTAGGAAAATAAGTCCCACACTTTCTTATTCATTATGGTACATGTATACAAGTGGCGAGGCGGTTCCACAAACATTGATGGATCTAGAAAATAGTATTGAAGGGGGCGACATATATATTTCATCGTGTTAGGGGGCGAAGCATGAATCTCAACGGTAAAACATAGGTTTTACTGTAAATTTTTAAAATTTCACGAGGGGAGGCCACCCTCACCCCAACATGTAAATCTACCATTGGTTTCGACTGAAGGAAACCTAATGAGAGCTACAATTTGTGGCAGATCTAGAAAATAGTTTTAGAGAGGGCAATTACATATTTCATCGTGTTAGAGGGGAAAGCATGAATCTCAACCATATATTCACTGTAATTTCAAAATATTAGGGGGGTGGCCACCTCCCACCCCTCCATGTAGATCCGCCATTGGCTATAATGCATGGGGATTGGATTCTTTTCCTTTTCTCTCTTTCCTTTCTTTCTTTTGAACATAGAACGGTGTTAGGCAGACCTCTGCCAGGTATTCTTGACAAAAAATTATGTTCAAGATTACACAAACATTGGAATTTAATCTTGGGATGATTTTTCCAAGAGTTCCCGAACCCCAACAAATTGGATTCTTTACACGTAGAGATGATATTAATACTAATAAATATTTATATCAAATAGAAACAAAAACCAGGCTTCATCCCATGCTAAGATAGGGTTCATTCAGATGGATTCTTGGCTACCATTATACTTTATCTTTTTTCATATTAGAAGACAGAAGTATTGGAAGAGGAAGACCACAAAATGTTGGAAGAAAATAAATAAAAATGATAGTGCTTATGTTGAGTTAACTAGTAGCATGATATAATATTGATCTCTATGTTAACAAAGAATTCATGTAACCAACCTCATCAGGTATAGTTGTTGATGGAAAAGAAGTTGGTCACGTTCTATCATTTTATTTCTATAATATTGTCATTCCTTTACTTTTTTAAAGTATTTATCATATAATTTCTTACACCTTTTTAACAAAAACTATTTGGTAAAATAAACCAGAGGTTCAAATCAGCAAACAAGAGGTTTCATGACAAAACTAACATGGGTCAATCAGACAGGCCAGTGTTTGGCTCTCTCTCTCTCTCTCTCTCTCTCTCTCTCTCTATATATATATATATATATATATATATATATATATATATATATATATATATATATATATATATATATATATATATATATATATATATATATATATGTTAACCTTTGCTGCCTAATAGTCTAGAGGTGGACCCTGGTCATTCGCGTAAAGAGCAAAACATGAGCGCGGTGTCAAAATAAGTCAATAAAGTTCGCTGGAGGCACTATTTAGTGTACATGGTGTCGTCTTGTTTGCAATAAATAAACCTAAACCAGTATGACTAACTTAACTTGCTTATAATTGGAAAAAATTCGACGTATCGGGGACGTCGAAGAAGGCCGGAATTTGGTGAGCCCTTAATGAGATCACGTGAGTCCTTAATGTGAGAGGTCTCTGGTGTGGGCATCACCCTAAGCAGTTCATGTGGTTTAAGGCCATGTCGTGATCAACACGATCTCAAGTCGCAAGAGTTCGGTGGTCGAGACCCACGCATCATGGATCCTTGTGGTTACAATTAATGGAGCTACTATGTCTGGTTCACTGATGGAGGTTGCTTAATGGTGTAATTTGATTCGAAACATATAACATTGATTTCAAATGTGTTGTCAGCCATGATTTCAACTTCAATGTAGGACTTCATGAGAAAGGTAACTCAGCTTTCCCCTGGTCCTCCCCAGCAGAGCCTTTGGAACCCATGGTTGGTTTAACTCGTCTCAACCAGCATAGATAGCCACCGGCCGGAGTCATGCTCGAGTGGTGATTAGATGATCTAGTGGTATTTAACATCCAAAAACACCAACCAAATTGCACCCCAAAGCCGAAATATCACGCATACCACCTTCTGTTGGGCCATTGCACCGGAAATTATCTTCATCTGCCTTTAAATTGGAACCACATGCATCTAATCACCTTCCATTTATAGATCTATGTAGTTGTATGCCCTTTAGACAAAATCATTAATGCCCATAAATCTTTCAGGGCCTGATACGTTTTTCCCATAAGTAAGCAAACACCTTCAAGTCCAAAAGGGCATGGGTCACTAGCTGGAGGTCGACCCACCGACCGTAGGCCAAGCTCAATATGAGAGCATGTACTCATATGCTACAAATCTACTAGCTCATTTTCTTTTTTTCTTTCTTTCTTTTTCTTAAAAAAATAACCGAAATTCAACAAACACACTCACACTATAACCTAAACCCAACACACGCACTCACACTCTTACGAATCAATCTCCCCCTGAACAAGAAAATCAGAGTGTAGGGTGCCCTCCTATTAGAGCTAACATTTTTTTTATTAGATAGGAGAACAATGAAAGTATTAAAAGAGGTAGAGGACGACAACAAAAGTGTTGGAAAGAAACAACAAAGAATTATGTAGCTTATTATGAGTTAATTGCTAACATGACACGTGATAGGGCTTTGTAGAAACAAAGAATCTATGTAGCCGACCTCGTCTAGTATGGGAAAAGGCTTAGTTGTTGTTGTAGATAGGAGAACACTAGTTGAGAGTGGGGGACCTATTTATGGATGAGGTGAGGGACCAAGCAATCTCATCTACAACTCAAAAAAATGTTTGGAAACAAAATTCTTTTGAAAAACTATATGAATTGTCTCACCTGAATCTCACCCAAAATACACTACAATTCCCTTCGATGCTCTTAGAGTTCTCACCAACACCCAATATTGGTATCATGGGGGGGCGGCGGGAGGGGGGGGGGGGGAGGGGTTGGGGGGCCGGGGTGGGGGGGGGCGAGGGGTGGTTAGGTCCTCTTAGGTTCTTACTCTTCCACTTTTCGAGTTCGAGTTTTAATGTGAACTACTGGTAGTTGGGTACCACCGCACCTGATAAAATTTTCAGAGTAATTAAATAAAAAATAGACACATATTAAGAGACAAATAACCAATTATAGGCTGCCATGTGTAATATCTCTACAAACAAAGCAATTTATATATGATATTTAAATAACAATTAAAGCCGTTGCAACCACCATGGTTTCCACCTAAACGCGTATTTATACAAATTTAATACACATTACAAATATGGTCTTAGCCGGTAACCTGTACCGGACAAATCCCGGTCCGGTCCCTCTTGGACGGCCAAGGGAGCCCGTCTCAACAGCGGCATCAACGACCGGTTAAAAAGGAGAGGGAGAAAGAAAAACTCTCTGAGACTAACAACCAGAAAAATCATGAAAGTACCATCCCGTCGCTAACCCCTCTTTTTCCTTTACAAAGTTACGGGCATGGCATCACCGAAGCTTTGCAGAACATCAGGGGCAAATAATTTTCAACAGCTCGGGGAAAAATTACAGAGGAAACGGAAAACGGGTGAACGGAGTTTGTTTGGTCCCCCCTTCAGAAAGACGAGACGGTGGTGGCAGATGACGTCCTGGGCGGCGACGCCTGCTTGAAAACGACGGTGGGGAAAACCCTCAACTTCCGGCGACTGTGCTCCTTCACGAGCTCGTCAGCGAACCATTCCAGCACGTCGGCGTTCGTCCTCCCGGTAACTTTCCGGCCACGGAAGAGCACCGACTCTACGTTTCTCTGCGCGAGCACCTCGTCAGCGAGGTTCGCCACCCTTTTCATGTTCGCTGGAGACGGCGGCAGGGAGCCGGAAAGCTGAGCCTGCTCGAGGCCGTTTCCATGAACACGAACGTAGTTCATGGCACGATTGAGTCCGAAACTCATAGACACCGCTTGATCAACCTGAAAATTAACCACGAAGAAGTTATTATACAATTATAACGGAAATAACGATTCAAGAGATAAAAGTGACTCAATTCTTCCTACCACTTACCCATTCTCGAATGATTAAAACCTCCAGGGTGATTAAAAAGAGAGATATCCACCTACCAACCTAAGAAAATTTATGGGGAGAAATCTACCTTCCAATCTAAGAAAATTAACTCCAAAGAATTGTACATTTTAATTTTGCCATTAATACCTAGGAATCAATGTCGGAGCCGTAGCAGCAGAATCAAGCAATTGCAAAATATACTTCCTCATGTACATTTTAATTTTGATATCACGTTGAGATCGAACTCAAGACCTCTCTTTAGTACCGATGGGTTTAATGAGTAAAATCCGGTGGGTCGACGAATAACTCAGCTAGCATGAACTAGCTGGCAACAGAAAGCCTGCTGGGGATGGTTTTTCTTTCTTAAGACCGTAAATAAACAAAATGAAGAAGCAGAAGAGACAAGACGTGAAAGCTGGAAGAGAGGGTTCACGAAGAGAAATGACTTAAGGGCGTTTTAGTCATTTGACACGGTAGACAAAAAGCTACTGATGCTACTAATCTGAAAGGGCGTTCTCGTAATTTACCAGGTCGGAAACACCGTCGCCGGCGATCTTCATGAGTTGGGAGGCCCTCGGCGCAGGGCTCCGGCCACGAGAGACGTTGCCGGAGAGAGACTCGCCGTCGCCGAGCGAGAGCACGATGAGGTCCTCTACTCCGGCGACGAGAGGGAACTCGTGCTTGTTGTTGAGCACGTGAGTAATGGCCGCGGCCGTCGGGTTGCTCATCACGATCCCCCCTCCGACGCCGACGCATTTCGTTCGTCCGTCTATTGACCGGAGCTCAACCGGCCCTCTCACCGCCGGGTCGGCCGCCGCTGCTCGGCACACGTCTCGAATCCTGAAATCGTAGCCGTCCGTCTCCATCGCGTCCGCACGTGAGAAGAGGAACGGAGCTGCGGTGGGGAGGTCGTAGCACGGGATAAGGAGCGGTTTCAGCGTGTCCCGGAGCGTCGACTCGCCGAAGAGCCGATTGAAGACTCGGTCGAAGCGAGTCGACGGAGATCTGCCAACGAGTCGCCGGAAAATGCCCGGGCGCGAAGGGAATATGTCGCTAGCCCGGTCTACGAGAAACTTCCACGTCTCCTCAGCTCGGAAAAGCGGCCTGCTCGAGTCGCCGGACTTGGTGAAAAGCATGGAGGCCAGCACGCCGCCGACGCCGGAACCAGCAGCAATATCAACGTAATCAGCAATGCGAGCATCCGGGTCGCCGCTCTTACGTCGGAGCGCGTCCTCGAGGTACGCAAGGGCCTTGGCGGAGACAATCCCGCCAGGGCCGCTACTGCCGTCAATGGAGAGAACGCAGACCTTGCCGCGACCGAACCGGTCGACCACATCCTTTTCTCCCTCAGGGGAGAGCTTGCCGACTGACGGGAAATTCGCCGGCGAGCCTCCGCCTAGGCCGAAGAGAAATTTGCTCTCCAGGATCGAGAAGATCTCGTAACTCAGCTTGTCGGTGTCGCATCCCGGCTCCAGAAGACTACACGCAGCCATTCTCTCTCTCTCACAGACGACTCGCTCTTTTTCGCTCCTTTCTATTCCCTCGTTTTCTTATCTTAGACGACTCGTTGTCTCTTTTTTCTCCGATACGATTCTCTCTCTCTCTCTCGGAATTGGAGGGAACGTGAGGCAGAGATCGACGAGGGTGGCGACCTGCATTTATACGTTTGGTGGTGGTGATGAGCGAGAGCGATCACCACGTGTGCCTATCCGTACTGACGCGAGACGTGGCGATTATTTGAAGTCTTTGCGTCGGCGAGTTTCTTTCGGTATTCTTCTGGTGCGAGTGCCCTCTACCGCTCCATAGTGAGAGCTTCCGTTCAATTGTCGAAAACACCCCTCGCAGCGGTGGTGCGCACGCCTAACACCAAAACTAACCCCCCACGCAGAACAATAACTCACCTGGCTAGGGGCCTAACTCACATGCGGAAAGGTGATGAGTTGGATACCTGAGAGCGTGCAACCCGCTTCAGCCTTCCCATTTTATCGAAAAAGGAAAAGCACTCATAGAATTAGCTCACTGGACTAAGGCTCAACTCACAAGATGAAGGTCATGAGTTCAATGCCTAAAACGTGGATACTGAAACTTCAGCCTCTCGACCATATTAGTGAAAGACAAATAGACGAAAGGTGAGAATTTGATAAACGGATTGTACTAATAGAGATTTTATATATTTAGTATTTTTTAATACTTTAAATTCCGTTCATATAAGAGATTGCCCTTACATGACGAGTCCCCAAACTCAGATAAAAGAGGAGGGTTGCATTAAGCTTCCGACATCGGACTTACCATGGATTCTACAAAATACAAAGAATCCATGTAGAAAAAGGCTTAATTGTAGTTGTAGCAGTAGTATTTTTTAATACTTAAAAAAGTAAATATATTTTAACATATTCTCACTCAAATATAACACAAGACAAACATTTGAAAACCAAAAATAAGAACAGAAGCACTGAAAGTGTAAAGCTCAACGACAGGATGCGCAAGCATCATATCTCCTAGTGAAGAGTTCGACTCTCGGAGTGTGAGACTTCACACTGCTCTTGAAATAAAAAAAAAATGAACACAAAAAGTATTAATGATCAAAGACTATGCACTAACATTTGACCCTGGAAGAAGCATACAGAAAGGAGTGGTAAATGAAGCAAGTCACCATATTTCAGTTCGTCCCTGGACCCTTCATGTTCAAATTGCTTTGGATCATGAGAGCTTATTAATATTTTTTTTAAATTTATATGTATATCATACCATAATGTGATTCCATGATGGTATTTAAGGTAAATAAATGGCCATTGTTTTACATATATCATACCACAAAGTAATTCTGTGACAGTATTTAAGGTAAATGAATGCCATATTTCTTTTTGACCTTATCAGCAAAGGGAGACTTCACTATATGTAGGAGCGTACCATTTGCCATCAAGACCCCCCCCCCCCTCTCTCTCTCTCTCTCCAGAAGATCACAAAGTAATTGTGTGACAGTATTCAAGGCTCGGCATAAATGCCCCTTAAGAAATGCGCTTACTAGCCACTAAAGTTAGTATAGTTCGGTGCAGCAATTATGAAAGAACTGAATAGATTTCCAATTTTAACTATTGACCATTTGAGAATAAAAGCTACGGTATTTATTACATGAATAAAAGGAAAAGGGTAGTAAGAAAAACCGATGTATATAGAAATTAGATATTCATATCAAAGGTAATGACTCAATTTTTTATTCTTTTACTTGCAAGTCATTTTAACTATAATTTATAAAACGATATGAGAGTTTTGTTATTAAATAGTCTTCTTAAAATAAACTAATAAAGCTGTGTGGTATGTGCATCATTGTGCTTTCAAGGCTTATTACTTGTTTACACGAAAGTGTTGGAAGAAAATGATTACATATTCTTGTTTTTTGTGATTATATATATGTCTGCCTGTGTGCGTGCTCATGTATATGTGTGTTTGTGAGTGAAAAAGAGAGAGAGAAATAGGTGTATATAAACAAGCAGTTATGCAAACAAACTGCACTTAAACGTCGAGGAAAAACGTAGCTTCAAAATAGTGTATATTTAAATAATAAAAAGTTATTTTTTTACTTTTTAATAAATATTAAAAATAAAAAAATCATTTTTTCTTAGTGTTTGGAAGGGATCTACTTTTGGTTCGGATACGTATGCCCACTTGAGACAAGCTTCTCCCAGAGGTGCCCGTCGAGCATGGTGTTTAGACAATAATAATTGCGTATGACGATGCATCAGTAAATGGGATTAATTGTTAGGCAACGGGAGTCCATACCCAATGGATCTGTTATAACCAATTCCAAATTTGAACCGTCAGCTAGATGGTAGCACGCGTGCAACTTTGGCGAACTACAATTTTGAATTTGAATCTGTTGGATCCAAGAAACCTCGATCCAAAGCAAAGCAGTTTCAAAAAAAGGTGGTCCATTGGAAAAAGCTAGTGATTGCTCCCTCTTTTCGGGTTTGACCCGTCATGGCAAAAGATGGTCCAAACACTACTTTCTTTTCGTCATACGCTTTTTACCGAACAGAGTCCAAAACCAAGATCCGTCGGTTCCGTGTGAACCCGAAAGAAGGCATTTATTGACCAAGGTCAAACCCAAAAAGATCTCGTCGGTGCGTCGAAGGGTAATTCCGTCATTAGGGGAAGCTTCCTTCTGATCGCCCATGGGGATCGCGAGGAATGAGAGAAGGTCGCCGAGGAGGAAATTCCTCGTCGAGTCACGCGTTAACCGTGGTTAGGAGAAGGCCCTGAGGGTCACCGAAGGGGGGTGGGACTAATCATGGTTAGAGCGGTGAATCGGGTTGGGAAAGATTTTTGTCGAGAAGCAACGTTGGCGAAGGCGAAGGCGAAAGCGGTAGGTACGGAAATAATCGGGTTAGGGGAAAACCCGGCGGGTCCTACCTGTCGCCTCTCACCTCTTCGGACCCACTAAATCACATTAAATTGCCACCTGACTTTCATTTAATTACGCAAATACCTAATCCTGAACCGGCCTTCATAAACACATAAACAAAGTTTAAAAGTGCTTATATATATATATATATATAAAGAGGGAGATGCAATGCCCATCATTTTTCATGAAAATATAAACGAAGTTTACAAGTGTTCTTATATATGTAGAGAAGAGTAGTAGTTGGACAATCTTACTAAAACATCTCTATTATTCAATTTTTAGGATCAACAATGAAGATTTTAATTATTTTATATATAATACATATGGTGCATTACATCTTGAATATCAAATGGTGTAAATGCTTATACAAGATTATGCACTATTATTGTATATATAATGTATATGGTGCATTATATCTCAAATATCGAATGGTGTAAATGTTTATACAAGATTATGCATTGAAATATGCATCTACCACTTTATATACATACATACATATATATATATATATATATATATATATATATATATATATATATATATATATATATATATATATATATACATGCTTTAAATTATAGTGCTCAAATCTACTCAAACAATTCAACCGATTGATTGGTAATGGTATAAATTTTAATTTAAACTAATTTTCCACATTGCATATTATGTGTATGTGTGTGTCCTAGGATAATGTAGCAGTGTGTATTCTTGGATTTTGGTTCTTGATCGACCCTGGTTAGTGGTAAATATAAAAAGAAAAATATTTGTTTCTACATGTATATAATGTCTATCACGAATTTCGTTATTGCCAAATATTTGATACTACAATAGTATGAATGACTTAAGGCAAAAATTTTATGCATTAAAAGTTGCTTTGCACTCAAGAGCTTTTGCTCACTAATAGGGCTTTCTGTTGCCCACTCAGAGCTTTAGTTCGACTTCTAGAGGGGTAAATGATTGTGAGGGTCCAGCCTCTCATTCTAACAAAATAAAGACTTCCCCTTTTGTGCCTGTAACAAGTTTAACATTTAAAACAAATCAAATGTCTAAATTGTTGTACGAAGTGTAATTCTTTGAGAGCATCTCATAATACATAGGATACATACGATATATATATATATATATATATATATATATATATATATATATATATATATATATATATATATATATATATATATATACTACAACATCCTTAACAATTAAAATATGAAAATTATTTAGTTAATGAGGATGTTCCTACTAACTTAATTTCAACATAGTTGACTTTAGAATCAATTATCCTAATATGTCAAATTGACTGACTATATGTTATGTGAAGGATTTTTTTTGACACAAACACACATATATAAATGTTTGCCAAAAAAGAAAAGACAAAATACTAACAATACTGCCATTCCACACGAGTTTTTGAAAAAGAAGAGAAAAGACACCATTACTAGACCCATGCCCCCAAGAGTAAAGGCTTAGCATGCAAATGCATTGTTAAAAGTGGGCAGCATCCAACAACTCATGTAAGAATATATACATAAATACCTACATATGCACATTGATATATGTGTATGTGTGTGCACATGCACGTGCATGTGTGATACAGCAGAATGTGTGACTTAAAGAGCTTAAGAATATAATACCAGAAACTATAATTAACTAAAAGAATTTCATGTTTCTCTTCACACATCTTATTTATTGAACTTAGTTGACAAGGATGAGGAATTTTAAGCAGATTTGAGCATGAATGGATGTGTGCATAGACTATCACATTCTCTCTCTCTCTCTCTCTCTCTCTCTCTCTCTCTATATATATATATATATACACGTGTGTGTTGTACGATATTTCTTGGTCTATTTATTCTGAAATTCTATAGGATCATTGTCCTCGTTAGTGGACCTTTCTGCATGTGTGTTCCAGAAGTATAATATAGATGTGTTGAATCAAAATCATTTTCCGTGCATGATGTGATTATATAAATAAGTTCTCGGTCAAAATATGGTGAGAAAGTTTGATATAAACATCGCATTGCAAATTAATTTAGATTTAGACAAGGAAAAATTTTGGTTCAAAGTTGAAACTTTATAGAAAGGCGTTTAATTATTGGTTGATTTTTAGTATTATGATGGACCTAAGTGTCGTGTAAATTGAAGTCATTATCATAACTACCAAATTATGGAGGAATGGTAGGGTCAATATTATCAAATTGAATCAGTCAAAGTGTAAAAACTTATGCATAAATTTTAATTGAATTGCCATCCATAAGATACAGTTTTTCTCAGCAGATGATCACAAATATGGTATTTCTCGAAAGATAAATACAACTCTAGAACTTATTACAATGAATAATAATAATTATAATAATAATAATATAATATAATATAATATAATATAATATAATATAAAGAGAGGGAGGTTATTTCACTCTAACACTTATGTGCACTTAAATATACTTAAAGATAATAATTCGATCGACAATATTTGAGATCTTTAAATCAAAAAGGAAAAAATACCAAATATAATAAATGTACTTGAAAAAAATACCAATACTTTTTTACTTTTAAAAGATCTCAACCACTGATATTGATAGAACAGTTGAGATCTTGGCATTCTTGTAACCATCTAACTATGTGAGATGTACTAATTTCTCTCTATATATATCCTTCATCACTTCACTTAAAGCGAAAAACATTAAAGTATAAAATTAAAGTACAAATGACACTTTTACTTGGTGGAGATATTTGAGCTTCAAACATTTATTTATCACTACTTATGTATATATAGAGAGAGAAACTTAGAGGTAGTAGTAAATGTCCAAACTTCCCTACTCAAAGCTACTTTATCATCTTAGTTGTTTGATCTTTGAATATATGGTTGAAGTGATAAAACAAAAAATACTTAAATACAAAATATAAAAGTACAACATATTGTCAATCATATTAATAAGACAAAAAAGATGTTTAAGTAGATTTGAACACAAATAAGGTTTGAACATTTGTCACTATATATAAATATAGAGAGAGATTAGTCCATGCTCACCTCAATCCACGCTTTTAAATCTTCACCGTCTTATGAGTGAAAACATACTGTTGAAATTTAGATTTCAAAAGAAAAAAATTATGTTGGTACTTTTTGGGAGCACAATAAATGTGTCCAATATAAGTTGCTTTGAGAATGTTTAAGCATTGAGGTATTCGTATGTACTAATATATGTATATATATATATATATATAGGCCACTCTAGCTGCTGACCCACGCAAATATGCATGCATAATCTTTATGTGTTTCCTTAGGAACTTAATTAGTCAATTGTTTCCACTAATGATTGGTATCGGGCATGAGTCCTCGAGAGAAAAGAAAGTATGTGTGTGTTCCCATGCATGCATGGTTGCGTCTGCTTGTTGCTTGAGAGAGTCAAAGAATCTGCCTCTAGGTCAAGTCTAAACAGCTAAGCTTCCTCATTATTTTTGTGAATTTTCTTTTATTTATTAACTTTTCTGGAAGAACTACTGAACAAGACGAATCCACGACGCTTCCTGTAATATGCAGGCTTGGTTGGTCTCCCATTAAGTGAACAGCACAATCAGATTTAGATTAAGACATGTTTAGCGCCTCATTAGTTTATATTCTTACTTAAAAATGCAGACATGAGTATATAATAAACTTTGATATTGGTCAAAAATGTGTCCATGCAGTAAAGCATATAAATTTAATAGAGCCATGTCTTGGTGCAACTGAACTTTCACTGCCTCCTGGCTTTTCCAAGATTCCGTTTGTCTGATGGGCAGAGCTCATCTTAGAATTCACAGTTTGGGAACCAAACAAAATCTAGATTTTTACTTTGCTGAAGTCAAAATCCTAAATTATAGTCGCGATCGATCATAGCCGAAAAATTCATAAAGTTGAGGAGATCACAAGTTTATAAACTGATATTCGTAGCGGAAAATCATCTACATATAGCAAAAATGGTACAAGATGACAGTAAGCATTGATCCTCCCTTCGAACAACATCAATGGAGATAGAATCAGATTGAACCCCCTAATACCATGTGAACATGATATGATGGAGAGATCATGTCTGCGAAGACAAATAAAAAGTTGGTATGACATATATAAAAGCAGTTTTGACATAAAAAATATAGTTTAAGAGAAAAAAATGTAAGAAATTAAACTGTAAATTAGACATGAATGGTTTCTAACCGGTTTGGCGGTTCCAATGAAACTGAACCAGGACAAAAATTGACTGAAAACCCTAAACCAGTTAAATTGGAACCAGACTCGAACAGGAACTGGGACCACCCAGTCCGGTTCTGGTTTCACCTCTTATAAAACTTGAACCGGATCTAAACGGTAATCGGCGGTTCCAAACAGTTAGTTTCGGTATTTTTTAAAAATATTATATATTTATTTATTTTTAATAAAAATACCGGTTTCAAACTCAAATTGAAACCATCTGTTTCAAGACCATAACCCAAATAGCCATGGATAGGTTCAATTATGATTCCAGATTCTGGATTAATCGAAACTGGGCATGTCAATCGTAAATACTTTAAAACAAGCAGATGAAGGCTCAAGCGTCTGAAGTTAGAATGCAGCTACTTTGGGTAGTAGGGGGTCCGCACCATCAAATCGCAAGTTTTTCGTTTCTTGGGCGTTTGCAAAGCTAGGGATTGATATTGAGAGGTGACTCACAGACCTGAACCTTTTATGTAAATTAGATGCTAAGATCTGACAGATATCTACAAGCAATAGAGTGCCCCATATTGCATTTATTTGCCACCAAGCTTAGCTTTATTGGTTTCACCATTTGGGCAAAAAAAAGCTTACCTATCTATGTGATATATTGTAAAATGAGTGGGCCCATGTTTGATATATATATATATATAGAGAGAGAGAGAGAGAGAGAGAGATTAGTATATGTATAAATGCATATATGCTTTAACATTCTTAAATATCCACGAAAGTTATGATTGCCATCTTTTAGTCAAAAGATAACTTGTACCAAACACATTTATTGTGCTTGTAAAAGTATCAACATAGTTTTTTGCTTTTAAGATTTGAATTTTATCAACCTATTTTGTTGATCGAATGATTGGGATTTAAAAGCATGTTTAAGTATGAATTGGTATGCACATGTATTTCTCTCTCTCTCTCTCTCTCACTCTCTCTCTCTCTCTCTCTCTCTCTCTCTCTCTATATATATATATATATATATATATATATATATATATATATATATATATATATATATATATATATATATATATATATATATATAAGAAAGAATAATGGATCATGCCCATTTTTTATATTCACTAATTGTTTTTTAGTAACATGAGTATAATTTTTAAAATTAAGAGTTTTAAAAAATTATATAAGACAATGTTATTATACATTATGCCTTCAAAAAACAATGAGTGGGTGGCAGGATCCAATCTCTCTTTCTATATATACAATGTTATTATATATTCATGCCTCTCAAAAATGGTGAGTAGTGGTAGGATCCAATCTCTCTCTATGTATATATATATATATATATAAATATGCATAGAGAGAGGGAGAGAGAGATTAAGATTTTCCATGGTAGAAAAAAAACCAAAAGATGATGACAGAAGCCAAACATACCAGAAAACAAGTCTTATCTCACTCTAAGGGAGGTTGGTGAATGATGCTTAGTTGCCATTGTGCGCTATCTTGTGTTATATTAACGTTCAACCGGTTAGACCTGCTTTCACTTGCTCGGCTTTCTTCCATGGCCAGTAGATGGCATCTTGCTACATTCTCTGCAAGCACAAACCCACCCTACTATTGTGTTTGGATATTCTCCATTATATGATCCTGAAACCACAACACGAATAGCAACTTGAAACACGATACTGGTGATAGCATAAACCCGACAAGTCTGTGTTCGTGGCTACTCGATGTGACATGAAAAGATACTGGGTTGTGTTTGAGTTCACCCGTCTCCTATTCAAACACCAAAGAACACGATACCAACACAGGCCCAGAAAACAAAATTGCCACCCGCTATAAACTGTTGCCTAAACTCTGTGTGTGAGAGAGAGAGACTAAAAGGACAATGAAGAGGGTGCTTGTGGACTGAGGGGATATCAAAGTGCCACAACAAAAGATGGGTTCACCACCAATGGCGGATCTACATTGATGGGTGGGGGGCGGCCACTCCCCTGAAATTTTAGAGACCTTCGTTTTACAGTGAATACATGGTTGAGATTCATGTTTCGCCCTCCTAACACGATGAAATATGTACATCGCCCCCTCAAAAACTATTTTCTAGATCCGCCACTGTTCACCACCACCACATCTAAGCCTTGTTCACCAGCTACCGTTTTGGCATATGCACACCGCAGCTGAAACATACCCGAACTATACAATTTTAATGTCTTGTATAAAGACATACCAGTATCATGCTTATATTGAGAAGCAATGTCTCACATTGTGCTGCTTGCAGTAGTCCGGGTGGCTCGACTATGACTCGTTCAAAGGTGAGACTAGTTGTGTATCGGCCCGATACCGAATCGCCCAGCATCAAGATGTCGGCACCACTCTCTTATACTTCCATATATCAACCTCCCCATCATGATTTCGTAGTTCCTAGTTCTTCTTCACGTCACCGAACTAAAATTCTAATTTCTATAGAGCCTACATTGTTCTAATAATTCTAGGAATTTCGTAGACAATTCTCTTTTTCTCTGTCTATCCATATATGTGTATACACACATATATTTATATATATAATATGTATATATAGAGAGAGAATAGTTCAAGCATACACTCATTCATGTTAAAATCTTCTTATAAATTTCAACCATTCAATCTTTAAGATTAAAGTAAAATTCAAAATAGTATATAGTATATTTTTTGTACTTGTAAAAAGTATCATAGTACTTTTTATTTTTAAATATAAATTTAAATGGTTAATCTCAATGATCGAGTAATTGAGATTTTAAGGACGTTTGGGCATAATGACGTGTATTTACTATGTTCTCTCTCTTTGTATATATATAGAGAAAGCATAGTCCATACACCCTCGTTCCCCCCAACATTTCCTTAAAGATCTTAAAGATCTCAAAGGTTCGAGATTTAAATGAATAGTTGAATTGTTTAAAGTAAAAAGCAAAATAGTATCACTACAAAAAAATAATATGATACTTTTTATTTTTAAATATAATTTTAACTGTTCATGTCATCGATAAAAAATTGAGATTTTTAGGAATGCTTAAGCATGAATAGGTACACGTGCTTACCTTATTTATTTCTCTGCTCTCTCTATGTGCGTGTGTGCCTGCGCTTGCCTTGCTGCATAATAACAGAGTACGGCAGAGTAAAAGAAAACGGCAATAGTAAGTTAATGAATGCAGTTGGTATATGCAGGGAAAGACTTCAGCTGGCAGAAGGACAGGATCACGAATAACGACACGAGGAGCACAGATGCTGTCGCCTAATCTCTCTCTCTCTCTCTATCTCTCTCTCTCTCTCTCTCTCTCTCTCTCTATATATATATATATATATATATATGGTTGTCTCTACAGTTGCCATCTACATCAACTTAGTACTTCTCGGATCAATTCGGTGTTGTTCGACTCTCTCTCTCTCTCTCTCTCTTTTCATTGATGAGTTTATAAGAATTTGGATATCCGGCACATGTGGATTGAATTGAAGGACTCGAATCAGCCCATCGAAACGGTCGTCACTTTCTCAGCTGATGCGTACATGAGTCCGATGATCGGGACGTCAATGTGCATCCATCTTCGGTTTCCCCATTGTAAAAGAAAAAGCGGATATCATTAATGATATAAAAGAAAAGTCAAAAAGTTTATTTAAAAGGTACTTTTAAAAAAAAAATCATTGTATAAGAAAAAGAAATACATTTGCCCGAACAAAGTCATGACTTCAAATATGTCATCACTCTTAAGAAAGGTACTTAACAAGTATAATTTTCTAACATTGGACAGTCATATAATACATACATTATTGAGCAAATATATATTTTGTGTAAAGTGCTTGTAATAAATCTTACAAAACAAGCCATTCTTTATCTTATCATAAGCATACAAAACAAGTCTAATACTTTTCTTATTGCCCTACATGGTTTTAAGGCTAAGGTTTGCGCTAAATTGATAGCTTGAGGGAACCACCTTTCGATGGATTTAGAGCAAAACCCAACATAAATCTCTCAAGTGAGGGCCTCAAGCATGCGATCGGAATAGTGCCCACCGGGTTAATCGAACTCTTAACCATCTAGCGTCCATAGCCTTTTATATTGACATGGTTTTAAATTCATGGTCCCTCCATAATTTGTTGAGAAGAAAGGTGCATGAATTTGGGCCTCATTAATGGTTGTATATTTAATGTAGAAACAGATGGAAATAAGCATGTTAGACAACAGTTTTATAACATCAAATCAGTGTTTCGAGTTAGATTGATCATACTTGAGGTGTGAATTTTACTAAAATATGTATTAATAGATTTAAGATGTCTACGGTTGTCAAGCAAAGAACATTTGCATGCCACATTTGTTTCGATAAGAATACTGGGTGAGGCCGATCATTGGCTGATGCGTACCGGTGTATCGAACTTCTAACCTCTTGTCATAGAGCTAACTCCTTAGCAAGTGCATGGTGCCATATTTCACCTTGCATTGAGCTTGAGTGTAGAAAGATGACTCATCTCTGGCCTCTAACACACATTATTATATATAAATATAAATATATATAAAGGGGATCTAGATTCAAGGAACCTACAAAAATACAGAATCACAAGGAATTCGTTGTCTCTACCATCTAATTGATATGATCAATGATCGAGATTTGAATTAAAAATACTCTTAACTTTTGTACTTTGCATTTAATGTGTTAAATTATTTTCTCATTTATCACCTCAACCATTTATCTCAAAGATTGAATGGTTGTGATAGGTTGCTTGTTGTTCCTTGTTCTCTATTTTTATAGGTTCCTTGTTGATCTCTATTTTTATAGACTCCTTGTTGATTGCTCTTGATTGAAATGGTTATGGTTTAGGATCATGTCATCATGTAGGACCCTACCATTCCTCCTCCTCCTCCTCCACCTCTCTCTCACACACACACACACACACACACACACACACACACACACACACACACACATATATATATATATATATATATATATATATATATATATATATATATATATATATATATATATATATATATATACATTTCCTTTCTCATCCTAACACTGAACCATTAGCCAACCTTGAACTTGGCTTGCTTAAAAAGTTAAATGATTTTCAACAAATAGGGTTTAATTCCATATCTTTTGCCATCTTAATTATAACTGGAAATGCATTTTTATGTATGTATTCAGTATCTGTCTCAGATCTAAGAGCATAATCCCACCCAGATCCAGATCTGGATTCAAATGACGTATGAGGGTATAATTGAATCAGAAGTAGATTATGAATGTCGGGCCCGATCCGGAAGATGAACGGCAAGTCTCGGTTACAAATTCGATGTTATGGTGATATGACCCATTGAGTCATGGTTCAACTGGAGCTGGATCAAGTCATCAAACTCGTGACATTCAACTAGAAGACACTCTTCGAGTCGACCATTAGATAATCCTGTGGCCTTCTTTCTCCCAGTGATCCTTACAGAATTATATTAACTGAATCCGTATACTCCTACATCAGGACCTTACCCTACCCATTTATATTACATGTTAAACTAGACCCAGATCCAAAAATCTAATATGAGGGGATCGTCACAATCCAAAAAAAAATGTTCCCACTTTTTTAAATATTTGGAGCAGCATCCAAACTAGAATGTTAAGCTAAACATAACTTTATTTAACAAAACCGAGTTTAAATAGTCCAATACAAAGAAATCGCTTCAATCGGGTATACATTATATCTGGATATCCATAGTAAGGGTGGCAATTTCAGACGACACAGAAACTGACATGATCACAACCCGAGAAGTCATTGTTCGTGTGATGCCAAAAAATTGAGTCATGTTCCCATTGACTATTCCTTGACATATACATGAACACGACACGAACACGATGTGACACGATACGTGAAGTTGGAAATTTGGACCCGGGGGACCTACCTTCCACAGTCTTCACCGTCACGTATCTGAGTACGGTGCAGGAGTTCTTCGTTTTCTTCTACCAGGACTACCTGCCACGCCCATACGAACGCGAAAGTGCCTCAATGATTTTGGATCCAGTCTGTATATCGGGTCCAGTCGTCTGCCCATGACCGTAACTGCCGATTGTGGTTCACAGATCTGACGTGATACGGCATGACACGAGGGAGTACACGTACGCTTCGTACCGGTACTCTCTTTCGACAGTTGGGCCTGCAACCATACGTACTGGATCCCACTTCTTCCTTCTTTATACGGTGGGTTGGATCTAGATCGGATCTTGCAGTTCTAATTTCGATGAGCACCGAATCAAATTTGAATCGACTTGGGAATAATAGTTGGACAAAATAAATTTTTGTTTTGAGTTATTAAAATAGGTACTTGTTAATTAATGCAAAAGACATACTTAAGAAGCTGCTTGATGGACTACCCCCGAAGAGATTAAAAAGAAATTAGAT
Source organism: Brasenia schreberi (assembly GCA_036023115.1). Taxonomy (NCBI): domain Eukaryota; kingdom Viridiplantae; phylum Streptophyta; class Magnoliopsida; order Nymphaeales; family Cabombaceae; genus Brasenia; species Brasenia schreberi. The sequence continues at coordinate 6,195,395 of JAYKKT010000078.1, read as the reverse complement.
AGTAAATACTTCAAAAGAGGTACATAATGTTTAGTTTTAGTTTGGATTTTTCGTCGGACTGCTCTTAGAAGCCGAATTTCGTACATATTATCTTAAAACTTGTGTTCTAAGCGTACCCTTTTTTCCCTTTTGGTTGGAAAGGGACATCCAAAATACATGCACCCCTGGGAATCGAACTTGTAATTATAGTAATAGGAGTCGAGGACCCTACCGTTCAACTATCGTCTTTATAACATTTTTTTTACATGTGTACGCTTGCATTAACATTGTCTTTGTCGCTTAACCAACATGGTTAATCTTATGCTGATTAATTACTTAAATTGAAAGTTTAGTCCTAAGGTTAATTCTCTCAATTGATCAATTTGAAAAATGAAATGTATATGTACAAAGAAATTATAATAACGTGCAAATAAATAGAATCAAAATTTTAATAGTGATACAAGCACTATGAATCCACTCATATTTTACACACATACATAATTGGATCTTGTTTCCGGTTGTCTTTTATCTGTACTGGATCACCTTTGGGTCGGTGGATCCGGTTGTGGTGTCCAGAAAGATCTGGTTGCTGTGGATTGGTTTGCGTGCAAGTGCAATGTGGGTGCGTGATCTACCATGACACGGACTCGGGGATATATTTTTATTATTAAAAGCTTTTCTAAGATGCATGAGATTCACATAAATGAAATACTTTTGAATCTTAAAGATGTTTAAAATATACGGATCCACCAATCTGGATTGGATCCATATGCAGAGGGCTTGCCAAAAGATTACCAGATTCATCTAGGGTTGATATGTTCGTGTTCTATGTCGTGTTCGAGTAGTATCCTTTTGTGTTCATTTTTGAAACATGTTTACCTGACTGGACCTTGGTTTCTTTTCTCATTTTTGTCAAACGTGTCTCTTTGTTTTTGTGTTGAGTTTTCGACTTGAGTCAAATAGCTGCAAGTTTCCTGTGATGTTCGTGTCAAATGCAGTCGTTGCTTACTGTTCCTTTTAACTCCACACGATTTGGTGAGCAAATATTTTCAAGCAATTAATAACTTGACCGAAAGAGACACGTTTCTGTAGATACTCATTAATGAATCGGTCCCCATGTTTTTAGTATGTAGCTAAAGCCTTTAAAGCCAACCAACAAATTTCATAATTTCTTAAAGTATTTACAGTCCTTGTGAGGGCAACAATTAAAGAATAGCTATGAAAAGATCATATATATATATATATATATATATATATATATATATATATATATATATATATATATATATATATAATAGAGAGAGAGAGAGAGCATAGTTTATAGTTTATGTGCACATTTATTCAATAATAAAACTACTTAAACATCTTTCTGTGCGCATCTCACACACATATACACAGACACATTAACACATCTTTCTTATATTATTGAGCACAAATCTCGTAGGTTATATTTCACAGTAAGGTGCACGCTGCTAGTTGCAGGAGTGTGCATTATTGTGTTTGCAGGTTTATCAGTGAATGTCTTGGGCAATGCTAGTGCAATAAGTGGTATACAATCCGTCCTTTCAAAGGTATTAAGTAAGCCAGGTGTTACTCCTTACGCTTTGTCCTTCTCCATTAAGAATAAGTTCAGATTGGGGTGAATTTAAAGAAAAGATGTTGAAAGTGAATGTGTGAAAGGGGTGAATTCAATCTGCACCGAGAGCCTTAGCTCAATGGCAGGATGCTTTAGCACTGTTATTGTTGGTGGGGAGGCTGTATGTATGGGTGTGGGTGTTAGGCTTCGGCCTCCTCTTGTAACCAAAAAAAGAGAGAGTTCTCAATTCCAATTTCAAGGTTTAAAAATCTCATCTTTTCCAGAAGAAACCAAAGGATAAGAAAAAGAGAATTCATCCTTCGAGAATTTCAGAATTATGGAAATCAATCATTCTCAGAAATTCTTAAAAACAATCATTCTCAATCCCTTTAGAGTTGATCCGGACTCTGATTTCATCCATGGTGATCTTGGGATAAACTTGTTCAATGAAGTTTTGTACCAACAAATAATGATTCCATGTGTTCCACTTAGTGGGAACTGTCCTTTTAAATTATTGTGCTATGAACAGCTCATGCATTTATTCGTGCAACAGTTTTGCTGTTTCAAGGTGTGATGCTCAACCGAGATCGGATCTGCGGCATGGTTGGCTGCGGGATCAGGCCGGAAAATGTCATTGCCCGGCCAACTTTAATGAAGTTGATGGTAGAGTATAGGGATCTTGAACACAGTAGCAAGTAGGGCATCCCTTTTCAATAGGTTGGGATGGTTAGGTTTGGCCAGTAGTCGATCACACCGGCTCCTTAACCTTTTTGTCCTTTTATAGTACTAGCGCTCGGTGCCTTTGAGTAGAGGTGGCCGGTTCGGACCTGGCCAGGCTGGTTGAACCTAAATGAAGTGGAGTTGGTGACCCCATGGTTTAGTTGCGCCTATTGAAAACAAAACCAATATTGGAACTGAAAATGGCAGTTCAGAATCGACGGTTTCAACTCATTTTTTCTTCCAGTTTTAAATCCTACCACTGTTTATGGATTTTTTAAATCAACAGGGAAGAAAAATCATGATTAAACTGGACCAGAAGCAAAACTGAAACTGAAGCCGAGCTGGTTTTCTAGGTTCTCGTTGAACTTGCATCGTCTACCTTTCGGCGCTTGTTTTCTTCCTACTTAATGCGTACCATACTTAATAGTTATAAGATGGTGTAAAGTGGTGGGTTCCCTTTATTTATTAAGGTGGGACCCACCATTTTTACAGAGTATCAACCTGATTGAGTACAACGACATCTATAAAGAGAGAGAAGGAAAAAAGTCCATACTCAATACTCGATGACTCGATTTATATAGTTCCACCATTTCAACCACCCACCGTCACTTATGTCGTCTTTCACTACTCCTCTACAACCTGAAATTACCATTTCACCGGTCAAAATAGTTTGTGTTACCACCAAAATTATCTAAAAAACTATATGTATATATGTGGGTTTATAGTTTTATTTAAGTTTTTAGGCAGTTTTGGTGATGGTAATGATGATTTTGATCAGTGAAAAATAGTTTAAGATGGGAGAAGAGTATTATATGGTTGAAGTTCGTAGTTTAAATAGTGGAACCATGCAAAAATGAGCCACAATTTAAGACTCCCACTCTCTATATATATAGACTAAACTTTATGGTGAAGCATGGTGGAGAGAGGGAGAAAGAGTTAGGTTTCACAGTTTGTTTAACCCCGTATAACGGTAGGTTCGCTTGTGCTCGTTCATTTGCTTTGGAGCAAAACCACTTTGCTTTTCCATAATTCATTATATTCAACAGCCAAGGAGAAACCTGCAAACCAGTTCATATAATCAGAAGATAATTCTTAGACGGAAATGACACTCTTTCAATTAAGTGATTGATTAATTAATTGTTCATATGATTTTATCACTTGACATTGTGTTAGTGGAGGAGTTTAAGGAAAAAGTTAATAGAAAATTAAAACTATGGAGAAAAATATTAGAAAGCAAAGGCCTCCGACTTAGTAGAACAAAGACAGAATATATGGAATGTAAGTTTGATCATTTGGTTACTTCAAGAACATAGAAATTAAAATTGGCACACATTGCATCTCTCAAAAGAAAAGTTTTAAATACCTAAGGTCAATTTTTCAGAGTGGTGGAAGAATTGATGGATATGTTACGCATATAATTAATGCTGGTTGGTTAAAATGGAGAAGAGTATCAAGTATTCTTTGTGATAAGAAGATACTATTAAAGTTAAAAGGTAAATATTATAGAGCAACAATTAGGCCTACCATGTTTTATGGTTATAAGTGTTGGGCAGTTAATCATCAACATGTACAAAAGATGTCTGTGACAAAAATGAAGATGTTGAGATGAATGAGTGGTCATAAAAGAAAAGACCGTATACATAATGAGGTTATTAGAAACAAATTAGTAGTGACACCAATAGAGGATAGAATGAGAGAATATCATTTAAGATGGTTTGCATATATAGAAAGAAGATAAATTTACTTATATGCCTGTCGGTCAAATTCATCAAACTATTTACTTATAACACCAAACCAGATTCAGTATCCTTCAAAAATAAATACAATTCGAACTTTGATACTTAATGTTGCCTTTGCATACAATATTACAAGCGGTTAGGTATGTGAGTTTAATCACAGGTGAATAGACACTCCAAAGATACAAAGAATCAGTAGAAAATAAGCATTTCTACGTGAAGTTGCTGTCACACCACCAATCATAAGGAAAACCTTTGAAACAACCCCCATCGTCTTTGAGTATAGTTTTGATCGATCAACTTCCTCACTACAAGTTATCAATATCAAGCTTGTCCAAACTATGCAACATGTGGTTCACAAGGGTCTTGAACATTTCCTGGATCTCAACCTTCTGCTATTTCCGTCCTTCATCATCACCTTCACTGTCTCACTGTAGTACTTAATTGATGCTCACTTCTCCTAGTTTCAGCAACCATGATATTCCCCTCGATTCACATGAAGAGCAAGTGAAGCGTCTATTACAATAGAATGCAACCATGATCACAGAGCTCCTTAATTAACACTAAAGAAGAAGAAAGAAACGATAGAAGAAGGAAAATATATTCATCGATCAATCGATCACCGAAACCCTCATCGTTGAGGATGCTGCTAGGTGTCTGTGAAGGTCCCGATGATCTTCTGCGAGGAAGTCTCAGTTGCCTTTGATCCAGAACGGATGGCCGTCAGTGTGTTGCAGCAGCGGAAACGAAAAATGACAGTTGCAGCTTTTCGAGGTTTCCTCACAGCGGCTTACTCCAAGGAGACTTGTAATTTTCTTTGTTTTCCTCTCTGTATTTGTATCTATCTGTGCCATTTCACTGTTCTATTTATAGAGTAGAGGCTGCTCATAGTCTCTTGACTTGTCTACTGGGTTTTTCTCTTTTGAGCAGTCCGAATCCGGATGGTTACCGTGAAATTCGGTAACCGTCCAGCAGTTACACTCAGGCCCATCCGGTAACCCCATCTCTGGTAACGGACTGGATGGCCAGTCTAGCCGTTACCAAATAAGGTTATCGAGAATGGTCACCCTATTTGTAACATCTCTCACTTAGTAATTCGAGCCAAGTGTATCGACATACTGGTTTTCCTCCCACTTTTCTAAGGTTTTACCTAGTTATGTCATTTCCTAATTACTATTACAATCAGTACCTATTGTGTGGTTATTTTCCTCTACAATAATTTATCTGTTGTATGGTTGTTTACCTATACAACACCAGTCATCCGTTGTGTGGTTATTTCCCTGCACAACAATTAAACATACCTCAAACCTATGTTAGTAACTTGTTTTGAGAAAAGTTCCTCTGTTATGCCTTTTATTAAGGGGTCTACCAACATATCTTCTGTTGGCATGTATGAGATGAATATTTCCTTTCTCATAACCATATCATTAACATAGTGGTATTTCACTATTATATTCTTGCTTTTTGAATAACTAGCTCAATTCTTAATAATAGTAATTGCTACATTCTTATCACAATAGATAACTACTGACTCGTCTATTATTTCTAACTTCAAATCTCGTATGAAGCGGCTTATCCAAACAACACTTGTTGCAGCCATACAACAAACTACATACTCAACTTTCTGTGTATGCAATTCTACACAACCCTATTTCTTACATACCCAAGAAACAATACCACCTCAAAATGAGAATATTTGTTCAGAGGTTGATTTCTTGTTATCTTTACTCCCAACGAAGTCAACATCTGAGTATCCTACCACTTTTAGATCATCTGCTTGAAAACACAGTTTCAAGTCTTTTGTTCCTTTCAAATATCTTAAATCATTTTCACAGCTACCCAATATTGTCAACCAGGATTATTTTGATATCTACTTATAAGACCAACAATAAAGCTGATATAAGGTCTTGTACACAACTTACCATACATTAAAATACCAACAGTTTGTGCATAAGGAACATTAGGCTTATCATCTCCTTCACCGGGACAATCAACCTTACTCAATTTGACCCCTTTTGCAGCAGGTGTATTTACATGCTTGCATTCACCTATTTTAAACTTCTTAAGGATATAATCAATATATCTCTCCTGACTTAGGCATAAGAGTTTAAATGATCTATCTCGAGAGATCTTTATTCTTAGGATATAGGATGCTTTCCCCATATCCTTTATTTCGAACTTAGAATTCAACCATGACTTGGTTTTGACAATCATCTCGTTGTCATTTTCAGTCAATAATATATCATTTACATATAATGATAAGATTACAAAGTGGCTCCCACTATTCTAAACATATACACAATGGTCAAGTTTATTAGCTACAAACCCATGTTCTTCAATGACATTCTCAAAAGTCAAATACATTGTAGAGGTGACAATTTCAGGTTATATAGGGATTTTTTCAACCAATATACTTTATTTCTTTGCCTTCAACCACAAATCCTTCGGGTTGCTGCATGTATATAATTTCTTTTAAATCTCCATTTAAAAAAGTTGTCTTTACATCTAACTGATATAAATCCAAATCATAGTATGCAAATATTGCCAGAATTATATGTATGGATGCAAATTTCGCAATTAGAGAATATGTCTCAACATAATCTATCCCCTCTTTTTGTAAAAAACCCTTTACAACAACCTTGCTTTAAACTTGTCCATTGTACCATCAACCTTTTATTTCTTTTTCAAAACTCATCTACAGCCTATAGCTTTCTTTTCTTTTGGTAAATCAGTCAATTCTCATACTTGGTTTTTCTCAATGGATTCAATTTCCTCATTCATGGCTTTCAACGAGTTTGTCACTTTTGATGAGTTCATTTCTTACTGATAAGTTAAATTATCAGTCAATTCATCTAAATCTACCGAATTACACACTTATTCTGCAAGATAAGTGTGATAATCTTTTAAGTAGGACGGAGTAACTTTTGGCCTCTTATGTTCACTTAAAGTATCAACATTTTCAGGAACATTTTTAATGGGCTCAAAAGATGATTGGTCTAAGTCTACCAAATCATCAACACATTCCTCATTGTTTTCCACGATGTCATTCTTAGTATCTTCTAAGAATTCAACATCTTTGCTTTCAATGAGTCCATGGTCCTTATGATAAAACTGATATCCTTTTGAACATTTCGGATATCCAATGAATATACTTTTCAAGGACCTACTGTCTAGCTTATCTATAAACTGATATGCAACAGATCCCTACCTCATGAGATAACCTAAGTTGAGTTTTCTTTCAAACAACATCTCATATGGTGTAGTGAATATAACCTTACATGGTACTCTATTGAGTATGTAAACCATTTTACTTACTACTTCTCTCCAAAATACCCTTTGAAGAGAGGCATCGATTAACATTGACCTTGTCATATTTAGCAAGATTCTATTGTATCTTTGAGTTACACCATTTTGCTGAGGTGTGCTAGGCATTGTATTCTGTCTTAAAATACCAAAGTCTTTGCAGAATTCTAAGAATTCTGTCGAGGTATACTCACCTCCTCTGTCTGATTAAGACTTTGATTGAATGCCCTAATTGATTTTCCACTTCTTATTTATATTTTTTAAAAGCATCAAGTGCTTCAGATTTATGTGCCAAAGGATATAAATACATATATCTAAAGTAATCATCGATAAAGGTTATAAAATAATCATTTCCTTGATGTTTCTTTACTCTAAAAGGTCCACATAAATCTGTGTGAATAACCTCCAACAAGGTTATTGTCCTTATTGTTTCCTTGAAAAAAAAATTTTATCATTTTTCCTTGTATACAAGCTTTACACTTGTTGAAAGTGTTTTACTCAAATCTATGCAATAAGTCAAAGTTGGATAATTTTCTCAACTTTTCCAGACTTATATGCCCTAGGTGTTTATGCCACATATTCACATCAATAGTAAAGACATTTTCAATGTAAGCAGAAGATGTACTTATTTCATTATCACAAAGTTTGAACAGTCATTTTTTTACATCAAATTCCCTAGAGAATAATATTCTCTCATGCTTTCCTACAATCACCTTGTTAGAAATAAACCTTTCTTTACCAATGTAGGGATTGAAACTAGATTGCGCCTTATAGATGGCACAATTAATATATCAATCAATACAATTTGTTTGCCTTATACAAATATCCTGAAGGACCCAATACCCAAAACATTCGAGAAAGTATTATTCCCCATATAGACTCGATGTTCTCCAGGTTTTTATTCCTTCAGATTTATTGCTCCTTCCTTAGTTTTTGAGATGTGCCGTGTAGCTCATGAGTCTATCCACCAACCTATCACTGAGCGATCCAAGTACAAGCATTCTGAAATCATGCAGATTATATTCTACTTCTTTAATTGTTCACGTTGTGGGTTGTTTCCTTCACTTTTCTTGTTTCGGTAGTCCCTTTTGTAGTGTCTCATCTTTCTACAGTTGAAACACTTGATCCGAGAAGCAGTTTTATTGTGATTTCTTAAAATTTTGACTGCATTTCTTATTATTCTTACCAAACTTCTTATTTATTTTTTTCTTCTGGTTGATTTTGGAGTTAGACACTATCTCATCCTGTACCACTAGTAACTTTTTTTTCTTGTTTTTCAGCATGTGTTCTTGCTCTATTGCTAGTTTTTGGGGCAACTCTAAAAAGTTAATTTCAGACCCTAATCTTAGAGTAGTGGTGACCATGTTTCATGATGAGGGTAGACTGTTTAGTATAGTTGATATCTGCATCGGTTCAGGGATGACTGATTTTGCTACGGCTAAGTATCTAGCCATTACTAGTATGTGGTTTACATGCTCTACTACATTGTCTCCTCCTTTTATTGTGAAGGAGTTATACTATTGTAGTAACAACTGCACATGCAATTTTGTAATTGTATCATACTTAGCTGTTATTGAGTGAAACAACTCTTTAGCGGTCTCATATTCTTCGAAGGCCCTAATCAAGTCATCCTCCATGTAGGTTAACATGATTGTCCTTGCTATAGTATCATCTTTTAGAAATATTTTATATATTTCTAATTGTTGCTCATTTCTATATGGAGGTGGCAGACGCATGGTTTCCTTTAAGACATACTCAACACCTTCAAGTGTTAGAGTCATTGAAATTCTTTTCTCCTACGTTTGAAAGTTAAGACCGTTCAACTTCTCAGTTTTTGCCAACTCAAACACACATATCCTAGAGCTCATCTTTATGTGTTTGGCAATAGTAACAATTAAACAGTCTAAAAAGGAAACAAATACAAAACAAAGAGCACATATAGCAAGAATCATGCTAGAATGATGTACAAGTAGGCCACTGATAATTTCATAAGCTCTTTGGGACAAATTTGAAAATTTTCTCTAAAAGTATCTGCAATTGTACCCTTTAAATAATACCAAGGGCAAATCCATAATTTTATCTATTTGTCTCCTTTTTGTAATTTTGTAAAAGCCTGAAGACAAACTCTTAAAATTACTTTTGGTATTTTCGTCAAATTCATAATTGATCGGGTTGAAATTATAATTTTAACCCTTAGGTCGAATCTATAATTTTTTAAAAGTACAGGGGTAAATCTATCTTTTGACTTTTTGCACAAACAACCAGAGGATAAAATGGACTTTTTGCATAATAAGGGTAAAATAGTCTTTTACCCAAAAATATATGGACAATTCTAATTTTGCCTAGTGACAAAAATTATAAATAAGTAAAACCGGTTGGGACAAAATGAACTTTTTAGTCCGCTTCCTGAGGTTGTTTTCTAAAAACTGTTGGCGGTTTCCAAAACCGCCGATTTTTCGGCTCAGTTTTTTGACACCGTTGGGTTTTTTTTTTAATTGACTATTAAGGAAGAGAGAGTGTACACGGGAAAGAGAGAGAGGGGGAGAGAGAGAGAGAGAGGGAGCTCTGACTACTGGCAACCGGTGCTCAGGTCGGAGCTCTTCTACGTTGGCTTGGTTGGCCTCTTCTGGCCTGTTCCAGATTTTGGTTCAGTCAAGGTGTTGCCTTCGCTTCGCCTTGTACGGCGATTGGCCCTTTCCGGCCTGCTTCGGCCTTTTTGGCTCAATCAGGCCATCGTTTTGCTTCTGGCCTCAAATCTACTTCTTGCCTTGCTTCGGCCACAAATTTGGCCACCACCGCTTTCTTGCTGCTCAGATCTGGCCATCGCAGTTGGCCTCAGATCTGGCCGCCACCGCTGCCTTGTTGCGGGATTTTTTTTCCTGTTTCTTTTCTATCTCGTCGTCCCCTTCTTTTTTGTGCTTACCTTCTTTTTCTGTTTCTGATTTTCTCCTCCTTTTTTTTGCAGGGTTTGTTAGGCCCTGATACCAATGAAGGTCCCAATGATCTCTTGCGAGGAAGTCCCGGTTGCCTTTGATGCAGAATGGATGGTCGTCAATGCATTGTAGCAGCGAAAGTGGAAAATGGCAGTTGCAGCTTTACGAGGTTTCCTCACAGTGGCTTACTTCAAGGAGACTTGTAATTTTCTTTGTTTGTCTCTCGGTATCTGTATCTATCTGTGTCATTTCGCTGCTCTATTTATAGAGAAGAGGTTGCTCATGGTCTCATGGCTTGCCTGCTAGGTTTCCCTCTTCTGAGCAGTCTGAATCCGGATGATTACCATGAAATCCGGTAACTGACCGACGGTTACACTCGGTCCCATCCGGTAGCCCCATCTTTGGTAACGAACTGAATGGCCAGTCCAACCGTTACCAGATAAGGTTGACGAAAATGGCCACCCTATCTGTAACAGTGGTGGAAGGATTTTGGAAAGCAGTGGTGGAAGGATTTTGGAAAGGACCTTACTTGAAAAACATACAAATAGAGACGAACGAAGAAGCTGAACGAGTCACGAAGAACTCGTAATGTTTGACGAGCTTCACGAGCCTATCTGAACCGAATACGTAGTGTTCGTGTTCAGCTCGATAATCTTAACAAGCAAGCTTGTGATCGACCCATATGCAGCATAAGCCCATCATGACCGAGCTCGCAACGAGACAAACTGAGTCAAACGACGACGAGAAGCTTGGTTCTTTACGAGCCCTACATGCAGCGTGTCACAGCTGCCTGCCAGTTGAGCTGACGCTCTGGATGAATGAATTTTCTTCAATCTCTTGGAAATTCCTACATAATACCTAATTTATAGATTTACCTATTTGCGAAATGGTTTAGGTACGAAATGATTTTATTATGTACGTGAGCTGGCGAGGGAAATTCCATCAAAGAAGGATCTTGCTAAATGGTTTGGTGTGGATTCGATCGATGACCCAACCCCGTCTCTTGATCCAATATTAGGATGTGGATCAATGCAACTCCATCATTTCGGTAACTGATGATCCGAAACGGGTAATGTAGTCGAAAGTTGTGACCATGTGGGCTGACCCATCACTAAGCCTGGTCCGAAACACAACCTAAATGACTCGAATCACCATGAAAATAACCTAAGTTGCATGCAGAGCGTCAGCTCGCCAGTAGGCCCATCTTATGCTCACTCATAGGTGGCGAGTTCGATTCGGTGACTGGGGTGTTTGTGCATGTTTGATTAGGCTTCGGCCTCCCATTGTAACAAAAAGAAAAAGAGAGAAAAACAAAATGAGCTAATTAAATTGTATATGAATTGTGTTTCCAAATGAGATCAGCTCTCTCTCTCTCTCCAAAAAAACTATAACTTTGATTAAGGTTGTTCTTAGCAATATATAAAGGATTTAGTTACTGTTAGGTTCAATTTACATGGTCATCTTTTCTACGAAAACCATGTTGAACCTTTTCTCCTTGTGATCCTCACCAAGTTGGGTTCTAAGGCTGTTAATAATAAATTGGCCTAAACATAATGCTCAAGACATGGCTTGTCTCGTAACAAGTCAATCCATGCTTAAGCTTATTGAGCCAAACGAAATGACATAGCCATTGTTATTGGTTCTGTTAAAAAGGAATTCTGTCTTAAAGTGAGGATTAGTATAATTTGAAGCCTCCTCTGGTGCTTGAACATGAGTTATATGAGAAACAACCTTTTGCTGGAATGCTAAGAGCAATATGATTTGGTGCACATTTATGAGTTTAAGTTTTTCATGCGTACTCACTACAATAAAAGTAAATAATCGTGGCAGTCTATCAACAGTGAGCTGGGCCTTGTATCATCAACGGACCGCCCATGTAAAGCTTGTCATTAATTGTGTGATCGTCAGTGTAAAGCAAATAATGTGCAAAAATGAATGCTTGCTCCATTCATGGATGTCAAGGATATTCATCTTTATTGTATTGACGTAACACTCCCATGCCTAGGGGCTCTTTAAGGTGTGTTTGATTCATGTCGCAAGGTCTCTCATGCTAGGACTGTAGGCTTAGACCTACATGAGCTTATAATTATAGTTTCAAAGAATCATTGTTATGTGTTTGTGTTTGATTCTTGAGTTCTACTCATCCTAAGGTTGTGGTATAAATTGGGATAGCAACATGAGAGAGAAGGTGCTTGAGTTTTCTTACGAAACCCTGAGTGTAGTTCGTGTGACCCACCTCCTCCTTAGTACCAAAGTTCTTGACTCAAATTAAACTAATGAAACCATAGTTCCACGCTAGTAATAGAGTCCATTTAATGCATAGCAGAACGTGAAACTGCAAACACCCAAAATCAAGGTTCAGTTCCCTTGGAACCTTATATCAAATACACTTCTAAGGGATTCCCTTACTTCTGATGCATGAAAACGTAGGTGATATTGATTTTCTCGTTTCGACACGACATAGAAACACCAAAATCTCACAAAAGTATTTCGACAAGCTTTAAAGGGAGTGATACACAAAACAGTCTCACATATTCTTGCAGACTGTCCTAGCTGAGTTGGTCAGGGATGAGGTCCACCATTCGACCTCAAAAATCACCTCTGTTTTTTTACTTTTGCGCTTTAAAAGATGGGATTTTGTGTGTGTGTGTGTGTGTGTGTGTGTATATATATATATATATATATATATATATATATATAAAGTCTTGGGTACCTGCTTGGTTCTTCTTTATGGGTCAACTTTGAATTTAAGGCAATACACAACTGCAAAAGCTGAGAGAGAGGTACTATGGGGAATATATATATATCTCTTGTAAACCTCGGTGAAGCTTCTGCATTTTCGTTTAGTACCTTGGCTCAGGCCTTGCCACCTCCAGTAGAGACCATTTTAAGAGCTTGCCAGCCGAAGACAAGCTGAACTAGCTGAGTTAGGAGTAGTTCTTGGCTGGTTCGTATTTAATTTCCTCTATTTTATTAAATATCACTAAAAGTATCTACACTTTATCCAAAAAAAAAGAAGTTTTTAATCAACAAAATTGCCTGAGAGTAGCAATGCAGGCCTTTTTCTGCAAGCTGCAGGTGGGGGAACCACTGCATCTGACCCTCGTCCATCGCCTTTGAATGAATAGATTCAGAGACCAGAACTGACCAGCCGAAGCCAAGAGCCAATGTTAATACAGTGCCACACCGGAATGCAGCCAGTTCGTACGGTCAAACCCTTCCACAGCGTTTTACCGGGAACCGTGCCCTCCGGGATTCCTGCCCTTAATTTCCTCCTGTTTGACGTCACTTATTACATAGATCGAATCCCAACCGTGCATTATATTTTCTGCTTTCTACGTTCCTAAAGCCAATCATGAAATCCATGAGGGAGGGAGGGAGAGAGAGAATGCTTTTGAAAACTGATGACCACCATGGCCAGAAGGACAACTGACCCGCCTGAGCGTGATTGTCCGGTGCCGGAAAACGACGTTCCTAGACAAGTACCGAGAATGGCGTCGTTAGAAGGCAACCGGTTATTAACGATTACAAAAGCATTGAAAGTCCGAGTCTTGGCTGCTGACATTCCTGCAATCATGCAGATCAACGCATTTCACTGTGCTAGACTCCTCCTTGATCAACCAAAGACCAGCCATATGCTTGTAGCGTGCAAACTGAAGAAGGTAAAATAGTCCTGTGTGCTGGTTTTTCGTTCTAGCTCCTTATTGAAGTTTTAGCTAGCACAGTTTCCCCTACAGTGCTGGAACCATTTTGTATGTGTCTGTGTGCATATACACAGTGTATCAACATACTTAACAATTAAGTGGACACTTTCCCCTCGACCCATCTTTCTAAAATCGATTTTAACCTGGAGGGTTTATGCTGTACAATGACCAAAGCAATTATATTTCTTCAATATTATCGAAGAGATATAGCCGGTACATTGGAACAAAAGAACGTGGCTTTATATATAAAAGTGTATATAACTGCTTCGAATCTTGTACGCTTTGAAACACTAGTTCATTACATTTTCATATGCTTGTCTAGCAGATTTACTGAGTAGCTTTGCCAAAAAGAGAGGTTTTAGTTGCTGAGAAAGACTTTATTCGGGTTGCTTCTGAGTTTCCTGTTTTTGGATATATATAAACATATTTATTTATATGCATGACATGAGTGCATACTTCCAAAAGCATGATTCTGACGTATTATTTGATGAATGCAAAAGGAATTCGATGGTCGTTATGGATTTGCTTGGCACTGCGTAGTGGGGACGAGTTTTGGATCATTTGTGACTCATTCCTTGGGTGGTTTTCTCTACTTTTCCATCGACAAGATCTGCGTTCTTCTCTTCAGGACCAACTTGACAATGATGACAGAATGAGGCTCTATAAACCTCTGTTTGAAGTTAGTTGTCTTACATACTCTTGTAAGCTTCGTTTGCTGTTATCTTTTAGAATTGGTGTGTACCCATGTTGATTATTTATGTTCTTTCCTCACATTTAGCTCTTCTAAATAAATTGTTAAGTGCCTATGCATTCGAGACATAGGCGTATAAAACTTAGTATTAGCGGCAGTACTCATGATGGAGTAATTGATGAGTGGGATTTTGTGGTGAAGACTTGGTTCATTTATGACGTCTCTTGTGGTCTTCAAAGTTTCGAGGCTTTCGCAATACCCTAGACGTATGATTTGGGGAACAGTGTGATCGAGTTTCTTGGAACAATCAAATTTTTGGGAGCAGCAGCAACGAGGAAACCTGGCTGTGGTATCAATAACATTTGCAGGCTTGCAGCTGAATAACATTTGCAGCTGAACACTGTTTATGGATTGTAACGATCTAAGGGTCCTTGAGAGTACGTATTCTTGAAGAACAACCGTCTAATCATTTTTGATGAACGATCTTGAATGACATCAACGTGGCCTTACATTATTGGTGTCGTCCGGACCATTTATCATTTGAAGACAGATGGAGATGATGATTTTCACCCATGCAACATTTAAAACGCTGGAAGGATTACTTAATTGTTTCAGATGGTATATTGTCGATACATAAAAAAAGATATTATCATCTTGGTCCATATTTATCCTCCACTCACAAGTGGAATCCATATATTTAAGAAGTCGTGATGTGCACAATCTTCTCTCTCTCAAGCAACGTAGAGATGGCAGATCAATTAGTTCACGGAGCGAAAAGTTTGAATTTTCTTGACATGTCAGTTCAAGGTAAGCTTCTTGTTTCCAAAGAAACAATATCAATTTCGGCATCACATCAATTGCCAATTCAATGTTTGATTATGCCAGCCTTTCCGCATGGACAACTTAGTCCTGCCAGTACCTGATTTTTGGCGAATCCATATTTGAAAACACATTGAAGTTAGCATTTACGTTCCTAAATAGGCTCGGAAAATCGAGGGCTTAACATACGATGCCCTACAGTGACAGTGGGAATCCTATACGTGCCGTCCCACAGATATTGGTCATTCCTGATAATAATGGAATGTCACCAAACAGCACAAATGGAGAAGTGAAGCGATAGCTGAAGCAAATCCTGGATTGCATCTTAATAATAAATACACAAGTTCTTTGAGGAAAATAGATAGACTGCCCCAAGTTATGCATGAGTTCCTTCGAACTTGTGTATGTATACCATAGTCTGTCATACATAACAAAATCTTATTAAGTCTGCTCAGATAACCTTTCATCAACATGCTATTTTGCACCGAGAGTGTTAGCTCAATGGCAGGGCGCTCTGGCGCTGTCGCTGGTGGTGTGGGGTTCAACTCCCAGGTGCTGCATGCATGGGTGGGCGTGTGTGTTAGGTTTGACCTCCTCTTGTAACGAAGAAACAGAAACTTGCTATTTCAAAAAATGCTTCGTCATTCATAGGTTTGAGACTTTCAACAATCTTATTTTGCTACCGCTTACTCAGTGGGGAATTTGGAAAACCTTTCAGGTGGGTTAAAAAGCTTCTAATATATGAACAGTTGTGCTTGTTCCCTTGATCACTTAGACAGTCTGGTACTTACTTTGATCCTCTGAGTTTGCAGAACAGTTTCTTTAGGATACCATCATTTTCTCTTCATCTTGCTCGCTTTGTGAACAGAGAAACCAGCGCTGGGACTGCTTCACCCTCGCTATAAATGTAATGACCCGATAAGAGGCTCAATGTCATTTAATACAACATTAAATATAATACAAGTTAATACCTTGATAGTCATGATTAAGCAATGTTTCACATATCGAAAGTTGTTCAACAACTCTCTCTCTCTCTCTCTATATATATATATATATATATATATATATATATATATATATATAGAAAGAGAGAGAGTACATATATATATAGATATATATATAGAGAGAGAGACAGAGAGAGCCACACATACATGCGTCCTAAAGAGAATTGAACTGTAACTTATTCTAATGTTAGAAGGCCAATATTGGTTTTTATCATCTACTCTACAGAAAATGGAATGAAACTTGCTTGTTCAGCTGAGCCGCCTAAACCAGCTACCCTACATTATTGTGAATGTAAACTTTACTTAAACAAGGAGCTTTGTGTATAAACTTTCACGAGGCTCGCTCCATACGTAGCAGTGGAGGTTGCACATACCGATTGAGTATAGCAGTGGAGATTTAGCCTCGCTTCTAATTTATCTGATTAAGCGAATTATTTGATACTCAACAATTTGGTTAATTAAGCAAACCAATTGACCAAACAGATAGATATATGTGCAATAGGCTTGTTATAATAAGAGTATATAGTGAACACAAGTTTTAGGAGGGTAGTAATCACGTAAATGTTTTTTTTTTCTCCCAACAAGAGTATGTGAGACTCCAATGTGACAATCATACCGTCTTGTTGGCATCATTTTCGATGATAGGTGACTATATATCTTATAAGATAATAATGATCCTAATATATAGAAAATAAAAAAATACAAATCAGTCATATGCAAACTTTGTTTTTCTAATATCTTTCAACCATCTATCCTTCAATCATATTGTGCAAATTGGAAACTATTTGCTTCCTTCACTTTTTCTCTTTATTTATATATATATATATATATATATATATATATATATATATATATATATATATATATATATATATATATATATATATATATATATATAATAGAGTATTATGAGAATATGCATTCTTGGATCCTAGCTGTTCAATCGCCCTTGATCCACGATCAGCGATTCCGGTTTGGGATGACTATTTTAAAGTGGTTCTGGTCCGATTTTCAGAAATGCCAAACCATAACTGAGCCGATCAGTCTCGGGTCCTCTTCTGTGGTCGATTGTGGTTCGAATTGGGCAGGTTCTTAACGGCCCACATCCACTTGATAGCACTTACCCTTCACTGAAGTTGGCCAATCACAAAAAAGAGTAAGCGGGAGAGTGACTTCTCCCTGGACTTGCCCAGGATAATTTATTTGGTGGTGACAGACATATCTCTTTGAATCATTCAGTGACAGAACTAAGTACGATAGGCAGTAAACCGAGCTCAATGATCCGCGCTCTAAAAAGCCACGATTCAGTTAAAATCGTAAACAGAACTGGCCTAATTTTGATATCGGCTGTGTTTTTCTTTGAAAATTTGAAAAAAATTGATTATTTGGTTCAGTTCGGTTTTTGAAGTCCAATTCGAAACAACTGAACTTGCAGAATAGCATAAATTCAATTATCTTTCTTCATTTAACGGTCGAGAGTAGTTTAATTGTTTTGCTTTGATATATATATATATGTGTGTGTGTGTGTATCCATGAAGAATCATTCTAAATTGTCTTTAATGATTCCAACTATGAGATCAAAGAGAAAAACTATTGAAATTAAAAAAAATTATACTCATACATGAAGAGTCATTCTAAATAGTTTTTAATGATCTCAGCTATGAAATCAAAGAGATAAATTATTGAAATTAAAAAGTAAAAAAAATTATACTCATACCCTTTGGATGTTGTACTTAGTTAGAAAGGCTTTCTTTTCTTTTTTTGTTTTTTTATTTCAATGATCGATCTCTTTGGTTTAGGGGAACTATTTTGCACGATTCTTTATGCTCATAAAGCTAAAAGCTTTCTCTCTCTCTCTCTCTCTCTCTCTCTCTCTCTCTCTATATATATATATATATATATATATATATATATATATATCTCTCTCTCTCTCTCTCTCTCTCTCTCTCTCTCTCTCTCTCTATATATATATATATATATATATATATATATATATATATAGAGAGAGAGAGAGAGAGAGAAAGCTTTTAGCTTTATGAGCATAAAGAATCGTATATATATATATATATATATATATATATATATAGAGAGAGAGAGAGAGAGAAAGCTTTTAGCTTTATGAGCATAAAGAATCGTGCAAAATAGTTCCCTAAAGACAACGCTAAAGTATGTGATAGCATCCTTAAGTGTCAGCAAATCCAAATAAATCTTTATTTTCCATCTTTTTTTTTCCAATGAGAGTATGTGTTGTCAAGCTCTCAAGCAAGCAACAACGCTAAAGACGAATGAATAACCCTAAAGACAAATGAAATGCCCATAGTCGGAATAAAGAGATGTGACTAGAGAGAAACTCTTACTAGAATTTGGTGTGAGGAGAGTTAAGGTGAAGAGGGATAATTTAAGTATTTTGAAAAAAAAAGAGTATGTCAATAATAAAAAGGGTGTACGAATAGTAAATGTATGGTTATGGACCCAAACCCGATTTTATAAATAAAACTTCTGCCGACTTTTTATATTATTTTGAGGTGGCGGAGACAAACTTGACCTGGTGACTAAATCCCAACGTCAACCCGGATTTTCGTGGTTGTTTTGACATTGCCACCAGTTGTTGGATGGCCTGCTTCAAGATTTCATCCTAGAAATCCTATACTTTACATTAAACTGATTTCAAGCTCCTAAATTCCACAACACGGAAAACAGGGCCAAAACCTAACCCGAAAAGTTCTTCCTCTGTGTCCACCCAAAACAGACCAAAATTTTGGGCCCGTCCTCATATTGGCCTGTTTCGATATAATCAAGAAAGGGCACATGAAACACGAAGTTACTATTAACATAAGACATACAGGAACCAGACATCGACTTCAGCCTGCAAGTCCGTGTTCTTGTGTCCCAAAAGAGTAGCACCGTGTTCGGGTCGGCAGTTGTTTCCGAAACGCTATGCCACATGACCCGAAACACGAAATTGCGGACCCTACATCTGAGTCTTAGGAGCTGAGATCTAGAGGCTAAAGCTTCTGGATTTGACCCTGCTTCCACATCAAATTGATTGCTTCTCCTACGTTTTCACATGATGACACAATCACCCCTCTCTGCTCTAATCCTTTTTACAGCAAGTCGATGAATCATCTTCCATGTTCAAATCGATCGCGATACTCCTTTCGATCCCAAGCCTTCCGCATTATACTTCGTATTCTTGGAACCAACCAGGTGAGAGGTGTCATCATCATCATCTTTCACTCTCTTTGAGCTTGTATGTTCTTTCTGTATCTCTAAACTTACAACATTCTCCTTCACATCACTCTTGCCCTTTTCGTCAACGGTACAAATTTCCATGCTTGAACCACTCTTGATGCTGTCGTCAAAGTCTTCCAATCGAAAGCGAGGCTGCAGAGTATTCACCGAGTTCTTTCTCAGAAACTGCCGCCACTCTGCTTCTCTGTCCACTATATTACAGAATATTTGAAGTGGATCCGGTGACTTCCGGCTAGACTCTGCCGTTTCGTTGCCAAATATTTCTTCCAATCCTTCCTCACTTTCCATTGGCTGAAATTATTTCAGGAGGCCAGCAGAGAGACTATCAATTGGACAGACTAGCATGCCATTAATTGTCGGACAACTTTCATAAAAATAAAAGTTAAGCTCTTAAATTTTAGCAGAAAAATTAAAGTTTTTCTTTTTCCGGTTGCTTTTTTGATTCGCAAGCCTAAGTTAGGCCAAAAGCTTATATATATATATATATATATATATATATATATATATATATATATATATATCATTGTACTTTGTCTTGTGTGATATTAACATTTAACGAATCTCCTCGCTGTATCTCGATGTGGGAATCATTCCAAATGTCCAAACCACTTTAATCATGTCTCTCTAATTTTATTTTCTATTGATCATATAGAAACGATCTTTTAAAGTATACGAATTTAGGCATTAACTTATGGCTGCCAAGCTGCTTGTAGTTTGGCTTGTCTATGGCTCATTGCAGTTTTGTTCCTTAAAATATGGAAACTGGAACACAGTTCAGCTTGGTTAGGGTCCTCGAGGATCAATAAATGATATTTATAAAATTGTACATAAGGTAAATGGATGGCCAGTTTTCTTTCAATTACACGAAAGAAGACTAGGTAAATGAAAGCTCCTTCATTTTAGTTAATATTCAAGAACTCTGTGTGTGTGTGTGATCAGCTTGGATGATGAACTGATTTAAGTATTCAGAGGCTGTTCGGCGAGTAGTTAGCTTGCTTCATTCGATATAGAAAAGGAGCCAAGTCACTCATATATTAGGCCTAGATTAATTATACCATATCCTATTAATCTGTGCTGCTCCTTCTCAGAGCAATCCATATGTGTACAGAGCCGAAGTTTTCATCGAATTGTAGGAATTAATCGAGGGCGATCATTTTTATGGTAACTAGAAGGCTAGAAAGAAAAGTAAGCATAGCAAAAGAAAAAAGTCACATGGTCGCTTGGAAGACATAGAAATGAAGTAAAACTACATGCAAATATAAAGGACAATGGTGGTGATGATGTTGTGGTGGACGAAGGTGTCAACCCTGAGCAATTTACCTTGATCGAAGATGGGGATCAAAGCAACTTGGTTATTTGCAGAAGCCAACCGGAGAAAGCCTTCTCTCTTGCGTCGTTCCCCTCGATTTTCTGTACTTGTAGAAATTTTCTGGCCAGCAAACAAAGGGGTGGGTTTCTCTTCTAGACGACCCAAGAATGTCACTGGCGCAACAATTAAAAGGAGAGGAGAGAGAGAGAGAGAGAGAGAGAGAGAGTGCTGCACACGCCAGAAGAGTATTTAACTAATTTCCTTTTATAAAAGAAATGACTTTCATGTTGTTTATTAACCATGACTGAATTTCTCTCTTTTATAAAGACACTCTTAAAGAAGATCGGTTTGCGAACAAGGCATACCTTTCTGTTCACGGTGGAGTTTAGGCAGATCATATACGCATTATATACATATATATATATATATATATATATATATATATATATATATATATATATATATGGGGGGGTAAATCACGTTTATGCTCAACTCTATTCAAATAATTTTATTGTTTTATTATCATAATTAATAATTATGATAAATACTTGAATTAAAAGTATTATTATATTTTTAATATTTTGTATTAATTTTTTTGTTTTAGCACTTCAACTGTTTATCTTAAAATTAAACAATTAATAAAATAAAATAAATTTTCAGTACAAATAAAATTTTAGCATTTTTACTATATTTTCGCTCTCTATATATATATAGAGAGAGAGAGATCAATTCACGTACTGTCTCAATGATTGCAGTCACCGGAGGCCCCTTTCGGGAAATGACGTCGAGCAGATGCAGTTGGCTTACGTTTCAGTGCTTTCGCAAGCAGTGATGACTAAAGTATTTGTATTTGGTTAGAAATGCACTGATCTAAGGCCAGACATGCCTCACCAATATATAAGGAAAACACATTTATTTTTTTAGTGAGGCGTGCTTGCATTTGGACTGAGGCGTACTTGTATTTTATATCTATAAAGTATTTATATATTTTTATATATATGGTGACAGACTCGAGAAATTTTTAAATTTTGATGTCTCATCTCGTCCGAAAATAACTCCGCTACCGTTGAAGAGTCTTGTCGTCGAGTTGATTGAGGATGCACTCAAATTCTGTAGTGTTATATTTCCTGCATGAAAATTTCAAAATTCTGGAGGGGGTTGCTGCCTTTCTTTGTGTCTAAAACCATCATATTCCATTTGCTCACAGGACTAATCTATTATCCGAATTACCCGATTCTAACTTATATGGATTTTTTAATGTTTTCTCGCGTCTCCTTCTCTCCTCTTCTCTTCCTCACATGATCGAACCAGACCCGAATAATACCTACCCCTCTTATATTTATATGCAATATATTTATCATTGCTGAGGACACGCACACGCAGGCACAATTACGGTGGACTCCCAATGTTGGTGGCGAACGTATCTTGTTTTAGTTGCTCTGTTGATAAGGTTTGCACTTGGAAGAAACAAATGAAATCATCACTCATCCATTTGGAGGTTCGCAACCCCCTCACTTATTATTCTTTTGAACCAAAATTTACCTCTTAGTTATTCAAAAAGAAGACGTTCATATTATTATTATTACTACTACTATTATTGTCTTTTGGTTATAATTGAGGAGGCCAAACCCAAATGAGCTCCCCACTGTCAAACTCATGACCCTCAAGTTTTGAGTCGACCCCTTAGATAGGTGGGTGACTTGTTGCCTTTTGTGCATTACAGTCGTTGTTGTTGTTGTTGTTGTTGTTGTAGTTATCCTCTCCAGACTTAGCAATGCAAGGAAAATGTATAATAATAATAATAATGATGACATTTTTACTAAGGTACATTGTCCTTGAGGGGTGAGCGCAATTCGGTGAAAACCAATTTACTGAACTGGACTGAATCAAAATTCTAGATTCGGTTCAGTCAAAACAAAAAATCAGTTCGGAGTCGGTTTAGTAATTCTATGAAAATTGGTATTTGGTTTGGGTTTGGGTTTGAAAATTTCATAACCCAACTGAATAACCGATATATTGTTTTAAGCATCTGTATGTAAATAACACAGCCCCATTTCAACAGTAAGTCCTTATCACCTCTCTTTCTGGTCCATTGATTGTGCAAAGGAAGCCTCTCTCCTTCTGTCGTCTTGATTTTCTAATTAGAATTCAAGAATGGTGGGTGTAAGGGATGACAATTTGTGTACCACTCGCTTCGCCGTTTTTAGCGGACATCAATACGCCCTTCACTTCTGTTCCAGTTTGTCTCTCTATGTCTGCATGTGTGTCTTTTGGGTTTTGTCTAAACTTCGGGGTAGGTTGACGGTTCAGGTGATATATTTGTATTGGGGTTTGGGTAGGTTGATGACTCAAGTACACATTTTTTTGTTGAGTTCAAAAGGATGTGCAAGCAGAATTCTTGTGTGTTTTATTTTGAGGATTTTGATATCATTGATGTTGGTGCTCTTTGTCCTCACATAAAAGAAAGAGCTAGCCTCAATCGAAAAGGATTGGTTTCATGCTCTTTGATATATAACACATCAGGTTATGTAACTAAATGCATTTTTAAATAACTATATATACATGTACATATACGTACATGTATACAGTGTATTTATGTATATAATGCATTTATATATATATATATATATATATATATATATATATATATGTATATGCACATATATATACATATACTTACACATCACTATATGTATACATATAGAGAATTCTGTTATAGGGTAAACCAAATAATCAAACCGAAATAATTTGGTTCGGGTCGGTTCCATATACACTTTAGTTCGGGTTCAATTCCTAAATTTAAAGACTGTTCGGTTTTCGGTTATTGAACCGATCCAACCAATGCACCTTACTGACAGAATTGAGAAATGTTCTAGTGCCAATATTAAGCCTCAATAATTAAGCTTGGACCTTTTTACACAGTAAAGCAGTACACTTAAATATTGATTAAGAAAAGCATCAATCCACTCTAAACTCCACACAGCCCTATCATGTGCCTCCCACAGCTCCTTTATTCTTGGATCGAGTCGGTCTCAGAAGAACCTTCCTTCGAATTGAACTTCACCAGTTCGAAGGGGCATTAGTCGCCATTGTGCTCAATCTCAATGCCAGCTTACAAATAAATCTTCTTCTATTTGGGATGTTCATGGGCAGGACCCGGGATCAAAGTCCCCGCCTCATTTCCGTTTCAGAATCCCGACCCCGTCTCCACCCATACCTGCGAGGACCCCTCAGAAGAAGACCGGATCTTCCTCACTTGTGACATGTTGTCCCTGACGGGGCCTGGCAGAGAAAATATGAGTTCATGCCTATTATAAACGATTTTTTCTATATAAACATTAAAAAATCCAATCGAGAACCAGAACTCTTCGAAACTCTGACCTAAACCACTTGAATCGAACCAAACTATGGCTCAGAGTAGCTTAAACTAGGGTTTAGTGTGGGTTCACAGGGCAGGGACTTGCTATCCCATCCCTGTCAAGAGAATTTTCCACTATGCATGTTCCCGTTCTCTATTTTCACTTCTGAATCCGCTCAATTTGAGGCAGGTCCCTGTCAGGAACGGGGATCCCCTCCCCATAAACATCCCTACTTACAACCAATTACCACAAACCCGTTTAAAACTTTGTTGTCAATTTCTTTGAAAGATAATACTTCAAATAATTTTTTTTCTAGTTTTTCTTTTAATCCATTTTTCAATTTTAAGTATTTAATTAGAAAAAATAGAAGATGATGATTAATATTATTAAGTATTATGTGCAGCACGAATATCTACAGTATGTCATGAATATATTGTACATACTACTTTGTTTCGTAATATGTTATTAGAAAAGGCATCATTCTATTGTATATACTCAACACGTATTCATATAGCACGATAGATGGAGAGACCCCGATTTATTCCGATCAAAAACGAAACAACTCAGCGTCAAACTCAAACGTTACAAATCAATGTGGCATTTACATCTTCAACAGCAATTGAAGAAAGAGTACAGAGGCAACAAAACCGATGCCAGAGCGGGCACGGGCATGGTTGACCAATAAATTCACTGGAATGCTGCACCGAGAGTGTTAGATCAATGTCGCTTTAGCTTCCTCTTGTAACCAATAACAACAACAAATAAGCTGTTTTTCATACTAGATAGGATCAGCTACATGAATTCTTTGTTTTCACATAACTCTATCATGTACCATGCTGATAGCTAACTCAACATGAGCTAGATTATTTTCTATTATTTTTTAATTTTCTCTTACTTTTTTAATATTTTTACAGATTAGTTTTTCATATTTTCTTTATTGAAATTTCTTTTAGTCATCTTTTATATCTCTAAACCATTTTAAATGAGTTTTCCTCATTTTATCTCTATTGGTATCACTCTCATGTTTAGAAGACAAAATCGATACACATACACTCTGTTTACTATCCACACACCCATTTTTAATGTAATTTCAATTTTTCCCTGTTAATATATGAAATTTATCCTAATACTCCTGATTGTCTGGAACTTTCTCTGTAAGTTCTCACCTTATCGTTGATCATCTCATACCATTTTTCTGGCAACTCATGACTCGAAACTTGATCTAATGCACGATATTGAACTGTCCATCATCCTATAGTGTCTCGAATCTAACAAAAAAAGAAGAAAGAAGAAGAAGAAGAGGAGAAAAAGAGAGGAGGAGGATTTCAGTTGCTTGGTGGGGTATTTCATTGATTTATTATATTTTTTGTTGTTTATTTGATGTATTGATTTCGTTTTTAGTTAAAATAAAAATTTTAAAAAAATGTCAATTTTTCGATTCAAAACATGACATAGGCATGTCTTTCTGATAAGGGAGACATAACATCGTCTCATTGTTGATAGGAGATACAACTTAGTCCCGACACGGCTGAAGTATATCTCTCTCGTCATGGAAACGCACCTTAATCGCTTCTAAAGTAGAGAACTTAACATTATTTTTCATTCTTTTATTCTTTTCATATGTTTCTTAATTCTTATTATTGTTGTTTTTTTTCTTGTTATTGATTTTGTTTTTTTGGATTTCTTTTCTTCTTTTTTTCTTCAGCGAGATGCGTAAGAGTATAGGTTGTTCAACCGTGAAGAAGGCAACAATGTCATGGAGTAAAGAGATCCGAGAAACCCTTTTTCGAATTGGATGGGAGAGGAGAGAGAAGGTGATGAGGGTAATTTTGGTGTTTTTGAAAGAAATGTATGGATAGTAAAAAGGATATATAGAGTGCACCTTTTTAATACACTCAAAACCGAAAGAAGTCTTAACACTTATGAAACCCTAGACCCACTTGCTTCACAAAGTACCTGTGCCCCCATGTCTACTGTTTTCTTTCAAACGCGAGAAAACTACGGCTAACTTGCAAAATCTTTTAGCTGCGAATAAGATCCACATCTAAAAAGGTGATTGAAAGGTTCAGACAAATCAAACGTGAAAATTATTGGGAACTAAAAATACTCCAAGTCAAAGATGTTCATACTCAACATTGAAATAATTTTAGTAGGGATTGGTAATGATAAATCAAGTTTGATTCGATCTTGAAAGTTAATTTACATCTAAATCTAATTAATTCATGTACTACATATTATGCTTTAATATTCTTAATGATTTTAACTGATGATTGAATTATTGAGATCTTTAAAATAAAAGCAAATAATATAAAGTGAATTTATTGAATCGACAAAAAGTAACAAGTTTTTTTTTAATTTAAATTTTAACTACCGATATGGCTGATTAAACAGTTGAGATTGAGATTAATGTTTAAACATATGCGCATCGACTTCTCTCTCTATATATAATCGCATCGGCCTCGAGAGACTAACAGAACAGTAGCATGGCGCGGACGTCCGTGACATACGGGAGATTCTATTGTCAGCCTTGAACGCCCGATGAATGCGCTGAAGTGTTTGTTAATCAAAGGCGACCTCGCATGTTGGTCCCTGTACCAAATCGACTCTTCCTTTTCTCATAAAGGGACAGAGAGGGATCCTTACAAATCGACCTCCTGACCTTTGCTGGTTTCGCGCCGTCCGCCGGCTTTGCTTCATCTCTCTGGTTCTGACGGATTCACTGGGTCAACCCACTGGCTTGCCTCCTAGCTCTTCCTTTCTTTGATCCTTCCGTCATCTTGCTTGGTCATGTTGAGCCAACGTTCCTGTACGCCCTGGTCCACTACCTTCAAACCCGGTTCCGTCAGGTCTCTCTCTCTCTTTCTCTCTCGTAATTCGTTGGTGATTGTCGAATAATACCACCGACTTATGTTGATTTGAATGCTTTCCATAGCAAGATTTTAATCTGCCAGTTTCTGTTTTCCTTACTCTGATACCTAACTCGCTTTTTTTGGTCGGCTTCGAAGTCCTGTTATTTTTCCAAAAATAAAGTTGAAAGACAAACAAACAATGGGTTTTGGAACTGAAGCAAACCTATTGTTTGTCACAATACCACGAGTATTCGGACTTGTTCGAACCGAGATAAGGTCTAAAGCAAACCTATTGGATTCAAAAATCTCTGGCCTTAAATATCAGAATTAAGATCCTCAGATGAAACATTTTGAAGGTTTATTCCTATGGGATTAATTGACAACAACAACTACTAAGCCTTTTTCCATACTAGACGGGGTCGGCTATATGGGATTAATTGAGGCATACGAAAAAAAACCCTTGGGTAAAACAGCTGTTGGCCAGGTGAGAGGTTGCTTTTTGTCTGGAACTGAAGTCTTTTTCACAATAAAATTTGACATGGGAACTTGGACCCTCGTTATAATCGGAGAAAAGAACAAGCACATATTACAAAGAAACTGTTTAGCCTGCTTGAAATACTCGTGTCATGGGAACTTGGGGTCTTTATCTGAAACTGATATTTCTTGTAATTGACCAAGCAGGGGTTAAAGAACCCACAGTAAACGATCGAGCACTTTGCGTCCACCTCCTGACCGGTTTTGAGCAACCTCCATCTCGCTTTGCCTTCTTCTTTTCTTTGATTTCTTCAACATATTGTTTGATCGTATCGAACGAAGGTTCCTGTTCGCTTTGTTCCACTCCCTTCAAAGCCGTTTGCCTCAGGTCTCTCTCTCTCTATCTCTCTATCTCTCATTATTTTGTCGGTTGGTGTTTGTGGAACGGTTGTTTTTTAAGCTTCTGAATGTTTTTAGACTGTCTACTGCTGTTTTTCTAAGTTTGGTACTGAATCGTCGTTTTTGGTCCGTTCAAAGTGATATTATTCTCTCAAGCTTGGTTTTAACCTTCCTGCCCCCATTTTATGCTCACAACTATAATTGCAATAAACTAGGCAATCTTGGTTTCCTTCTTTTGCCCTCTCCGTTAAAGGAAATCATAGAGGTGAGCCACAACCACATCAGATCTGTCACAAGTAGAGTGTGTGTTCTGTTTGATCAGGAAGGGGACACCGTAGAAAAGATTGAAAAATGATCTAGGAAGCTGCAATACTGCCCAAGGAAGGTGTAGAAAAGCAAGTTGGGCTCTCAAAACTGTTACATAGACACTTCTAATAGGGTGCTGCACCCTTACTAAAACACTGTCACTCCACACATGTAACCGTGTTCAATGTAGCACTAACCATTTTAAATACTTTTTGCATTAATTAGAAGTTCTAACTTAGTGATAGATTAGTTCTATGTTCCAAGAATGCTTAATAGAATAATTAGTTGATTAGTCAACCAAAAAAAAAGAATATTAGTTGATTATTGCATTTATTAGTGAATAATAGCATATGAAAATTGTCCTTTTTTGTTTCAGTTTTACGAGTGCAATTTATACATATACAATGGTGTTCTGTGCGCCAACCTTTCATCGAAACTATAGTATCTCCAGGCACCTGTGTCGTGCAGTTGCACCCTTTTAGCGACACCATTAATTTCCAGAACTCATTGTTGTATATAGAAAAGAATCCAGAAGAAGAAATTACGAATAAAGAGTAGCAGGGAAAGAAGCACCGCTAGATCGTCGTGTTTGCAAGGAAAAAGATGTCTGGACAGTAAGAATGCACTATCATAATTAGTGAAAGGTGAAAATGATACCAATGGCAGAAATTGGAAATATTTATGGTGGAATGGATAGTAGATGAACAGTATAGGATGGGGAAAGTATGTATATTGTGTTGATTCCCAACATTCAAGTGCAGCGGGCACCACGCAATATAGATCTGCCACTCGTACCGCTGCATGTTTTCTCTGTGCTAGTAATCCTGCATTTGAATTCATTCATCGACACTGTTGCTTTCGTTATACATGGTTGCCAGTTCATTAGATACATCATCTTCAGTTTGCTCACTTGTTCGTCTTTTGTCTCATAGGACTCTGCACTCGAAAGGAACCCTGATCGATAACATGGCTATCAGTAAAAGTGCTTTGTTAGCTCGCAGTTTTTCCTTGTGATGAGCAATCATCGAGTTAATACCAACTTGATTGCTTGCAAATTTGGTAATATCGCTTACTTGACAGTTGAACTGCACGCCTATTGATAACATGCCTACAGTCCATCGTGCATCAAAGAGGACTCCTCAAAGGATTCTTTTGGTTCTTATCATACTTGTCATTTCCTCATCCGCCATTCTGATATATCTGCATGGTCAGAAGGTAGCTTACTTCTTTCGACCTCTCTGGGATACCCCTCCTAGTGCTTTCATCTACATTCCTCACTACTATGCTGAGAATGTACCAGTGCATCACCTCTGCTACCTCCATGGCTGGACTAAGCGTTCTGAGCCACGGCGTGTGTTTGATGCAGTTATATTCAATAATGAGCTTGACTTGCTTGAAATTCGTATGCAGGAGTTGTACCCTGTTGTGACAAAGTTTGTTGTCCTTGAATCTAATATCACCTTCACTGGCTTGCCTAAACCTATGTTCTTTGACAAAAACAGCAAGCAATTCGAGTTTATCGTGCCAAAATTGGTCTATGGAACTTTCACAAATCAAGCAACAGTTCCGAAAGGAGGGGACCCTTTTGTATTGGAAGCCTTGCACCGTTCGTCAGTAAATACTCTGCTAAAGAACTCCGGTATATCACCAGGAGACCTTCTTATCATGTCAGATACAGATGAGATTCCCTCATCACACACTATCAATTTACTTAGATGGTGTGACGGAATACCACCAATTACCCACCTTGAGCTGAGGAACTATCTCTATTCCTTTGAGTTTCCTGTGGACTTAAACAGTTGGAGAGCTACTGTTCATGTTTACAATCATCAAACCCGGTATCGGCATTCGCGGCAAACAGATATGATATTCTCAGACTCTGGATGGCATTGCAGCTTCTGCTTCCGTTACATTGGTGACTTTGTGATGAAGATGACAGGGTACAGCCATGCAGACCGGGTTAGATACTCAAGCTTCTTAGACCATGAGAGGATACAGAAAATCATCTGTGAAGGGAAGGATCTGTATGACATGCTTCCTGAAGAGTACACTTTCAAAGAGTTGATCAAAAAGATGGGTTCAATTCCAAAATCACATTCTGCTGTGAATCTGCCTTCTTATTTGATCAATAATGCTGACAGATTCAGGTTTCTTTTACCAGGAAATTGCTCAAGGTCACCTGACTGATACTCCAGGCCACTGGATACCACAGCAGGTGGGATGCCAGATGCTATTTTTGCCACTGCAAAATATATTTGAACCGATGGCGTTCAGTGGCACAAGGAGATGAATAGCGTCAAAATTTTTATTGGCATGTGGCTCTTTTAGTGATGAGCCTAACTCTTTGGTGTAAAGGGCCAAATGCTACCAAAAATGTTGTCATTATAGATGCATTTTGTTAAAGTGGAATGGAATAAGATTTATAAGGGACATAAGATGAAGGCCATGCTTTAATCATGAACTTTACTGAAGCAATTACAGCAATCCATCTGACTCAATCTTGCATTTCTCTTGAATGTTTTGATCTTGCTTTTCTAGATTTAACCAAGAACCCATGTTGCCTGCCCCATAGAGCCAAAAAAGGCTTGCTTTTGGTTTTGGTTTTGCTTACAGACTCTGAAAGGGACCTTACAAGCCTTGACAAAATATTTAGAGAGAAGTATACTTTGCCAACAAAAGAAGTATGTTTTGCCACTTCGGAGGGAGGAGAAAAGAATTGCTCAAAAAGTAGGTTCAGATCATAATATCACGCTTACAAAGATAAAGTGGCATGCACATATATAGTTTCAATAAATATCATTGTGGATATTCATTTACCCATTTGACCAGGAAAAGAAGAAACAATCTCCCAACCAGAAGGAAGACCAACATATTAGTATCAGAAGGAAGAACCACAAAAAGTGTGATTACATGGACCATTCCACCAGGTGTTTCCGATCTAATTGTCCTACAACAACAAGAAAAGAAAAGTCAAACACTGCAACAAAGTCCTACATGGATCATAATATCACGCTATCGGTTGTAAATTTGGGCAAATATACTCCTCACTAGTTGGCGCTAAGTGGCGCCAAGTGGCTATTATATGGCATTCGGCTGGTGTGCCCATTACACATTTGGCATCTTCTAGCATGGCTTTGAAAATTGTATGAAATTGTGTCAGTATTTGGTGATTTGTTAATAAGAAACCAAATATGATCACTTGGTATGCAATGTAACTTTATATGATCGAATGCTAGCATTCGGCCCATTCTGACATTGATTTAATCAAACTGGATAGCTATTCGGTATACTCGTGGAGTACAATATTTTGCATCGCTACTTTTGAAAACTCGAATCTCAATCATCAATTACTAAATGATTTAGATATTTTTCATGTATCTTTTTTTGTCTGATTCTTCTTTCTCTTTTTTTTTTAAGAGTTTGATTAATAGAAAAGATAGAGGGTTCTTCTAATCCTCCTCTCTTCCTTCTTGTTTTCCTTTTCCTCGTCCTTTTCTTTCACCTATTTATTCTCCTTTTCCGTCCATTACATTGAGATAACAATTTAGTGAGATTAACCTCTTTATCACGCTCGTTCATCATTCGAGAACTTTTGTACGATTGATTCACTATATAGCTAAAATGTATAGGTTCTTACTTTTTCACTGTGTTTAAGTTGCATTATGCCACTAAGAATGTCCAGACGCAAAGCTCATAACGTTCATGGAAAGATGATCCCTTACGGAAACTGAGTTAAAAGAATGACATTTAAATATAAAAAGAAAAAACAACAAGCGGATCTCAATCAGATGCCTTTTGCAGCACTTTTGGATTCTTATTCATAAGGGAGACGAAAGATATGCGGTGATTCATAGTTTCCGCACAATCTATGGAGTTGTTGACCCTGAATCTTAATCTGGGGTTCACAAGGCTGAAACCAACCATAATCAGGTAAAGTAGGAAATTACTCACCGAGATTTAATGAAGAAACAAATGTCGTTTTCTTAAGGAGCAAAAAACACGTACGGGAATGGCGTTACAAGAAGGTCTACACGGAGACCCCACAACGGAATGAGAAAGCTCACTTCCGCTAGATCAAAAACATCAACTCTATCTGAAGAGGCAGCGTCAAGAAAGAGAGACTAAGAGAGACTGATCGCACAAGGTCGTGCAGAGCACATCGAAACTAAAGAGAGATTCCGCATCCGCTTGCCTTTTCAGGTTCGAAAGTCCCCGCTTCAGCCTTGGTAGACTCCACTGCAGGGAAGCATCGGGAATGGAGCCCGT
Organism: Brasenia schreberi; assembly: GCA_036023115.1. Taxonomy (NCBI): domain Eukaryota; kingdom Viridiplantae; phylum Streptophyta; class Magnoliopsida; order Nymphaeales; family Cabombaceae; genus Brasenia; species Brasenia schreberi. The sequence continues at coordinate 6,162,716 of JAYKKT010000078.1, read as the reverse complement.
CATCGCTGGGTTCGATCGTACTTTGAGGTTTCTCTTCGTTGATCAACGTCGAACGACCTCTCGCTCGGAACCAACAACAAGCCCTGTCCCATATGGGTCGGTTACACCGATTATTTTTTTTGTCTAAGTAGCCGAGGACTCAACATCGTAATTTATTATTTCTTTCCAATATTTTTGTGTTGTGTCCTTCTCTTTTAACATTTTCATAATTTAGTTTTTCATATTTTTTATATAAATAAATTTTTTACATATTTAAATCATATTAAATGAGCTCTAAGGTCAACATAGATGTTTTGAAAATTGTTGTAGATCCGGTGTGTTTTACAAATTAAATTTCAATTCCCAAAAACTTAATAAAATCGTGAACTTATCTCTTTGAATGAAAAAATTTCAAAATCCTAAAAAACAGAAACTCGTTCTGTTTTCAGACTTGTTTTCGGATTTCTTTTTATAGCTTCTGGATCTTTAAAAATATTGAAAATTTAAAGGAAATAAAAGTTGATGTGAAGATTCAATAACTATTTTTATTCTAATTTTAAGTGTTGTGGATGTGGACAATTAAATCTAAAAATATACCTTACTAAGGTATTTAAGACAAATCTCTAACATAAATACAGAGGTTTAGAAAAACGATTTTATCTTAATACACATACCTCCGATTTATATGAATTTGGTTGAATCATACTATAAAATTGTGAGAAAGAATTATCGAATGTAGGTTAAGATAAGTATCGAGTACAACAGATAACTGATTTGGATTGACGAATGTACTATTGAAACGATTCATCTTTTGAGACATCTTATGAAACATTTTAGAAGAAAAAAGAAATACCTTCACGTGCTATTTATTGATATAGAAAAAACTTATAATATAGTACCAAGGGAGGTTCTTTAGAGAATCTTAGAAAAAAGTATCCTATTGACATAAATAAATCTTATATCAATAAATCTTATAAGCGACATGTATGATAGTACAAAAACATGTGTGAGAACTTATGAAAGAATGACATACTTCTTTGAAGTTAATATTGGGTTACATTAAGGATCAAATTTAAGTCTGTGATTGATGAGTTAATAAAACATATTCAAGATGAAGTACCTTGGTTTATGTTATTTGCAAATGACATAATTTCTGACTTAGTAGAACAAAAACAGAATACAGGTAACCTAAGTTTGATAAGTTTTAAATATGAATTTTTAAGACTGAAGAATTGACGGATATGTTACGCGATCCGTCAGATGAGCACTCCTTTGGATCGGTTCCTCCCATGACCCAAATCACTTCCACACCCACATTTAAATAGCCTCCCCCTCTTTTCCTCGTCCCTGTCCGTGGCGCCTGCGACGTCCGGCCGACCCAATCGCAGGTGAGCTAAAATCGTCCTCCCTTTCTCTCTCTTTTTTTTGTTTTCCTTTGTCTCCTTTTCCTTTCCTTTGAGAACACGATTTGTGATCTATCTGTTTCTGTTTTTCTATTGATTTTTATTGGTATGCCCGAAACTCCCTTGTTGCCGGAGGGCAATTAGATCCGCTACACATCGAAGAGCACTTCCTGTTTTTGTTGGCGATGTGTTTTTCTTCCAAGTATTTTGGAGGATAATTCCTTCTAACGGCTTTTGTGGTTAATTGGTATATTTGATTATCCAAGCCCCTAGAATCTGTTTCTTTTCTTATGGAAATTTAATAGGGATTGTAATTGCCTTTTTCTTCTTGTAATTCTTCCCGCTTTCTCTCCGTCCTATGGATGTTTTCCTGTAATTATTTTAAAAATTAGTCACCCTTTTTTCTGTTAGAAGAGTTACAACCTAAATTAATAATTTTTAGTATATCATTTATCTATGCATGAACTTGTGCGATTCGGTTGATGTATTATCATATTTCGGAGATATTGAACAATGCAGTAACTTCGACTGTTGCAGATCTTCAGGGTGAAATTCATTGAGGGTCAGCTTGATATTGCAGCAATGAGGCTTTCTCTAAGAAACTTCAATGCATTTCCTCGTGCAGAGGAGCATCTATTGAAGAAGACACGGTCTGGTGCTGTTGGTACGGACTCCCATGTTTCCTGAAGTTATCTTTATCAACAAACTATTTCCCCTTCGTCTTTTGATCTCTAGCTTCAGAAACTATGAAAGACATTAAAAGGTGTTGCAAATAAATGCAAGACAATGGCAATTTACAGTCCGTGCAACTGGCCCCACTTAGTATGGCAAGAGACTTGGTTTTGTTTTCTCATTTTGAATCTCTGTCACGAAAAGCAATGGTTTCTTACGCATGAATATCTTTTACGAGTGGTGGAGTTATTCAAGGACTACGCATTGAGAGTGCATTTTTAGATCAGGAAATTGTTGACCTATGCGATGGTTATGTCCAACTCAACATGACTTGGTCAAGACGTTTAATTTGTATTCCGTGGATTGAGGTTTTACGAAATAACTTGTTAGCAATGAAGTTCTGAAAAGTGACGGAAAAAATACAGTTACATATTTGTGTTCTATAGAGCCTATTGGTGCTTTGGAAAATCTGAGTTTTTCAAATAATTACTTTCAATCCATTTTGACACCAATACATTAGTATGATCCTATCTGCATGTTTCCTAAATATTCTTGATTTTAGTGCCTTTATTAATAAGTTCCATGTGTGAACATTTACTGATATGGTATGGTTTTGTCTTTGTAGTTTCCATAATTGGTCTAGTGATCATGGCCACCTTATTCGTGCATGAGTTGCAGTACTATCTGACAATCGATAAAGTGCACCAGGTTTTAATTGAATCTCTCTATTGTCAGATACTTCTTTTCATATGGTGACTTTGTCTTCACTGTTTTTCCCATAATTTCCAGCAAGGTTTTGTAGTTTCATTTGTCTTCATCTCATCACAGGTATACTGACAATTGTGTGTATAATTGTACCGTGCATTTAAATTCTTGTGGTCTCTTTGCTTCATTTGTTGTCACAGATGTCTGTGGATGTGAAGCGTGGGGAGAACCTTCCAATCCATATAAATATGACGTTCCCTTCATTGCCATGTGAAGGTTTGTGGTTGTGTTTTAACTGTTTGGCGGTCTGTTCCTGGACTGTGTGTTTCATTCCTGTGCTGTTTTCTTTGTGGCTATGTTTTTCTGACGGGAGTAATTTTAGATCTCTAAAAACTTTTGCAGTACTGAGTGTTGATGCTATCGATATGTCTGGGAAACATGAAGTGGACCTTGATACAAATATCTGGAAAGTAAGCTATTCTTAGTTGTTGTTGTTGTATACTTGGACCTTCATATTCTTTGCAGGTCTTGCATTATTACTTAAGTTCTTTGCCTGTCCTCTACCCCCCCCCCCCCCCCCCCCCCCTCCTTCTTGAAAAAAGAAACAGTAATAATAATAATCAGAAAGCCAGTCTTAGTCTATGTTTAATAGAACATGGAAGTAGACTAAGTCACACATACACTTCTAAGGGGTGGAGTGTCGACGCGACACCGACACCGTGTCGGTGCGGCATGTCCAAAAAAAAAATTTAAACTCATGGATAAATGGGTCCGGATAATGAAGATTGATTTGTGTATTATGATGAAATTAGTAGTTGTTTACCATTTATATGTTTTGCTTTAATATAAAGTTGTGTACTTAGTACTTACTATTGTAGCTTTATACAATATAAAGCTGCTTGAATGATTTTGGGTGCGAACAATTGGTTTCTTATTACTCAATGTGATTGTCTTCTTGACTCCATACTGTATGCCTTTGCACATAATAATCTTTGTCACCAAACACATTAACATTGCCAAATCAATAGAATTATAGAACAGAAGAGTATGACATCACTAGTGGATCCTAGCACAAATACTAGTATATGTTATATCCTATAAAAGGTCTCGAAAACTCTTTGAATCCATAACTTGGATATTTTGCAGCTCGTAAAATCATTGTAAGTTTCATATCATTATGAGAGAACTTGCTAATTGATACCTACGTGCACCCAAAATTAGCAAATACTAGTTGTATTATGATTGATTTATGTAGCTTGAATATTATATATAATGTATAATATTATATACCCTAGCCGTGTCGTCGCACCCAAAATTTTTGAAATTTGCCGTATCCCGCACCCGCACCCATGTGACATAGGAAGTAGATAAACTTGGGAAGTGGCAGATAATTTAATTCTTCTTGAAGCTCACTTATCATGTTATCACGTGTAAGATGTTGTATATTTCAAGTAGCAATTTACAACATGCTTGTGGGTTTTGATCTGCTTGCTTATCCAGCTCTATTTGCTTGCTCTGTGAGATCTATAAGTTGATAAGCTTCACGAGAGTTCTACCAACCACCGAATTCTTGTACATGTCAGTCTTTCATGTAATTTGTTGTTCTTGCAACTAATTATTTGTCCCTATTCTAATGAATCTGTGCAACATGTGTTGCGTCGCAGGATACATCCACATGTTCTCTGTCTAAAAGATGTCTTTCTTTACGAATTTTGAAGAGCCTGTTGTTTACAAACTAATATCAAACTTAAATCTTTTCCTCTTTATAGAATTTATTGTTATATACTTGACAAATATTGTGTGCTGGTTCCTCACTCTGATGCACGGTGACTATCAAAGTAAGAAACAATTGGCCCAAATGTATATGCTTGAGGTCATGGACCTCAAGATAGGAACAATCGTAGTTGAGGAACTGTAAGCTACTGGAATGGGACGCGTGCAGTATTAGTTCCTGCTCTGATGCACGGACAGATGCACACACAAGTGGAGTGGGATTATCAGCTTTGTACATAATTCAGCTTGGATGACTCTGAGTCTGTTCGTATTGACTCATTGGCAAATGATGATACAGTAAGTATAGCATGGTTCTTCACACTGGTTCATGACAGAGAAGTCGTGGCCTTTGAGGAATTGGGTATTTTATCTTCCTTTTTTCTTAGCTGGTAGGAATTGCTAGAAACGGGTTAGTTTCCTTAATCCATTTTATTGAACGAACAAATCTATATACAAAGCAGCCACAAAGGGCTTAAGGTTATTAAATAAATGAGGAGTATTTATAGAGAAAAGAATGAAAGACAGCAACTGTGATGTTGCTGGTTGCTGAGGTCCCTACGGCTATTTTACTAGCGTGGTGGCCCTGATGGCCTAGGTGGCCCTTGCATGGGTGGCCTAGGTCCATTGGGACCTTATTTCAAGCACAAACTTACGAGCCCTGTTGGTCCAACCTTATTACATTTTAACACCCCCTCAAACTTACGATGTGTATACCGAAAGTTTGTCTAACAAAAAAAAATGTGAATATAAGAGTGTCAACTTTATAGAACCATCTGGGATCCATAGCTTCACTTGTTCACATTAGGTTCACCATTTTCGCAACAATACCTCCATATCTTTATTTTAATACCTACAATAATATCTTTATTTTAATACCTTCAACATAAATAAAACTTCAACGAAAATATTAAGATCCTATAACTACAATAATAATAACTTGAAACCTAAATTTTCAAAGTAGTTCTTTAATGGAAAAGCATTGGCCATCTAAGTAGGATTGTCAAATATAACAAATAAGTTCATAAATCATCACAAACTTTTGATATATAAAAAGACCTTGGTATACCAAACAAGCTTTAAGGCTAAGATCAAACCCGAGTTTTAATGACAAACTTGAACTCAAACAAGCTTTAAGGCTCACCTCTAACCATCCAAATCAATCAAATCCCAAGGCCCTTAAATAACTCACAATCTTAAACATGATTCTATGATTCCAAGGATAAGATAGTCCACCAAGATGATCAAAATAGGTTTTAAACACAAGGTTATTAAGATAGCAATAAGTGCATTTTCAACATTGACTCATCTCTAACCAATAGTCAACAACATAAAGCACCTTAATCACAAAGGTCTTCAACAAAAGGCCAATAAAAGTGACATATAGCCACGATACAAATATCTTAATCATATGAAAATGCAACCTCAAAGTTATCTAGAAGACAAATTATCAAATAACAATAAGTGCATCTTAAAACATTGACTAATCTCCAACCAATAACCAACAACATGAACCACCTTAATCACAAAGGTCTTCAACAAAATGCTAACAAAAGTGACATATAGCCACAATACGGATCTTAATCATACAAAGAAATACAACTTATTGTCTAACAACAACAACTAAGCCTTTTCCCATGCTAGACGGGGTCGGCTACATGGATCCTTTGTTTCCACATAGCCCTATCATGTGTCATGTGCTAGGTTAACTCACAATAAGCTAGATCATTCTTTATTGTTTATTTCCAACACTTTTGTGGCCATCCTCTACCTCTTTTAATACTTTCAAAATCTAGTTTTTCGTACCTTCTTACAGGTTCTTCTTTTGATCTTCTTTCTATATATTCAAACCACCTTAAACGATATTCTCTCATTTTATCCTCTATTGGTATCACACATAATTTATTTCTAATAACCTCATTATGTATACGGTCTTTTCTTGTATGACCACTCATCCATCTCAACATCTTCATTTCTATCACAGACATCTTTTGTACATGTTGATGATTAACTGCCCAACACTCAGAACCATAAAACATGGCTGGTCTAATTGCTCCTCTATAATATTTACCTTTTAACTTTAATGGTATTTTCTTATCACAAAGAATACTTGATGCTCCTCTCCATTTTAACCAACCAACATTAATTTTATGCGTAACATCTCTATCAATTCAAAATTGACCCTAGGTATTTAAAACTTTTCTTTTGGGAGATGCAATGTGTGCCAATTTTAATTTCTATGTCCTCTGTAGTAACCAAATGATCAAACTTACATTCCATATATTCTGTCTTTGTTCTACTAAGTCGAAGGCCTTTGCTTTCTAATGTTTCTCTCTATGGCTCCAATTTTCTATTAACTTTTTCCTTAGACTCTTCCACTAACACAATGTCATCTGCAAATAACATACACCAAGGCACTTAATCTTGAATATGTTTTGTTAACTCATCAAATCACCATTATAAATAAGTATGGACTTAAAGTTGATCCTTGATGTAACCTAATATTAACTTAAAAGAAGTTTGTCATTCCTTCATGAGTCCTCACACATGTTTTTGCACCATCGTACATGTCTCTTATAAGGTTAATGTATGTCACTGGAATACCTCTTTTTTCTAAGGTTCTCCAAAGAACCTTCTTCGGTACCCTATCGTAAGCTTTTTCTATATCAATAAATATCATGTGAAGGTCTTTCTTTTTTGCTCTAAAATGTTTCATAAGACGTCTCAAAAGGTGAATCACTTCAACAATAGATATGCTTGGCATGAATCCAAATTGGTTCTCTGTTGTACTTAAAACTTGTCTTAACCTACATTCGATAATTATTTTCCATAATTTCATAGTATGTCTCATTAACTTGATACCCCGATAATTCTTACAATTTTGAATGTCTTCCTTGTTCTTATATATGAGTATAAGTGTACTCGCTCTTCATTCCTTGGGCATCTTTTGGTTTCTCCATATTTCATTAAATAGTCTTGTGAGCAAGTGATCCATGTTAAGAGCCCCTTTGAACAGTGTTATCCGTATCGCACCGTATCGTGGGAAGCCACGATACGGGCGATATGCCAAAAAAATTCAATTTTTTTTTTCAATTTTTTTTTTCAATTTTTTTTTCAAATTTTTTTTTTGCAGGTTTCTGGCCTCTCTTCGCCTCTCTTCACTTTCCTACGCTTGTAATTTGGGTTTATAATTTTATTTATTGAATAAGAATAATTTATGAACAAATAAAAATCGTGACAAAATCATTTCTCTTTCTGTTGCCAACTTTTAGGTATATTTCTGCTAGCAGTTTTTAATTTCATGAGATTGCAAACAATTAAAAACATTTGGTTGTCTCGGTTCATTGAGTGGGCATTTGACAACTTCACTATTTTAGGGTTCACCTTACGTGACTTCCATTGAGTTGAACATGATCAACGTGTGTGAGGCTTAACTCAGTCTGTGAAGTGAGAAATGAAGCTCAAGCATTAGTTAAAAACTAGTCTCTAGTAAGAGAAAAAAGGATATCATCAAGTAATAATATCACATCACTGAGGTGTCATAGAGTCAATAATCAAAGAAATTGAGCTCATTATTTTGCTCACATATGAAAATTAGCAAAATATGACAACTACATGTACAAAGATAGCATTTTGTTAATTTTGATATATTAGATGAGTGGATTATGGAAGATAACGAAGAAAATGCACTCCTAACCGAAGAAGACATTGCATGAATTAATTTGAAGTGCACCAACATCACGAAGGAGATGAAGATTTTCATTTTAAAGAAGAAGGTGATGAGAAACTTTGAATCTTTATCAAGTAGAAGATTGAAGATTATTTAGTTAATGATCCTAATACAAATTTACAATATGTAAAATGTAAATGTATTTCATTTTTTGCTTCAAAATATGTAATTTTGGATGCAATTGTTCAATGTTGAATGTTCAATCTGTGCTAAACTTTGCATTATATGAATTTAAAGCAATTACCAGATTTTTCTAGATTTTTTTTTGGATTTTTACTAATTTTCTTGATTTTTTAAATAATTTTTATATTATTTTAATATTAAAGTACGATACGATACGCTCGTATCGTGGAGCCCAGCGATACGCGATACGATACGCGTCAGACAACACTGCCTTTGACTTCATTCTTTTTAATACGTCGGTAGAAATTGTGGTTTATATACTTTTCTAATGTGGTTAACTCTCCTAAGCTAATACTAACATATTTATTTTCATTAAAAAGCTTATAAAAATAGGTTTTTTTAATCTATTTCTTATATCATCATTTGCCACTAGAATTTTTTGATCCTCGTCTTTGATACTTCTAACATAATTAAGATCTTTAGTTTTCTTATCTCTAGCTCTAACTATCCTAAAATATCTCTTTCACCCTCTTTTAAGTTGAGTTTTTATATAAATCCTCCCAAATTTTAGCTTTTGCTTCACTGATGGCCTTTTTCTCTTCCTTTTTGCTTTCTTATAAGCCTCTAAAGTTTCACTAGTTTTCTTAGCATAATGGAATTTGTAACATGCCCTCTTTGCCTTGATTTTATTTTGCACTACTTCACTCCACCACCAAGCTTCTTTTTGTGCCGGTACACCTCCCTTAGATACACCTAACACATCTTTCACCACTTTTCTAATATGTATAGCCATATTGTTCCACATATCACAAGGTGTACCAACATAATTCCAAACATCTTCTTGAAGGACTTTATGTTTAAATATATCTTCTTTCTCGCTTTTGAGGTTCCACCATTTAGTTTGAATAGCTCGATGCACTCTTTTCTTCTTTGTCTATTTTTTTTATTGTAAACCCATAACTAAAGTCGATGTTGGGTGGTTAAGCTTTTTCTGGGAATTACCTTGCAATCTTTACAATAAGCTCTATCTTTTTTTCTACAAATAAGTAATCAATTTGTGTTTGTGATAAGCCACTCTTATAAGTAATTAAATGTTCATCTCGTTTTTTAAAGATTGTATTGACTATAAAGAGATCAAATGCCATAGCAAAATTTAAAATCTCCCAACCTTCCTCATTCATATCCCCAAAACCAAAGTTTTAATGAATACCTTGATATCCTAATGTCTCTTTACCAACATGTCCACTTAAGTCTCCTCCTAAACAAATCATCTCTCTTTGTGGAATCCTTTGAATCACCTTATCTAACTCTTCCCAAAAAGTTGTCTTTATACTATCTTTTAACTATATTCAAAACCTTTGCTCCTAACACTAATTTTAACATCATGATTCGGTCACCATATCATTGTATGTCTACTACACTATCCTTTAAATCTTTATTTATGATAATATCAACTCTGTTTCAAGCCTTTTCCTTACCTGAGTACCATAATTTAAAACATGTATAATCTACCTCCTTTGCTTTTTCTCCGACCCACTTTATCTTTTGTAAACATAGAATATGAATCTTTCTCTGAATCATAGTATATACCATCTCCGTTAGCTTACCGGATAATGTTCCGATATTCTAAGAACCAATACGAATCTTATTATCTAGGACTAGTTTCCTTACCCCCCCGCATCCGTCCATATTGAAAATGTGGAGACCCTCTGTGTAATTTATTCACTACATTCATGCGACAATGTAATTGGACTAACTTCTTTACCCACACTCGTTCATGACGTGAGAACCCTCTCTGCAGTTGATTCACTATATTTGGGCGAAAATGTAGTCTCTCTTGCTTACTTATCACTGCATTCAAACTCTGCATTGCGTCACTAGGCGGGGACGCCCCAAAGCAATGCTCATAATCTATGTAATCCTTGGTATAAAAATCCGATAAAGTTTTACACTTGCTGTCGGAAGCCTAACACAACCCTCCTCCTTTATCCGGGCTTGGGATTGGCAATGTAAGTGTGATCCCTTATATTGGCCGAGTTATTGTCTAACAAACAATAAAAAAAAATTATTCTAAATCAGACAGTAAGCAATTGATCCAACACTACTACAACTATAACTACAACTAAACCTTTTCCCATACTAGATGGGGTTGGCTACATGGATTCTTTGTTTTTTTGTAGAATCTATGGTAAGTTTGATAAAGTTTTACGCTGGCTGTCGGAAGCCTAACGCAATCCTCCTTTATGCAAGCTTGGGATCAGTCATGCAAGAGTGATCCCTTACATGAGCGGAGTTAAGCAATTGATCCAATAAATGTTAAAAATAAATAAGTTGAAAAGATCACACCTGGATGAACTCGAATCTTAATACCAAGCAAAATCAAATTGGATCCGAACATAGCTTTAGGTATGGATCTGGTACAACAAAAATCTCACTTTTAACACATAACAGGTCAGATCAAGAATCGGATCTACGACCCAACTGCATATAAATGTATCTCGTCTGTCTTTGCCAAACACAGAGGACCGAAGCCCCCCTCTCTCTCATTCTCATGCCCTCTCTCTCTCTGTGGTAGAGAGTCATCCGTCGTCGCAATCCTCAACGACCACCATTACCACCATCCTCAGCGACTAGCTTTGCCCGACCAACTCCTCTCTTCCTTCTCCCCTCTCTTTTTCTTTCCCTCTCTTTTGTTCTCCCCCTTTTCCCGTGTGAGTGTATGAAGTGCATCACGACGACCCGCCACTATCACCCCAACAATCAGCCAGTCCAAGCATCACCTCCAACAATCGTCACTTTTGCACGATTAATCATCTACTGGCCTCCGCTTACTTCCTCCATCCCTGATCACAACCATTCCCAAAGCCTATGCTAATCGCCCAGCTCCATTCTAGTTGCCATCCAAACCGAGCCACCACCAAGATCGCCACCATCTTCTTTGATGTCACCGAAATCATCACGGCCCGACCATCCCATCATTGCCTACAAGCTTTGAATTAAAACCCTCTTTTGCTACCCTATCTCCCTCTCCCTCTATCGGAGCCCCTTTGTCATCATCAATCATTGCCCTAGACCTCCATCGCCAAATCCGCCTCCCCTTACCTCGTTGCCCAATTCCTGCTTCGTCATCGTTACCTCCAGCTTGCACGTCACGAACGATTTCAAGTAATTGTCCCCAATAGCATGGGACATGGTGGGGATACCGAGAACATGTGGGCAATCCCAAAAAATGACTCGCCTGCCAACGGCTTGGATCCAAACAAGCTCATCCGACAGCTCCAGCTTGTGTTCCAAAGAAAGAGAGACCGTGGTGCCATTCTAACACAACGTGGCATGTGAATTGTTGCATTTGGTGACGACGATGTCTTCGACGGTCACCACTGTGGAGCTGACGGCATCATGATGCGAACTTGCAATCTCGCAACAGCACGACGTAATGTTGAGAGACTCGCCAGAGACTTCGTCATCCATTCATATGAGTTCTTCTGTGACCAAAGTTTGCAACCGATTCTTGCACAACAATGCTACGTGAGAGCAAGCATGACCGTCGTAACCACCAAACAAGTGAAATTGAGCAACCGCAAACCCCCATCACAACCCCATTCAACTGCCTTCCATCTATCGCTCCAACCAGTCATCGTCCGCCATAGCCTAAACTCCAACTACGCACTCTACAATCTATCCACTGCCCATCGCCGATGAGGATCTCTTCAGCGGTCACCACTGCAACCACCACCATAGCCTCCACTCGCAACGGCACACCAACACCATCACTTGGACCGTTGAACGCCTTGCCTCCCTAGCACATGCAGACACCATCAAAAGGTCTGAAGCACAGTTCGCAATGGCTCTAACAAGCTCTGATACCATGTTAGAAACAAATAAGTTTCTTTAATTCATTTTATTGAACGAACAAATCTATATATAAAGTAGCCACAAAGGTCTTAAGATTATTGAATACATTAGGAATATTTATAGATCGAAGAATGAAAGCCATCAGCTATGTTGTTGTTGTTGAAGTCCCAACGGCTATTTTACTAGCCGTTGGGCCCCTTGGTGGCCCAGATGGCCCTAGTGCCAGGTGTCCCTTGCCCGGGTGGCCGGGTCAATTGGGACCTTATTTCAAACACAAACTTATGAGCCTTTTGGCCTAACCCTATTACATTTTAACATGAATTTTCATGTGCATTAAGCTTTTTTTGACACTTCGTATACCGTTTTTTGTCCTCTGGTAGGGGTCTGCCTAACCCCATCTTGTTAATCCAAAAAGTGAAAAGAATGTGTGGGAGGTATATTTCTTTCCAACACATTTCATTATCAGGGAATAATGGTTTTCTATCCGAGTCCTAGGTTGGAATTTATGATCCACCTAAATCCGGTTGGTGGATTTGCAATGTTTTGTTAGAACCTAGTTTTGCTGCTCAAGGGACCCCACAATGTTTGGTCCAAAACGAGTTTTTTATGGGGCAAACACAGTGACATACCCTTCCACTCCTCTCCCCTACCCTTCCCCCCAACCTCCTCATTGAAAAAACAGACAAAGGAAAACCGCCTCTCTAACCTCTCCAGAACAGAGACCTTTAAACTTCCAGCCTTTTTGGCCAGATGGTTCAGAAAGTTCTTATGTAGCATGAGGTCATGTTTTGACCTTCACCAAACGGTCCTAAGGAATGAAACGTATTTTCTCTTTCTCAAAGATGTTTAGGTGGACCATGCTCCCAAACTGAAGCTAGCATAAAAGCCTATGCATGTGAAGCAAATGGGTTATGTAACGCTTGTTTTGGAATAACCAAACTACACAGATCATATCCTCATGGGTTAATCTAAAAAATAATTGTGACACTTGTCCCAACATGGGTTAGGTGTATTGGATAGCTTAAGTTGTTTACTCATTGCATATAACTGGTACTAAGTATTTATTTGTAACAACAACTAAGCCTTTTCCCGTACTAAATATTTACAAATAAGTATTTATTTGTAAGTGCATTAATTATTTGAAAATATGTCAGATATGTCATTTGCGCTGAGCTCCCTTTGTCCACTATGTCGAAGCTAAACCAATCTTAGAGCTAAGTGGACCTATCTAAGCTTTGGAAGGTCAGCTAAAGCAGACACTATGGGGTTTCAGAATGTCTGTTTCCTATATATATTATAGTTGAACAGGCTAGTTATGTTTAGTTTAGGAAAGCGGCAATTTAGAAATTGAAATTTTATAGTTTATATTTGGAGCAAATTTTACAACAACTCACAGCAGTAGGGTACTAGTTCACTGTAGCAAGTGAAAGGCTAGATGTTCAGAGTTTACAAACAGTAAACTTTGAGAAAACAAAGTTTTCTGGAGACCATTGTTTCCATTTTGTCATCCTATTGCTCCCATCAGGTTAGATGTCACAATTTGTTGGAGTTAAAGGTACATTTTCATGTTGCAAAGAGTTGACAAATTTATAGTTATGAATATATAACACATTGTGACATTATACAACTTGTTGAGTTTTATGTGATTTATTTAGTTCTTTTATATGGTTTCAATTGTTTCCTTTGTAAAATGCGAATGTTGACATGATAAAAATTGAACTAGAATTGGCAATCTAATTTTTTTTTATGTTTTGCTCTACTGTTTTCACTTTTCTGGTCTCTTGCCCTAAAACATTTTTGCTTTGTTGACACATTATCTACAGATTCGCTTGAACAGAGATGGTTACATTATTGGCACAGAGTATGTGTCTGATTTAGTAGAGAAGGAGCATGCCCACAGTCATGGTAATATTCATCATAAACAACACCACGTTACTTTCATCATGATTACTGGCATAGGGCATATTCCATCCGTACTGATACTGTGATTTCTTTTTGAAGCATTAGTGGCTCACATTTTTAACTAATTATTGTGTAGTTTGAGTTTCTCGGCAACGAATCCTTTCTTATTAATCAATAAGTCTGTATAGCTTGCCCCTTTCATTTTTTCCTTCGAACAATGATTACCTTCTATTCGTTGTGTTTGTAAGAAATGGTACTTGTGTTTGTTTCTTTAATAGGATTTTTCTGTAAAAGAATGATTATTTGATTTTGATTGCGCTTTTGTTGAATTTATGCTTATTCGTGAATTACTTTTATGATTGCGAGAATTTAGCACTCAAACTTTTACTCCTCTTCGGTCTATTGCTTGTGACTCAAAAGTTTGTATTTTTTGCAGCCTTACTAGTGTCCATTTATAATCTTGGCATGCAAAGAGATTCTGAAACTCTGTGATTGCCTTTTGACTTGTTAACTCATCTTGATTCAAGTTAAAGTGACAGAAAGCATAATGTTAGATGCACATCAAAAATTTGTATGTCCTTTTCAATCATTGCCAAAACCGTTTGTCAACAACAACTAAGCCTTTTTCCATATTAGATAGCACTGACACATGGATTCTTTGCTTACATGGGGCTCAGTAGTGTATCATGCTAAAAGTTAACTCAACAAAAGCTAGATCATTCCTTATTGTTTCTTCTAACATGTATGTGGTCTTCCCCTTCCTCTTTTAACATTCTCATCGTCTAGTTTCTCACACTTTCTTGGAGCTTCTTTTGGTCGCATTTTCACGTGCCCAAAGGCCCCAAACCATCTTAAACAATGTTCTCTCATTTTATTACCTATTGGTACCACTCTCATTTTGTCTCTAGTAACCTCACTACGACTAGAGTCTTTCTCACACTTTCTTGGAGCTTCTTTTGGTCGCATTTCCACATGTTCAAACCATCTTAAACAATGTTTTCTCATTTTATTACCTATTGGTACCACTCTCAGTTTGTCTCTCATAACCTCAATACGACTAGTCTTTCCTTGTGTAACCATACATCCATCTCACCAACTTTGACTTTTATCACGAACATGTTTTATAGATGTTGATGATTAACTGCCCAACACTCACATCATATAACATAATGGATCTATAATATTTACCTTTTAACTTTAATGGTATTTTCTTGTTACATAGGATACCTAATGTACTCCATTTTAACCAACAATGATGGCAACTAAGCTTTTTGCCATACTAGATGTGGTCTGCTACATGGATTCATTGCTTTCTTAGAACTTGATCTTGTGCCATGCTAACATAAGTTAGATCCTTCTTTGTTATTTTCTTCCAACACTTATGATCTTCCTCTCCATTTTAATGATCCTGTATTAATCGTATCCTTGATATCTCCATCAATTTTTCCATTGCTCTCAAAAGCAGACCCTAGGTACGGGAAAAACTTTCCTTCTAAGGTACTCAATGTGTGTCAATCTCAATTTCTATATTTGTAGTAATCAAATAATCAAACCTTGTTTTATTAAGTTGAAAGCCTTTATTTTCTAATATTTCATGTTATAGTTCCAATTTTTCTTAACCTTTCTCTTAAACTCATCCATTGGCATAATGTCATTTGTAAATAACATATATCAAGGTATTTCATCTTGAATAGGCTTTGTTAACTCATTAATAACCAAGACAAACAAACATGGGCTAAAGCTGATCCTTAGTATAATTCAATATTAATTTAAAGGAATCTGTCATTCCTTCTCAAATTTTTGTCCATGTTTATGAACCATCATACATATCTCTTATATTAATTTATGTTAATGGGATATGAAAACTTCATTTGTGCTGCTGAAAATTTTCAATTTTCTGATGAAGCCACTGGGAAACCCAGTTCTTTACAGCTGCAAGTAGGATTTGTGTGAACCTACGCCAATTCTTAGTCATTCCTCCACTTATAACCTTTTGCAATGATGCGGTCCCTTTTGTGGCCTGGGAAAATAAATGCATCCTACTTTTGAATCGTGGCAAAGGATGCATATAGAAATCTTTACATTGTTGAGTTGGATACTTTAAATTAACCTCCCCAATTTGAGAGAGAGACTCACTGATGTGTGTTTCCTTTTTTGACTTTCCTTCTGATTTCCCTTCATTCTATTTTTTCTTGTTGTTCTACTGCTCCATATGCTAAGAAGTGTATATATCATGGGAAAACTTTACCAGGTACACATGATCACAAGGATCATGGGGATACTTCTCATCACGTGCACGATCATGCTTTTGTGAAAGATTCAGAGAAAATGATCAAAGATGTGAAACAGGCACTGGAATATGGTGAAGGATGTCGGGTATTTCTGAGGAAGATCACTTCTCTTTAATGTTTCTTGATGTGAATTTGGAGTTTCTACTTGTTTAAGTATTCATGAGTAGAAATAATAAACAATTTGTTTCCTGATAGGTATATGGAGTACTTGATGTTCAAAGAGTAGCAGGAAACTTTCACATTTCTGTCCATGGATTGAGTATGTTTGTTGCACAGCAGGTTTGTTGTTATTCAGGAAGAGTTTTCACTTCCAATTTCTTTTCCATTTTCACGTTACCAATCATGTGCGAACATGAAAGTGTCAAACTGCTCAATACCAACTTGGATTTCCAAGGGGTGCTTTATTTTCTGAGGTCTATCCTGTACAACCTATAGATGGTGATATGGTAGTCTATCTGCTTGTAGCGCTTGTCACTGTTTTTCTGGTGTATTTCGTTTGATTATTTGCTACACTGAGGGTATACTGCATGGATATGAGTTGTGGCAGTAGCAAGTAGGAAACGTCACAGCACTTTTGGGATGGATGTAAAGTATATCTCAGTGAGCATAATCTTGCTTTGTTAGAAAACTATACTCTATAAATAGACCCTTCATTTAGTAGAGCTGTATGTGATGCCAAAACTATGAAGCTTGTCTCGTGAAAAAAACATACAGATAGACAGGTGTCAGTAATTGATAGTGGTCATTCCATTATCTACACTTTCCAGTCAAATCTTCTTGTTTTTTTTTTTATTTTGTACGTATGGATGATTTTTTTTGGATGTTCATACTATGTTTGGAGGTGTCCATACTATGTTCATAATAGAAGTGTCCATACTTTTTTGGGATGTACAGACAGATAGGCACTGGCGGATCTAGAAACTCTTCTGGGGTGGGGTGAATAACCCCTTGAATGGTTTTGGGTGGGGGAACTGTGTTATAGACTTTAAGTTGATTTTTGAAATCTCTGGGATGGGGTGAATAACCCTTTGAATGGTTTTGAATGGTTTTTGGGAAGCCCATGGATCCCACCACGGGCTATAGACTTTAAGTTGATTTTTGAAATCTCTGCAGGGTGAATGCCCCCACCACGGCTCAATGTAGATCTGCTGCTGCAGATAGGTGTCACTAACGTACTGAACATTTGGTGGTGGAGCTTTTCTTTATTTTGTCAGTATGTCTATATTATGTTCTTTTAGAAGCTTATAAGAAAGCAAAGAAGGAATCAAAAAAGGCTGTTAGTGAAGCAAAAGCTAAGATTTGGGAGGACTTATATAAAAAACTCAACTCAAGAGAGGGTGAAAGAGATATTTTTTAGGATAGCTAGGGCTAGAGATAAGAAAACTAAAGATCTTAATTATGTTAGATGCATAAAAGACGAAGATGAAAAAAATCTAGTGGTAAATGATGATATAAGAAATAGATGGAAAAACTATTTTTATAATCTTTTTAATGAAAATAAAGATGTTAGTATTAGTTTAGGAGATTTAGCCAACTCAGAAAAGTATATAAACCATAATTTCTGCCGACGTATTCAAAAGAATGAAGTCAAAGAGGCTCTTAAACATATGAAGGGTGGTAAATCGGTAGGACCAGATAATATTCCTATAGAAGTTTGGAAAATACTAGGAGAAATAGGAATCACTTGGCTCGCAAGACTATTTAATGAAATATGGAAAAACCAAAAGATGCCCGAGGAATGGAGTGCAAGTACACTTATACCCATATATAAGAACAAGGGAGACATTCAAAATTGTGCGAATTATCGAGGTATCAAGTTAATGAGTCATACTATGAAATTATGGGAAAGAATTATCGAACGTAGGTTAAGACAAGTATCAAGTACAACAGAGAACCAATTTGGGTTCATGCCAGGCAGATCTACTATTTAAGCGATTCACCTTTTGAGACGTCTTATGGAACATTTTAGAGCAAAAAAGAAAGACCTTCATATGATATTTATTGATCTAGAAAAAGCTTATGATAGGGTACCGAGGGAGGTTCTTTGGAGAACTTTGGAAAAAAGAGGTATCCCATTGACATATATTAACCTTATAAGAGACATGTATGATGGTGCAAAAACATGTGTGAGGACTCATGAAGGAACAAGAGACTTCTTTGAAGTTAATATTGGGTTACATCAAGGATCAACTTTAAGTCCATACTTATTTATAATGGTGATGGATGAGTTAACAAAACATATTCAAGATGAAGTACCTTGGTGTATGTTATTTGTAGATGACATTGTATTAGTGGAGGAGTCTAAGGAAAAAGTTAATAGAAAATTGGAACTATGGAGAGAAACATTAGAAAACAAAGGCCTCCGACTTAGTAGAACAAAGACAGAATATATGGAATGTAAGTTTGATCATTTGGTTACTTCAGAGGACATAGAAATTAAAATTGGCACATATTGCATTCCTCAGAAGGAAAGTTTTATATACCTAGGGTCAATTTTTCAGAGTGATGGAAGAATTGATGGAGATGTTACACATAGAATTAATGCTGGTTGGTTAAAATGGAGAGGAGCATCGGGTATTCTTTGTGATAAGAAGATACCATTAAAATTAAAAGGTAAATATTATAGAGCAGCAATTAGGCCTGCCATGTTTTATGGTTCTGAGTGTTGGTCAGTTAATCATCAACATGTACAAAAGATGTCTGTGACAGAAATGAAGATATTGAGATGGATGAGTGGTCATACAAGAAAAGACCGTATACAAAATGAGGTTATTAGAAACAAAGTAGGAGTGGCACCAATAGAGGATAAAATGAGAGAACATCGTTTAAGATGGTTTGGACATATAGAAAGAAGATCAAAAGAAGAACCTGTAAGAAGGTTAGAAAAACTAAATTTGGAAAGTATTAAAAGAGGTAGAGGACGACCACAAAAGTGTTGGAAAGAAACAATAAAGAACGATCTAGCTATTTGGGAGTTAACTGCTAACATGGCACAAGATAGGGATCTGTGGAAACAAAGAATCCATGTAGCCGACCCCGTCTAGTATGGGAAAAGGCTTAGTTGTTGTTGTTGTTGTTGTTGTATGTCTATATTATGTTCAGTATGTTGCGATGTGTAGGGTACAACACCTCCAAATGTTCCCATTTGGTATGCACATCAGCTTCATGGGATGTGTTTTGCATGTGTGTTTCTGTGTGCATGCTCTCATTCTCTTTTCAGCTCAACCTCGTGTTATTCATTATTTCAGATTATGGACTTTCTTTCTTGAGTATCCCAGTGCGAGATGTTCATGTCATGTTCAACTGTGCTTTTGATCTTTTATGCATATCTGATAAATATTAGCTCCACCACCCTCAGAAACCCTGATCTTCGTTTGTGCCCATTCACCTTCTACTTTGCTCTTTAGGATGCATAGTTGGTTTTATCTGTTCCCTTTATCTTCTTTGCTCATTGCAGATATTTGAAGGTTCAAGTCATGTCAACATAAGCCATATAATCCATAATTTGTCATTTGGCCCAGAATACCCTGGACTTCATAATCCACTTGATGGTACAAAGCGCATGCTTATTGATTCAAGTGGAACATTCAGATACTACATCAAGGTCAGTTGTGCTTGATATTTATTATTTGGTATTACTTGGTTGGTTCTCAAGTGTTTTCAAGTTCATGAATTTTGTGGAAATATAACTTAACTACTCGTAACAAAAACTACAACTTACCTAAGCCATTTCACACACTAAGTGGGGTTTGCTAGATAGTGCAACATGAGGACTTCCTTGGAGGTCACCCATCCTAGTACTATTCTCCCCCAACGACCCAAGCATGCTTATCTTCGGAGTTCGGATGGGATGCAGTGCGTTCATGCTTGAAATGTTGCATCCCTCAAGACCCGACAAGATTTTGTGCTGGTCATCTGTTACCTAACACAATTCTCCTCCTTTATCCAAGCCTGGGACTGGCCATGTAAGGGTGATCATTTCATTGGGAGAGTTTAACTACTCAAAACAATCAGATAAAAAAGATTTTAGAGTTTTTGGACTCTTTGTGCATGTTATAGAATCTTACCTGATTCAAACTTGCATATATTAGCTGTTCTGTTGTGGTTGATGATGGCTGTATAACTAGCACAATTAGATGACGTGGAAATCAGTATTTGTATGGGTTTTCTAAGAGCAAAAGAGAAAAGAGAGATTTCATATGATCCCATTGTCACTGTCATGGGTTTTACAATGCTTATAAGTGAGGCAAAAGTTTATAAGAATTTGTTAAAGTAACGTGCAATGATTTGCCAAGTACTAACACCATTGTTTGCCAAATATCAATCAAGAGGTTGCAACGGTGAATGACAAAAAAACAAGCCTTCTTTCAACAATTGCCGTCATAATGCAAGTCTCAAAGAGGATAAGATTTCCCCAGATGGAATAATCCCTATATATACAATCAGAAGAAACAGAGAGGAAAAGCTGTTACAGGTGATATAAATGAGAGTGGGGGCAGCATCTAGTTAACTGCCTGCCAGGGACCAGCCCAAGCATGTGCTTGATTATGGTTTCGTCGTCTGGTTGAACAGCTGGCACTGTTCTATCAATAACATGAAACTACATACAACAACAACAACTAAGCCTTTTCCCATACTACATGCCGGCTACATGGATTTTTTGTTTCCACATTGCCCTATCTTGTAGAATCCATGGTAAATAAGTCCAACAAAGTTTCATGCTGGCTGTTAGAAGCCTAACGCAACCCTCCTCCTTTATTCAGGCTTGAGACTGGCCATGCAAGGGTGATCCCTTACATGGGCAGAGTTTCGAAAAGGGCCAACTTGATTTTAAAAAATACAGGTACTAAATACAGACATTTTATAAGATGGGAAAAGAATAAGCATTACTTGTCAACTTTCAAATTTGAGTTAATTTGCAAGAAGGAAAAACGGTGATTCAAAGTGATGTTTCTATGTTAGTCATATCTAGGACAGAAAACGTACATGCTCTCCAAAATTGTAAGTTCTGACGAATAAATTGTTGATTCTTGTGATTCTCTTTCAATCTCAGTCAGTCATCCCGATAAGTATGTCCTTGTTAAAGATTTACAACGCCGAAGAAATTGAGGAATAAAAAAAGAAAAGGTGAAGCTTGTTAGAGACTTTGATCCAATAGGAGCCATAAGGCAAATTTTCTTTAGTATAGGGATAGATTAGTCTTTTAAATATATATTTGTTCTTTTTTAATAACCCTAACCGTCTTGTAACATAATGTGTGAAAGAAAAGATAGAGAGAGAGAGAGAGATCGACAGCAAGGAATCTGCGTGTAGACTCCTGCCCGACTCCACTTCTTTGTTCTTCGATTTCAATCAATAAATATTATGTGTGATTTATAACATGGTATCAAAGCTTAATCAATGTGATTAGGAAGATGCGTGGACATGCAATAGTGGCAGATGCATGGGTGTGCAACTCTTTGAGGTTGAAGGTTGTTGGTGGTGAAAGGATCCTGATTTTTGTATGTGAAGTACTAAAGACTTCCTTTGGTTGTTGTTGGGGACAACAACTACAAGTGAAGACATTGGTGATTAGTACGAACAAGAAAAGGAAGAGAAAACAGATTGTCGCCTAAGGTAAGGGGGAGCGATTATGGCAGAAAAGGAGAAGATGATGGAATATGGAGAAATTTTCAGCACAGAAAAAGAAAAGATGGTGGAATATGGAGAAATTTTCAGCACAGAAAAAGAAAACAAATGTAAAACTAGATAGCAAAAATTATTTGTAATGGGGAAGATCGATAGAGCTTGCGAATATGGCTAGAGGGCGATGGGAATATCTAAAAGGTGAAATTCCTATGCCTAGTGTTTTTGGAATGAGCCTATGAAATATGGATAGCAATCCATGATGCATATGCCCAAAAGAAAAATATTGTAAAGAAGTATGAACTTATATAAAAGATTTTAAAAATGTAGGTAAGGAGGAAGATCTATTAGTGAATACTATGCGAACTTAGAGACCTTTGGAAGGAGCTGCAATTCTTTTCTAAGACGAAGTGTCAAACGTGCACTAAAGAAAGAAATGAGTTTGAAGAACGGAAGGTCTTCAATTTATTATGGGGTATTTCATCCCAATATGAGATTGTAAAGAACCATATTATGAGTAGGAAAGAACTCCCGTCATTAAGTATTGTCTATTCTTTATTCTTGAGGGAGGAAGAAAGAAAAAAATTAGAAAAAGAAGGGAAACTCAGTACAAAAAATACATTTATAGGGAGAAATCTTACGCTTGGATATAGAGGTATCGGAGGATCCAGTGGAGGCAGAGGTAAAGGTAGAGGTAGATCTCAGCCCACATATGATGAGAAGGAATGTAAGGATTATCTTATTGTGCACATAGTGCACCTAATCTTTGTTTAGTTTCCTCTTAGATTGGCTACCCCTTCGAGTAGAGAGTATTTGATTATTAGGTGAATTATCCAATTCTCACTTAAAGTACAACCTCTCTCTCTCTCTCTTATGTTTATATTTATATCCTCTAGGGGGAAGTCCTCCTGGATGTAGACCGTCATCTTGCCCTTGATGTGCGATGGGATGGATGTCAACAACGTGCTATGCCCATCAAGGGTGATCATGGGGTCCACATCCAGGAGTATGTTTGTGTGTGTAAATATTTATGTATCAGTGCATGCACGAATGCTAGATTGATAATAGCGGACATCAGACAGCACTTGATTGATATTGGGTTGCGGGTGCTTGCAATAGATGAACGAGGTGATATGAGCAGGTGGATTACAACAACAACTAAGCCTTTTCTCATACTAGACGGGGTCGGCTACATGGATTCTTTGTTTCCACAGATCCCTATCATGTGCCATGTTAGCAGTTAACTCCCAATAAGCTAGATCATTCTTTATTGTTTTTTTCCAACACTTTTGTGGTCGTCCTCTACCTCTTTTAATACTTTCCAAATTTAGTTTTTCTAACCTTCTTACAGGTTCTTCTTTTGATCTTCTTTCTATATGTCCAAACCATCTTAAACGATGTTCTTTCATTTTATCCTCTATTGGTGTCACTCCTAATTTGTTTCTAATAACCTCATTATGTATACGGTCTTTTTTTGTATGACCACTCATCCATCTCAACATCTTCATTTCTGTCACAGACATCTTTTGTACATGTTGATGATTAACTGCCCAACACTCAGAACCATAAAACATGGCAGGCCTAATTGCTGCTCTATAATATTTACCTTTTAACTTTAATGGTATCTTCTTATCACAAAGAATACCTGATGCTCCTCTCCAATTGGAGAATTCCTTTCCAATTTGTGAAGGAGAAGAATCATGAAACAGATCATAAGTTCTGTCTCCTCCAAAAAAAAATGTCAAAACTATGCCCTTCACATAGGGAAAAGGTATCCTGTCACCATATATGCATGTGTCCTTGTGAGATGTGAACATGTCCATAAAAGCTGCCTCTGTACCTGTATTGATTAGCTCATAGATAAATATTTATTTATATGGTGTGTCCCCATAAAAATGCTTGTGTGAAATTTAAAATCTTCTCAATATCAAAATTTTGAGATTTCTTTTGAATTGTGAAAAGCTGCCAAGATTTGGTTTCTAACAAGTCAAAGTTATATTCATGTCTATAAATCTTAAATAAGACAGCATTCTTCACAGTATAGATTGTCATTGGGTTATTCAAAGGGAAAAAGGAAGAGTTACAAAATGATGGAAGATTGTTCTTTTGTTTCCCTTTTCTGTGCCTCACTGGATATTCTTTATTTTGCTTTTGTATAGATTGTTCCCACTGAGTACAGATACCTGTCAAAAGAAGTCATTTCGACAAACCAGTTTTCTGTCTCGGAATATTTTGCACCAATGCGAGAATCTGATCGGACATGGCCAGGTTGTTACCATATCAAAGTTGTCATTTCTAATACGTTTACATGATTAACCATATTCATTTGTTCTGTATGCAGCTGTTTACTTTTTGTATGATCTTTCACCTATCACTGTAACAATTAAGGAAGAGAGGCGCAGTTTCTTTCACTTCATAACACGGCTCTGTGCAGTGCTTGGGGGCACATTTGCCATGGCAGGTCTGCATATTTCGGTGAAACCTTATTCATTTCTTAATACTGTCAAGAGTTTGACACCTTTGTTGAGTGTCTTCACATTTCAATTCTAAATTTTGTCTTAAATTTCTTTTAGTGCTTGTGGTCCATGAACTAAAGGTGTACATGTCATTGTTACATTTAGTGTTACATACATACACACAGATGTTGTTTTATTTACACAACACTTCAGAGAGAGAGAGAGAGAGAGAGAGAGAGAGAGAGAGAGAGAGTTATCTAATGTCGTGACTAGTGCCAACGTTCTTTACTGTGTTTTCAGTTCTTTTCTTTTTATGGACAAACCTGGGTTTAGACAGACCCCCTGGCAGCCAGATGCAGACCCGAGTATGAGAGAGAGAGACTACATTCTTTACTCTGTTTTCACTTTTCAGTTTCTTCTCTTTTTATGGAAAAACATGGGTTTAGACAGACCCCTGGCAGCCAGATTCAGACCCGAGTATTAAATTCCTTGTTAGTTATTTTTTACCTTAGAGATAAACTCTCTATTGCTCATTTTGTGTAAAAAGTTCATGAGCTTACATATGGAGATTCTCTTTGCGAGTTGGAGCAGGGATGATATTTTGCAGATTTGATGAAATTTGGTAAATCATCCTCTCGGGCATTGGGCAGTTAATCATCAACATGTGCAAAAGATGTATGTAGCATAAATGAAGATGTTGAGATGGATGAGCGGTCATACAAGGAAAGACCGTATACATAATGAGGTTATTAGAAACAAATTGGGAGTAGCACCAATAGGATAAAATGAGAGAAAATTGTTTAAGATGGTTTGGACACGTAGAACGATAACCCAAGGACGCTCCCATAAGAAGATATGAAAAACCATATCATGAAAATACTAAAAGAGGGAGAGGACGATCACAAAAAGTGTTGGAAAGAATCAATAAAGAATTATCTAGTTTATATTAAGTTAATTGCTAGCATGGCACATGATAGGGTTTTGTGGAAACAAAGAATCCATGTAGCCGACCCCATGTAGTATGGAAAAAGGCTTAGTAGTTGTTGTATCCTCTCGGGCATTATAGATTAAAAATTTGGGAAAGTAGTTTATGCATATAGATCACAGGGGAGGCCTTTTCCCTTTATATTTGCACCTTCATGTAGATCGGAAGAGTCTCATCTCCTGAGATAGTAGCTGCCAGAGCCTGCAGCCACTTTTCCTAATGCATAGACACCCTTTGTTACCAAACAGAGATTTATGTTAAGGTGGTTTGAAGGACATCAACTGCTCATATTGTACTAAACCTTTCAGATTCTAGGTATCATGTTTCCTCCTTTATAACTACATCATTCTAGACCTTTTGAAGTAATGGGTTTTATGTGGTAGATTAGTCTATGACTCACTAAAGTGCTACATAATGGTTATGGTCCACAGCCGATTCTTAAAATTTTTAAGAATTCAAGGAACCAAATAACTCCGCCCATGTAAGGGATCACCCTTGCATTGCCGGTCCCAAGCCCGGATAAAGGAGGAGGGTTGTGTTAGGCTTCCGACAGCCAGCGTAAAACTTCATCGGATTTCTACAACATGGATTACAAAAATTATGAGCATTGCTTTGGGGCGTCCCCGCCTAGCGACGTGCTACAGAGCCCGAATGCAGTAAGAAGTAAGCAAGGGCCACTACATTTTCGCCCGAATGTAGTGAATCAATTGCAGAGAGGGTTCCCACATCATGGACGGGTGTGGGTAAAGAAGTTAGTCCCGCTACATTGCCGCCCGAATGTAGTGAAAAATTTTCAGAGAGGGTCTCCGCATTTTGATTATGGACGGATGCAGGGGGTAAGAAAGCTAGTCCTAGATAATAAGATTCGTATTGGTTCTTGGAATATCGGAACATTATCGGGTAAGCTAATGGAGGTGGTAGATACTATGATTCGGAGAAAGATTCATATTCTATGTTTACAAGAGACAAAATGGGTTGGAGAAAAAGCAAAGGAGATAGAGGATACAGGTTTTAAATTATGGTACTCAGGTAAAGAAAAGGCCCGAAACGGAGTTGGTATTATCATAAATAAAGATTTAAAGGAGAGTGTAGTAGGCATACAACGATATGGTGACCGAATCATGACATTGAAATTAGTGTTAGGAGTAGAGGTTTTGAATATAGTTTGTGCTTACGCACCCCAAGTAGGACTAGAAGATAGTATAAAGACAGTTTTTTGGGAAGAGTTAGATAAGGTGTTTCAAAAGATTCCACAAAGGGAGATGATTTGTTTAGGAGGAGATTTAAATGGACATGTCGGTAAAGAGGCATTAGGATATCAAGGGATTCATGGAAACTTTGGTTATGGGGATATAAACGAGGAAGGTAGGGAGATTTTAAATTTTGCTATGTCATTTTATCTCTTTATAGTCAATACAATCTTCAAAAAACGAGATGAACATTTAATTACTTATAAGAGTGGCTTATCACAAACACAAATTGATTACTTTATTTGTAGAAAAAAAGATAGAGCATGTTGTAAAGATTGTAAGGTAATTCCAAGAGAAAGCTTAACCACCCAACATCGACTTTTAGTTATGGATTTATAAATAAAAAAATGGACAAAGAAGAAAAGAGTGCATCGAGCTATTCGGACTAAATGGTGGAACCTCAAAAGCGAGAAAGAAGATATATTTAAACAGAAAGTCCTTCAAGGAGATGTTTGGAATTATGTTGGCACACCCTGTGATACGTGGAACAATATGGCTATACATATTAGGAAAGTGGCGAAAGATGTGTTAGGGGTATCTAAGGGAGGTGTACCGGCACAAAAAGAAGCTTGGTGGTGGAGTGAAGTAGTACAAAATAAAATCAAGGTAAAGAGGGCATGTTACAAATTACATTATGCTAAGAAAACTAGTGAAACTTTAGAAGCTTATAAGAAAGCAAAGAAGGAAGCAAAAAAGGCCGTTAGTGAAGCAAAAGCTAAGATTTGGGAGGACTTATATAAAAAACTCAACTCAAAAGAGGGTGAAAGAGATATTTTTAGGATAGTTAGGGCTAGAGATAAGAAAACTAAAGATCTTAATTATGTTAGATGCATAAAAGACGAGGATGAAAAAATTCTAGTGGCAAATGATAATATAAGAAATAGATGGAAAAACTATTTTTATAATCTTTTTAATGAAAATAAAGATGTTAGTATTAGTTTAGGAGATTTAGCCAAGTCAGAAAAGTATATAAACCACAATTTCTACCGACGTATTCAAAAGAATGAAGTCAAAGAGGCTCTTAAACATATGAAGGGTGGTAAATCGGTAGGACCAGATAATATTCCTATAGAAGTTTGGGAAATACTAGGAGAAATAGGAATCACTTGGCTCACAAGACTATTTAATGAAATATGGAAAAACCAAAAGATGCCCGAGGAATGGAGAGCAAGTACACTTATACCCGTATATAAGAACAAGGGAGACATTCAAAATTGTGTGAATTATCGAGGTATCAAGTTAATGAGTCATACTATGAAATTATGGGAAAGAATTATCGAACGTAGGTTAAGACAAGTATCAAGTACAACAGAGAACCAATTTGGATTTATGCCAGGTAGATCTACTATTGAAGCGATTCACCTTTTGAGACGTCTTATGGAACATTTTAGAGCAAAAAAGAAAGACCTTCACATGATATTTATTGATCTAGAAAAAGCTTATGATAGGGTACCGAGGGAGGTTCTTTGGAGAACTTTGGAAAAAAGAGGTATCCCATTGACATATATTAACCTTATAAGAGACATGTATGATGGTGCAAAAACATGTGTGAGGACTCATGAAGGAACGACAGACTTCTTTGAAGTTAATATTGGGTTACATCAAGGATCAACTTTAAGTCCATACTTATTTATAATGGTGATGGATGAGTTAACAAAACATATTCAAGATGAAGTACCTTGGTGTATGTTATTTGTAGATGACATTATATTAGTGGAGGAGTCTAAGGAAAAAGTTAATAGAAAATTGGAACTATGGAGAGAAACATTAGAAAACAAAGGCCTCCGACTTAGTAGAACAAAGACAGAATATATGGAATGTAAGTTTGATCATTTGGTTACTTCAGAGGACATAGAAATTAAAATTGGCACATATTGCATTCCTCAGAAGGAAAGTTTTATATACCTAGGGTCAATTTTTCAGAGTGATGGAAGAATTGATGGAGATGTTACACATAGAATTAATGCTGGTTGGTTAAAATGGAGAGGAGCATCGGGTATTCTTTGTGATAAGAAGATACCATTAAAATTAAAAGGTAAATATTATAGAGGAACAATTAGGCCTGCCATGTTTTATGGTTCTGAGTGTTGGGCAGTTAATCATCAACATGTACAAAAGATGTCTGTGACAGAAATGAAGATGTTGAGATGGATGAGTGGTCATACAAGAAAAGACCGTATACATAATGAGGTTATTAGAAACAAATTAGGAGTGGCACCAATAGAGGATAAAATGAGAGAACATCGTTTAAGATGGTTTGGACATATAGAAAGAAGATCAAAAGAAGAACCTGTAAGAAGGTTAGAAAAACTAAATTTGGAAAGTATTAAAAGAGGTAGAGGACAACCACAAAAGTGTTGGAAAGAAACAATAAAGAATGATCTAGCTTATTGGGAGTTAACTGCTAACATGGCACACGATAGGGATCTGTGGAAACAAAGAATCCATGTAGCCGACCCCGTCTAGTATGGGAAAAGGCTTAGTTGTTGTTGTTGTTGTTGTAGTTGTTGTTGTCTAGGAACCAAATACATTTTGATGAAATTTACAAAAAAGTTTAGTTTGATATGTTTTTTCTTGATCTAAAGGCACGGCAAATGACTTTATAAATACTTGCAAGAAATTATTTCTTTTTAGGTTACCTTTTGTTATGCACGAACAGATGTAGATGCTGGTCTTTGACTTTTTTCATTGGATTGTGTAAAGGACCTATAATTAAGCAAGCCTGAGCTTGCATACTATCCTCTTAAAGTTTTTAATTTATTAGAATTTCAATAACCTTTTGAATTTGTAAAAACATAATGTTTTTCTATATGATAGCTCAAGTATCTAAAGTATGGGCCTGATGGTACAAGCCACGATATGCTGCGCGTACAACCTTTTACTGGATATTTGAGAATCCTTCACTTAGCGTGATCTTGCAACTGGTTTTGCTTTTCAACTGGTGAACTTTAACATTAACTTTGTCGGTTTCAACAGGAATGCTCGACCGATGGCTGTATAGGTTCGTGGAAACAATAACAAAATCAAGTGGTGGAAGCGTCATCCGGTGATCAGTGATCATGACTGGCTAGTCGACTGCATTTGCAGCTGCTGGATCTACAAATCGTTTCTGCCGAAAATTTTGGTGGAGTCTCTTCTTGTCGCTACAAAGTTGCCACTGACGAACAAAAGTTGTTGATCAGACTCAAGTTGTGATCGAATCTCAAGCTTTGGCATTTATAGCATCAGTCAGACATAAGAGGAATCCAATTCTTGCATAAACTTCACCATGTTTCAGTATGTCCAGCTTGTTACTATGTGGATAGCCCGTCCTTTTTATTCCTGGACGATTGAATGCATGTCTTTTAAGTTATTCTCGCATACCCAATGATTTTTATAATGCATTTAATCGTTATCACGGAAGCACAAGTCTTAGAATGTGTTGCTAGTTTGTGAACGACTTTATTTTGCAGTACCGACGATTTCCTTTACTAGTTGAGGATTTTACTTCAATAGCATGTGTATCATTGGTTGGCTTTTTTACATCTCTCTCTCTCTCTCTCTCTCTCTCTCTCTCTCTCTCTCTCGTGCGCACACATATAGGTGTGCATGCATGTGGCCACGTATTTTTCTTATAAGCTAGTTATGCATCTTTTAGATGAAAATAAGCTGAAAGCAAGAGAAAATGGTAGCTTGTGGATGTTCTGTGTCTCACCATCTCTAAATGCTTTGTTATTTTAGAAGTTTTATGGTTTAAATATTCTTTTAGTTACTTCTTCATCCACAAATATGTATCATAAGGACCCTAAAACCCGTCTCACCTTGAAGCCCAAGCTCACCATGCATACGGTGGCAATGTTCTGGGGTGTTGAGGTTTGCCTTCATGTCGAAGCAGGTCAACCCAAGCATTAATGCAATCTATTTGTTATTACTTAGGCCGTATATAGACACAGACTTCTGCGTTGTGCTTGTGTCTGTGTTCTCCTGTCGGTCTTATATTTCCACTAATTTCGCATTTTTGTATAGTGTTACTTCATGATCATGTCAATCTGCACACTATCATTCTTTGTCGTTTTACACCGATCGTCTCTGTTTCAGGTTCTCACATTGTTTGGTTTCGCCTCTATCAATCCCCGCCACAGACACGTGTACACACACTCACATATCAGAGTGTGTGTGTGTGTGTGTGTGTGTGTGTGTGTGAGAGAGAGAGAGAGAGGGTCAAATTTGATCTTAAGAAAGTGTGGGCACAGGGGGCGTGGCCATCATACGGGCAATTGGGTTTTATTCCTGTGAGGTCATATTAGACCCGGAAGTTGAGGGACCTAACTTAGTCCTATGCAGGGTGGTCCAAGTACAAACCTCTTTAGAGAGGTCTCTTCGGTGATAAAAAGGAGCTTATGAACACTCAGAGCGTTAGCTTAACGGCAGCACGCCTTGGTACTCATGCTGCTGGTGGAGAGTCGACTCCCAGGAGGTGCATGTGTTGGTGTGTGTTAGGCTGTGTAGCCAAAAACAAAATGGAGCTTATCAAATATTGGACACGATGATTGAGATATGTGAATTGTTTTCTGGTAAGAAGAGCTTATATGGGAACCATCCCAGCTGCATACCCTGGTTACCGAACTACTGACCCCTTGAAAAGACACACATCCATTCCCCCAGGAATCGAACTCACCACCTGCATAATGGCAGTCAGAACCCTGCCAAGTGAGCTAAGCTCTGGCAGAAGACTGGTAACATGCTCAACTCTTGGGGATGGTTCTTCTTTCGGGTTTAAAGTTCCGATAGCATTATTGGATTTTTGGATTTTGTTTGGATCTGGTATGATCCAGTTCAAAACGAGCCACTGTTTTTTCTTTTAATTTGAAAAAAATGCCACTGTTAACCCTTTCCCTTTGGTATGCAAGTAATAAGAAAAAAATACAATTTTCTCCCATCACTATTTGTTCTGGCCTCCAAATGATATTTTTTTAACACCACAGTTTACTCTTTGTGCATTTTATGTATTTTCTATTCTCGTATCGGCTGGAGACGATAATGATATCTTCAATCTACCCACAAAATTGGTGCCAAGTGGCAGACGTATACCCACATTATCTGCTCATGAAATCTCATCACAGTTTCCCTTCCACCTCCTCGCTATAACTTCCACTTTTTTTAGAGAGTTCGTGAGTGAGAAACCAGTGAGCATAATCATTATTGACAGAGAGAGATGGCCTCCTCCCTCCTCCCGTCACTGACCCTTAAGCCTTCCTCACCCCTCTCACAGAGAGCCGACAACAGAGGGCTGCCCTCCCTTGCTAGGACTCCCTCTTCCTTCAGGGTTAAAGCCAGTGGGGGCAAGAAGATCAAGACAGCTACACCCTATGGTTAGTAAAAATGTGTTTGTGTGTGTGCGCACGCGCGTTACATATCATATGCATATAGAGTTTTGCGAATAAGTTAGGTACACATTAAGGCATGTAAACAGAAAGCTTCTAAACCTTCTGGATTAACTACAACTTTGTGAATCTTCAGAAATTGCACGTCTATATGATCCATCAAGAGATAAAACTGAAGTTCAGTACTTGAAAATCTGCATAAGCATCTGTGTCTTGTACTTCAATATGAATATGCATATTGATGGTCATTTCCTTTACTATATTGCAGGAATTAGTGGGGGTATGAGTTTGAAGGATGGACTGGATGCATCTGGAAGGAAAGCAAAGGTTGGATGTTTCTTTCGTGTGTGTGTGTATATTAGTCTGTGTGTGTGCGTGTTTGCACATGCGTGTTCGTGTTTGCATGCGCAGAAGTTTCAGTCAACAGTAAGTAACTCTCTTCACAAATATACAGGGAAAGGGAGTCTATCAGTTTACCGACAAGTACGGTGCCAACGTCGACGGATACAGGTGAATCGATGCCCCAGATTCTGATTTTCTTAAAACCTTTTAATATAATTGTTTAACGGGCATTCTTTTCTTTATTTAGTTATTTATTTGAAAGCATATTGGAGTATGTGTGTTACATTTGTATATGTTACTGTTGTCCTAACTTTTGCTGAGATAATCTTGCAGTCCTATCTACACGCCCGATGAATGGTCTCCCAGTGGCGAGGTATACGTTGGAGGTGAGTATTCTGATTTTTTTTAATTTGTTATTCATCAATAGAAGATAAAATGAGAGAATATCGTGTAAGATGGTTTGGACATATAGAAAGAAGAACAAAAGAAGAACCTATAAGAATATGAAAAACCAAATTTGGAAAGAATTAAAAGAGGTAGAGGACGATCACAAAAGTGTTGTAAATAAACAAAAAAGAATGATCTAGCTTATTGTGAGTTAACTGCTAACATGGTACATGATAGTGCTCTATGTAAACAAAGAATCCATGTAGCTGACCCCGTCTAGTATGGGAAAAAGCTTAGTTGTTGTTGTTGTTGCAAAAAGTTGTGATGTCCAAATTACTCAACAAAGACATTATATCCTATTCTTACAACTTTCACTTTCTTTTCGTGAAAATTACAGAAATTTTAAGTTCAGTAAACAAGCTCAAGAACTCTCTCTCTCTCTCTCATACATACAAGAATACATGGGTGCATACAAGTTAACTAACTTGCATTTTGGCAATGGATTGATTGCAGGAACAACGGGGTTGCTGATCTGGGCCATAACCCTTGGTGCCCTTCTCTTGGGAGGAGCCCTCCTTGTCTACAACACAAGTGCTCTGGCTTCTTAATTTCCTCATCTCATTGTAGTGTTGTTTCTCATCTGTGTTATTCATCATACTTGTATTGTTATTAACGTTTTCAGTTACTATAATTCTATGTGTAGATCTTAAGTAATGCCTATCTTTTTCTCAAGCTTTATTCACATATGCTATGCATATTCCATCTCTTAACAAGACTCAACGTCCTCTAAGATTGAGTCCTTTGGCTTCTCTGGAGTGGTGAAGTCCCGGCAGAGCAGACCAGCCTGCTCCATATGCTATTGCAGGTTTGTTCTTGGAGTGATCAAAAACTGTGAAACAGTAACCTACCTTGTTACCGAGAAACCTGATCCAGCAGAAGATCCAACAATACACGAACAAAAAACTGTGTATTAGTCATTAGTCTTCCATTCTCTAACAAATTATTAATAATAACTGGCAATATACCCGGTTCTGGGATGCATTAGCTATCCTCTCTCTGTTTGGCGAGTAAGAGTGGGAGAGGTGCAATCCCTCATTCTTAAAACCATCATTCAAGAGCAAAGAGATTGGTGGAAAAAAAGGGAGAGAGCGCTCATTGATAGTTTCCCTGCATCTCCATGCTCAAGAATCCTTAGAATGGGACTGATTTCCAACCAGCGCCTTAGAATGGGAGAGCTCAGGACTGATTTTCAACCATGAAAGTTGTAAGTTTTGTTTTAGGGGAGTTAATGTTTATCATTGGCCTCTACGAGAGAATCAGTAGGTGAGGCCAGAAAGGCAGTGACAGACCTAGAAACTCTTTTGTGGTCGGGAGAATAACCCATTAAATTGTTTTGGGTGGGACAACTATGTAATATCACATGGATCCCACCATGGGCTATAGACTTTAAGTTGATTCTTAAAGTTTTGGGTGGAGTGAACACCCCACCTCGGCTCAATGTAGATCCGCCAATGCAGAGAGTTGATGGTTTATCCTATGGCAGATGTCAGCAGTTCAAGTCTGTCATTGATAACAAAGGAGTTTACCTCAAACAAATTACTACCATCTATTCGTAGAAGATACTTGAGATTTAGATTAGAAGACATTCCTAGTTAGGTGATCCTTGTAGCCGTTTTCCTCATGTGGGACATGGACCAGGCCGAACAATGCCTGTATGCATGTCGAACGATTCGAAGTAAATCTTTCAAACAAGTATGGATAGAATGGAACCAATAATCTTGTCTCTACTGATACTCTTGATTCAAAATTTCATGGAATTTCGGAGACGATTTTTGTGCAGACTGCACCATATATAGAAAGAACCATGGTGCTGCACATTACATGGCCTCCACGAAGCCAGATGATCCACACCTTGGGTATTGAACTCAATCTCAATCAATGTCATTGTTCATTAGAAGATTATGTATGGCTCCTTAATTAAGACAAGACAGCATACATCCGTTCTTGAAATATGTAAACCTATACAAAGCTTCCCCTCATCTATTTATATCAAATAACAGAAATTTGCGAATGTGCGATCAGTGATGACTTTGCAAAACAACAATACCTTAGCCATGATATGGAATTTGCAAATTGCCAGCGAAAACATGAAAGTAGGCCAAGAACGTGAAGTAGACTCAATTGAAGAACTTGTAATCCCAAAAGAATAGCATAGCAGACGCACTAGAACCTTATTTTGCTGCAAGGCTTTGCTTGTGGGAAGCTGCGCTTTTGTTTGGTTATAGTCATTGTGTTGTAGTAAGTCCACTCACCCATCATTGATTCCCAGCACTTATTTCGTAACTGAAATCTATATGATAACATGATCAACGCGCCTGATTTTTTAAACCTCTCATCAATTTTATCTTCGTGTCTTGTATACTCGAGCGTACATTCACAGAAAGCGTCCCTTAACTCACTGATTCTGTGGATCTGCCTGAATACAACGCGTTGAGACTGGAATCACAGTTTGTGTCAGCCTGTACCCAAGCAGACTTAACAATGATGGGCTGCTTGGTTTCGATTCACTTTGTAAATTTACGCATTTATTGATTGTATACATGCCTGTTATCAGTGAGCATTTTCTACTTTCAGATAAAAATCAAGTTCATCCATTCTGTGTGAATCCCAGTTTGTCTTGGAAGTGGCAGATCTTTACCTCAAAATCTTTTAAGATTAATTGTAATTAAATAAAATGATAGTCACGGTTCTTTTCTAGCATGTTGGGGTTAATGTCTTCGAGTAGAACAAGAATCAACTTTCATCACGGTGAGTTACTCTTTGGGCTCACGGCAACTTCTAGCTCAAAATTTCAGTAAAAATCTAACCTCACGCTTACGACTATCATCAGACCCTACAGCAACTATCCCTTACCCTAAAAGATATCCAGAAAACAAACGATAGCCACTGTTTAAACCGTGGCGCCACTCATCCTAAAAGAATCTTCCCGATCTGTCAGTCTTGCCAAATGTAGAACAAATCATAGTTAGCTTGGTACCTAGATAACAAAATACAAAACCCATTAATGAGATTTTATTTCTCCAGGAAATCCATCACTATAAATCATTG
This sequence comes from Brasenia schreberi, assembly GCA_036023115.1. Classification (NCBI taxonomy): domain Eukaryota; kingdom Viridiplantae; phylum Streptophyta; class Magnoliopsida; order Nymphaeales; family Cabombaceae; genus Brasenia; species Brasenia schreberi. Next base: position 6,126,770 of record JAYKKT010000078.1, on the reverse strand, counting down.
ACGTAGGGTTTCAATCCTCGGAGGCTAAGAAAAGATACAAGCCCACATTTAAGCAAATAAGAAAATTTGCATCAACTATGTTTTCTCGCATTGCTTAGTGTAATAAATCAGTGTGCTTACTCAGAGTCCCAACAAAACACGAAGATCCTTAGGAAACAAAGTAGCTCCAGTTTCAAGCCAATGTCCTCCAGCGGAGCCCGGTTTCCAGAGACTAACATCGACCCGGTGGCTCTGATAGTGTAACATGTTCAAAGTTACCTACGATAGAAGCACCATCAGAATTCAACAACCTGTATGCTGTCTATCATAAGACAAAAAAAAGTTACGACTTACCTGCCAACATTAGCAACGACTAGATGTAGTATATTAGCCTTACTTCTTCCCTCCGCCTGAAACATTGAATTTGAAGAATATGATATCTCCATCTTGAACTACGTAAGTTTTTCCTTCCTGCTTGTACTTCCCAGCTGCCTGCCAGACAAATCCAGAGACAATAATACATAAGAGAGTAGGTTGCATAGACAGCATTCAGCTAAAAGTTGGCAACAGATATCCAAAATGAGACCACAGATGGAAATGCTACAGATTTACACGGATTATCCAAATGGAAATCAGAAGGCGTACATGCATCGACCCTAGATTACTTTTACAACAGTTCAGGAGAAAATTTTTGAACCTATTGTAACTAAGCACTCTCAAGTGCTTAACTGGAATGGCATTGGTAGAAGCACTGGTGCTTTCTGCTTATCTGAGAAGGCAACCATGTTGCTAATGGAACTTTATCATTTGTTTATGCACCTAATGGGGCAGTGCTCCTTTTATGTCAACTAAGCAACAGAGAGAGAATCGTCACGAATACCTTCACAGCTGATTCACTTCCCAGTTCTTTTAGGTCTTCAAACTTCATAACCTAGATTTCATTGTCACCCACAAGTTAGTCACGTCATTGGAAACAAGAACTCGCTCAACTTGGAAACAGGTCGTACAAAGAAAAGTTTTGATAAGAATACAAAAACTTGTGCTAATGAATTTATTTGATATTCTGTATATTGAAAGTACAGGGAATCATCAATAGGGGTGAAACTGAACTAGGCATATAAAATAAAAAGGCATTATAAAAGAAGAGTATGAGGAGCTACAGGACAAAGAAGCAACATGCCTCGCAACAATTTACTTATGCAAATGCATCAGAAACATTTATTTCCCTTCTGGCTCTCCCTTTAGACCCCGCCATGGAAGCAAGCCTTTGTGGGTTTGGAAGATAAAGAACCCATCACATCAAATTCTCAAAGTGGCAGCTATGCCTCTACAATGTCATAGTAACAAATCGCAGTTGCAGACATAAAGGAGAGATCGTGACACTTTTCTATTTTCATAGTCCAAGTTGTCAACATCAATCTCCCAAGCCAGCATAACAGCTGTTTAACTAGAGCCTAGTTCTTTTAAAAGGGTTGGAGGGTAAGCAATTCATGATGAAAACGTTGTATAAGTATGATGCTAAAAGTACCAATTATAATAGCATCACTATTTTTGTCATACCTCAGCACAAATGAAGCCCCTCTCGAAGTCAGTGTGTATAGTCCCAGCAGCTTGAGGTGCCTTTGTTTGCCGCCTGATCTGCCAGCATTTGACCTAGTAAATGAAAACGGAGTTAGTGGTACTGGTGAAGTATGTCCAGGAATCGTGCAAGTGTGTTAATTCAGGGAATGCCACTAAACATACAACATGCAGAAAGCACAAGGGTATTGATTGACAAAGTGTTTGACACAGGTGCATCACCCTAGAGGTGTCAGTGCGACATAGTTCTCCTTCGTGCAACCTTAAAGGGGAGGTGATTCCTGCTCATACTTGGGGAGAAAATCATGTGATCCCTATGCTAAGACAATAGCATTATGAGCATTTAATAGCATCTCAGTGTTTATGGTATATTCTCGTAGACAGGAAAGGACACGAGGGCACAGTTTAAAATGTTAGATCCACTTGATTTAGTTCCCGTTCAGTCAAATATGTCTTAGTTTCCTATTCAATTGACAATTCCAGTTTCATGGTATGTCCTCTTCAATTTTATTATAAATGCACGGGAAAGTGCCAGTAAGGGCAGAGAGAGACATGATCTCTGAATCTCTAAAAGGCTCCTCCGAGTTATGATTACTCTTTGCACGTTTTTGTTTTTGATATCATCCATAAAAGTCTAACAGAGTTGTGGTATTAACAGCTTGGTGTTTCAAGATGAGTTGTTTGGTAACCTTCCCATGTCAAGTAGACCAAAAAGCTGATAATATTACTTCAGATGACAAGGAAACATCTCCATATAGAGGGAAAGCAGTAAACCCGACAGAAGGATAACAAGTGGTGAACAACTATAGAAGAAAAACTTTTCAATATTCAGAGCAGTCAAATTCATCAATTTCTTGCTGATACATCAACAAGTAATTATCAATAAAATAATCATCTTCCATAATCTTTATAGTTTATAGGCTTGCAAAGTTGAAGCAGTATTTGCAGATGATAAACAAGCAGCTCTTGAACTTATTTTTTTATGAATGACAAAAACGAAAATACATTTGGTGCACAGTGAAACAAGCACACTCAACTGATAGTGGGAAACAACCATGTGTTTCATAAATAAACCAACAAAGGCGGCAAACAAAAGGCATAAGCTTGAGAGATACATTACCTCATCAGGCCCTGCCGTGAAAAAATATATGAGATTTATTGCAGAAAACCCAGTCTTTATGATTTTTGGGAGTGCACTGCACCATCATAACATGTATCAACAATGAGATCAACCTTTTGTCTCCATCCAAAAATCTCAAAAAATGAGTGAAGAAAATAATTGCATAAAGTAGGTCAAGAGAAAAAACTTGCAGGCATACTGTACTTCAAGCCCATAAAAATATGTAAAAGAAAACCAAACAAGTAGCAAGAGGAGTAACAATAGTACTAACAGTACCAAGTAAAAGAACACTCGTATGAAGGTTCCAAGAGAAGGAAGGATTACAACCCAGGACATAATAGGGGAGAAAATTAAACCACTGAACAACAATTCCCATGCTTTTAAAATTACAGGAAGTTCTGTAATGGAGAAAGGGCCTCATACGAAAATGTCACAGCATTACTAAATCTAATTACGTAAAAGATAAGCTTAAGTATAAATCCAAACTTAGCAAGAAAATCAGAATCAAAAGTTGAAGGATTTCAGCACATAAAATGAAGATGTCCAGCTAAAAGAGAATATTAAGGCTTATTATGGTATTAGTAAAAGGAAAACAGTCTCTCAGCAGCAGTTTGGTGTTTACTTGAAGAAATTATAATTAAAACGTTAATGTACTAGACCTATATAAAAATTTCACCGAAAGATCTATATCCACTTTTTCTCAACTCTGCTCTTGAATATAAATATATTTTCTTATAATATATTTTCACGATATTTTATATATATAAAAAGTTAATGAAAGCAGGTTGGGATCAATAAGCTGATCTAGCTTCCAGTCCAGCAAGGCCAAGTGAAGGGAGGGACGAGTTACTAGCTTTTAAACCATGAAGAAACTAACGGACATAAAAACTATATTGCTGAGAACTGGCATGCCTGTTCATTCTTTAATAGCAAAAATGCCATCCTACTGTCACGTTAAAAGAAGAATATTTGATATGTCTCCACCCTACAATAATTTGCATCCAGGAATCCTAGTCAATGGGCAACAAGACCAACTTATGCAACATTGTTGTCTCGCTCCATGATAAAAGTTAAGCTTCACCTACAACAAGCTAGTGAGGTAAATATGTACCAACTTTTGGCCATTTGAAGGAGCAGCAGATAACATCATTACATATTAAACTTACCTCTGTACCTTGTTCTCTTCACAATACTTAGCAGCTTCATCCTCAGGGATATCCGACAGATTCTTCTCCAAAATGCAGCTCAATGGAATAATTGGCTCACCTCCATGCTCTTGCACCCTTCAACGATCATACAGACCAGTAAAGTTTCGTTGCTGAAGGTAGAGTTAACTCAAGGCTTTTAAAACGTGCAAAAGGACAATCCAGACAAATACTATATAAGCCTTTCAAATATTTCTATTGCTTTGACATTAAGATTTAAAGTTGGAAGTTTATTTAACTAACAACCTTTTTCTTCATCTCATGTTTTCCCCAAGGAAGTGATTATTTTTAAGGTTGCCATAACTATTTGAATATTGATGACAGTACAAGCTACACAAAATTTGCAACTTAAAAATTAAATTGAGTACTAACTCTTCTTTCATAACTGTCCTCATCGCCTGCAATGAGGAGGCAAAAGCATGCACAAATAGCAGTCATAACTTTAAATAACCAAATATAGATAATCATCATACCATGCATGTATCTTTGGCAAAAACTTATTCTTCTTTCTTTGGTAATCCTTTTCATTCATGTTTACCTGCAAGAAGATCAAACAAGGAACAGTATGTTCAAGACCACAAATAAAATGTCCTCAGGAAATTGATAAAGAAATTTGCAAATGGCAATGAGTATTTATAAAATCTTAAAAAGAAAATAAAGCATCACATGCAAACTATTTGATGTGTAAAAAATGTCACTTTACAATAAGATGATAAATAACTTTTGATAAGATATAAGGTAAAAAAAATAATGGAACTTAGAGGACTTCACTGCCGCTCAATTTCTCTGAAAAACAGTGCCCTTTAGTCAAGTTAAAACTTAAAACGTCAGTGTGATGAGCTTATCCTTTACACTCAGGCAAGACTTTTACCTTTACAATACATAGCTGGGATCGGATATGAAAGATGTGATGACAAAGATTTCACTTTGGCTGGTTCAACAACAGCAACTAAGCCTTTATAAGATAGATTGTTCTTTATTGTTTATTTCCAACACTTTTGTGGTCGTCCTCTACTTCTTTTAATACTTTCAAAATCTAGTTTTTCATACCTTCTTACAGGTTCTTCTTTTGATCTTCTTTCTATATATTCAAACCACCTTAAACGATATTCTCTCATTTTATCCTCTATTGGTATCACACATAATTTATTTCTAATAACCTCATTATGTATACGGTCTTTTCTTGTATGACCACTCATCCATCTCAACATCTTCATTTCTGTCACAGACATCTTTTGTACATGTTGATGATTAACTGCCCAACACTCAGAACCATAAAACATGGCAGGTCTAATTGCAGCTCTATAATATTTACCTTTTAACTTTAATGGTATTTTCTTATCACAAAGAATACTTGATGCTCCTCTCCATTTTAACCAACCAGCATTAATTCTATGTGTATCACTTTGGCTGGTATTTTAGTTTAAAATCTGGGCAGACACCATCATCCAGTATCGTAATTACAGGAAGGACTTTTGAACATTATGATTAACAGCTGAGATTGGATAGCAAACACAATAAAATTCTTTCTTGTTGGATGGGAATCTTAGTTTGAAGCTTCATCCCAGCGGGGTCTGTTTCCAGCACAGGATTAACGGCAATGCGGAGAAACAAAGACTAGAAGAAAAAAAGATCCAATACGACTCGGTGAAGATATAATGAACCAAAAACAAAAGGCACCCATAAAGCCTCACAGCCCATAATAGCATTGGCAATTAACAAGATTCTGCCTGAAACTGCAAAGCTAAAACAAGCAAACATCAAACTCTAATCTTTGCATGAATAAGCTTTGTGCACTTTTAGCCATTATCAGTCACGCTTTAATCACATGGCCCATAAACATAAAACATGTGATAGCAAACTGCCATCTTAAGGTTCCCTAAAGTCATCCAAAGAGCACTAACTAAGAATTCTCTATGACATCAGAAATGATGAACACATGCTAGCAACTACGCACTGGAACGGAGAACTGTGATATTCCTAATTGGTTTGTCATATAAATAAACACAAAGCTCAACATGTAGAAATGACCCACACAAAAGAATCACAAGCAGAAGAATTGAAATGACTTACCAAGTAAACAACAGATTTTGCGGAAAGAAGCTGGAAGGTATTCAAAAATTCTATATCAGCAGTTTTCCAGTCCCCAAGACGTACATCTTTTCCTTCATCAAGCCATGCTTTCACCTACCAGTTGACAAACATTGAAGCCAACATTTGCTAGAATTTAACATGGATAGTGCAAGAAACCAAGGTCTCTGTAAGAACAAATTTCTTTCAGCAAGTGGGCAGTGAATATTGCTAGCAGTGTCATAAGATCGTATAATGGATAATGAAAAAATTCAGATATCCCAGTGCCTCTCCAAGCCTCTTTAGCTGCCATGATCCTGAAGGCAGAGTACATTGACATGGCACCTTTACTATAGCTGTTTACTTATATTCAAATTACTGGTGGAACCATTTATTATCTTGTCCAAGTGGGATAGAAGAAGAGTTATGCATGATATGAGTTCTCGGTCAAATTCAGCTTGAAGCTTCATATGTTTAATCCAATGAGTTGCTCCTTCAGAACATTCCAAAATTTTGCAATAAGAGATCGACTAAAACATGGAATCAGGAATAAAGCATGCTATATCCTCTCAATAATCTTGGGCTTTTTAATTCAACAATGTTCAAAAGACATGGATCATGGTCAAGCCAGGAAAGTAATAACGGGTAAAACATATGGGCAACACAAGATGATTTTAACTTGATAAAAGTACACAGTCCACCTACACACTAACATGAATTAACAGATCCCCGCATTTGTTGGGTCCAGCACAGTTAGTTAGGCATGTATCTACAAATTGTGTTGCAAGGGAACATAGCTGCGTGTTTAATTTGATGTGGGAGCGATTTGATGATCTGGAGCCCACCTAAAACTTACTTAAGAACAATAAAAGACTTCGAAATGAAAATACACATACCTTAAGACAGCACTCATGCTCTAACTTCAACTGCTTGTCATTGCTCCTTTTCATACTTTTTTCAAGATCCTCAATTTTCCTCTCCATAAATTCTACATCCTGAGGATGATTACAGGCACAGGAAGAAAATCAGGTGAGCAAGGAAGAAAATGCCAATAAGTTTCCCTAAATTAGTTGGCAGTATAGAGAAACTAGAACATGAAAGTTAAACGTCCAGGAAAGAATCTTTTCCAGCTAAGAAAACAAAGAAATAGGCATGCACATATGGTGATAAGCATAAAGATGAACTTGAGCTCAAAGACTCAAAGAAGATATTCAACAATAAAAAACTAAAACACCCAAAAAAGAATTAATGAATCATCGGAATGTATTTCTTTCCAATATACTTCAAAAACATTTTCTAGCAAGAAGTTCATGAAAAGCAATATGTAGGTCATTCTTCTTTGCTCCTTCAAGAGATGAAGATTGGATCAATCCAGAACAGCGGTCAAGGAGGAAAGCATATACAGAATATTAATCGCATAAATTGATGCTAACAATGACACCCAATAAATTTGCATGCCAACAAACAATACCAAGCAAGCCTGAAATTAAGGAGAGGAACGAAGCATAGAAATAGCCCACCAACATACGGCTCCAATTTTCTTAAATGGTCAATGACAATTAGGAAGAAAGAATATATATTGGCACCCAATAAGATCCGCATATTTTCTATCTTTATTTCTTATGATACAACTGATTACATTCAGCTGTGATATGTGTTCGTCTTACATGGATACTGAATAACTTACATTGTAACTCATAACAAACAAAGCCATTTTAATATTCACCATGTATGATACCATATAGTTGAAAGCATACTCTTTTTGGGGGTAAAAACCAAACGTGAACACGTGTTACATGATACTTCACCTATAAAAGATATTAGCATAAAAAGAACCGCCCACAAGCAGTAACCAGAAATATATAAATTTCTGACCTACCTTCAACCGCAACTCTTGAGTTATGACCTCCAAATCTCTGACAGGATCAATAGAAGAATCAACATGAACAATGTCTGGATCTTCAAACGCTCCTGCAAGGGAGAAGTCAAGTTTTAACATCAAATTTACCACCGAACAAAGATATGAGTCTGATTAGCCATAGCAATGCATAGAATATGCAAAAACTCCCCAAGTATATCCTGCACGGGACGAGGAAAATGATCGTGAAGAATATCATTTTCATTACACCCCAGAAGAGGATATTCCACAATATTTTGATGCTAGTGATACAACAGAGAAGGGAACAAGTCAAACACAACATAAACGTGGAATAGCAAGCAAACTCTATCAATATTTTTCCCTTGCATCAATCAGGGGTTTGTCCAGTCATATATTATTATACTGAATCCCATATAGTGTGTAGCCATCTGTTTGTCAGGTTTGGGAAATAAAGAAGGAAATCTGGGTGCATCCAAAAGTCCATACATCAAAGATCTGCAACATGCAACATTACAGAAAGAGGCCATCTCATATAAGAGAGGTTCAAGACAAATAGTATGAGACAGTTGGAGAGTATATGTGTGTGTAACCATGCATCCAAGCATTTTCCCATGTTGTGAGCTTCATTTATAACATATTCTATAAAGCCACACCAAGGAAATACATATACATATATAGTTTGTTGTACATACATATGTGAAACGTATATATATAAAGTTATAAACATATATGTATATTATATTATATGGATACTATATACACATATATAGTTTATCACAGAGAATTCAGTTGAATCTATTAGTGCACATGATATCAGAAAGCAGATCCACTCAATGTCCTAAACTCTACCGTTAGCACATGTAGTTCATCCGAACCATGCATCATCTTTTTTATTTCAATGAAGATAGTTAACAAGGGTATATTTATATTATGCAGAAAAGCAGTTTGGCTAGATTCAGTCCACATCCATATGCATAATAACCACAAAGCAGTTTTGCACAATAGCTTACAATCACTAACAGATGTCAGGTATGTGTAACTACCAATATACAGGTGGTTATCATACAAGTGTCGTCTTTTTAATTCAAACCAAACAGACAACACAGATGGTTTGTGTATAGGACCGCAAACACAAACACATATGTAACCATGGTGGCCAACTTGGAACCTATTCTGTGAAGCCACATTATATATTTTATTTTTAAGAAGCATACATAGACTGCACTAAGATCGGAAGCAGTGGTGACAGATCTCCAAACTACAAGCAGTACTAAAATCAGGAATAACTTGAAAATAGGGAGTAGATGAATGAATTGCTGTGGTACTTACTCAAAACATGAAAAATGCCATCTACTGCTCGAATATTAGAAAGAAAATTGTTGCCTAAACCTTCCCCTTTATGAGCACCTTGCACAAGTCCAGCTATATCATGGATCTCCAAGAAAGCGGAAACCTGCTCCAAGTGACAGTTCAATCATGAAAGACAAAATCAGGGGACAGATCAAACCACAGGAAATAGCTTTCCAAATGTTGGGGGTAACCTTCAAAAACAAAAGAACCAAAATTGAATAATCAAACAAACCTATGTCATATAATTGCAATTCATGAAGCAAAACTCATGGAGTTGCCAGCATCATGTACACATATGATGGCATTGCTGATGTTTCATGGACCCAAATAAGTATGACATTTCATTTATTTATTCTTTTCCGTATACACTAAACCTATTCTATTCATTTGCTCTGAATCAGTACATAAAACAGGTGTTTGGAGTTGGACCCCTAGCAGTAACCTTCCACGACTTTAAGATATCACTGTTTCATTCATTTACTCAGTAATCAGTTTTTTACACTAAAATGGGTATCAATTTTGGTTGGGGGTTTGCTCTCCAAGTACCAGTGAACACTTGTCGAAATATTTTGTATACTTAACTGCTTCTATGTTTCACAAATCCTTCTTGGTTTTTCTAAGACTAAGCTTCTCATTTGATGCAATTGACTTTTATATGGTAAAGTCTCTCGTTTAACACTATCAACTCTGTTAATGAAACTGGTGATATTCTTTTTCTGGTCATTTGCAGAACTATCACTCATGTCTCAAACTTTTGTTTGTTGCAAATTCAAATTGTTGATGTCAGCTCAACTTGTATTTATTGAGCACACTGGTGATTTCCTTGGAGTAGGTGATCTTTGTTGATGTTATCCACTGTTAGCCGGACCGGTCCATATCGTTACATTATCATATCAAAAGAAAGAACCAAAATGCTAAGGGGATTATCATATCAAAAGAAAGAACCAAAATGCTAAGGGGGCTGTATAGCAGCATGTCCTTTGTAACGGCATATATTTTGGTTACATTGTTAACTTAGAATAGAGTTTTTCTTGATTTTTCTGATTTTCTTTTATATTCTTTAGAGCCTTCTTAAATTTATTATATGCTATGATCAAGGCCAAAAAAGACACAAATTACAATAAGCCACTCAAGACACTTATGTTAACTGATGTGAACCCCACTAATATGGCATTTGTAATTTTTGTTGGTTGTCACATGAAAAACAGCCGATGAAGATAAATTATTATGAACTAAATGCATTGAGGTTATGTTCTAACGTGTAAATATACTATTTTTTAAACTCTCTAGCAAATATTCTTGCATATATCTCTGTATGCAATGTACAATGTCTAAAGCAAAGGTAACATGGAAAGAATATTCCTCCACGAATTATTTTTAATGATATCAAGCTTCAATGCCCTCCATCCATGTAAGGCACCATTTGTATTATATGCAATCATAAAATAAAAATTACACAGGGAATACCTCACTCTTTGGCTTGTACAACTGACAAAGCCAGTCAAACCGCTCATCAGGAACATTAATTCTTGCCTCATGTGGTTCAATTGTACAGAATGGAAAGTTCTCCGCAGGTATTGATAACTTTGTCAGAACGTTGAATAGTGTGGATTTTCCAACATTTGGCAATCCAACCTAGCAGTAAAACAAGCACAAGCTTACTTCTAGCTTACATCCTATAGAAATCAAAAACAGGAAAGAGAAAGCAAAGGCATAGCAATGCCCGGAAGTACCAAATGAGGGATAGTGCCCCATGACAATATAAATATTTCAAAAGGCAGAAGAATCACAATCTTTGTCAACTACCAAATACAGATAATGAAACAAAAATCTAAAACCTTTTCTACTGCATGTAGCCAGTGAGTAAGGTTACAACAACAGAAGAACAAGACCAAGAAATGAATATTGTGATACAAAGAAAGATATATCGCTTCATGGACATTCATAGAGAACGACTCTACTGAAAAGAAAAGGAAACGCGATGAACAAGGCCAGAATTGCTGACGCAGATAGTTCTTGGTCCGTATGAATCTATGATATTTCCTTGCATCCTATTTGCTATGACTGCTTCAAATGTCAAACCATGGAAGGAATATAAGCAACTTATCACCCTTCTCGCAGAACCTTAAGCGAGTATCACTGCTTGGGTTCTGCTGTAGTAAAGGAAGTGGGTAAACCTCTGTGCTCGATTGATAAAATGTCCCACTTGTGGACGAAAAAACAAAGGAAAAGAAAACCATCTAGGACCAGCATGCAGTATACCCCGCGGAAAACGCATAAGTACCACACAAGAAACGTACGAATTAAACCAAATGTCTCCACCAACCGAATTAAAGGACAACAGCATGGTACTCCTTCACATCGAAATGGAGAACAGTGTATCTGTTTTCTATAGGCACCGTGCAAAAGGTAGCATGTAATTGTAGTACATTGCTCCCGTGTCTGAAGAGCCATGAATCAAACCTCAAATAGCAAAAACATCACGCAGAGAAATGCCCAAATCCCCAAAAAGCACAGAAGGATATATTTTTCTCAAATATCCATACATTTTGAAAAGATCGAGACTTGACTTCAATGGTTAATAATTTTAAGATAGTGGAACAGATTTAAAACTAAAAAGAAGAAAGAAGGAATTTTGCTTCCAGTAACATTAAATAGTAAACAAAGATCTACAAAATCGATACAAGAAACACTAATCCACGCTGGAATATCATCGAATCCATTCGATTCGAACCTGATAGAAACAAAATTTCGTATGGACACGGCAAAATAAAAGCACAAATGAACGCCAGTGACTTACTATACCAATCTTGAGGTGAGACGAGAATCTACCGAGGATGGGCCGCTCGGCCGGAACGTCCTTTGATCTAGCTGCCTTCGGAGGCATTTCTCGACGACCTAGACGTTCGCACTTCCAAACAATGTAAAGAGAAGCCGAAGACTATCTCGGCCACGACGATGACTCTCACAGAAATATTTATATTAACCCTAGATGCTACGTTCCCGCGTAGCCCTTACGCTGCAGGACGGCACTTGGCTAGAGAGGTACGAATCAGTGGAGGAACCCGTACGCTTGCCATCGTGCTGGTTAATGGGCCTAAGGCTGTACAGGGAAAGCCGAGAAATTCTCGTGATATTTTGAAAAACAATTACGTGCATATGATATGCATGTATAACAAAAATATATATATAAAGAAAAATGAGAAAGTTTGTTTTATCAAAAATTACTTTACTATCCTAAATTTCAGTTATTTTAACGTAAATTTTAAATACTATAATTTCAATACGTCTAATTGAGCATCACTAATTGAGCATTCATGTCAATCGGATAGTAAGATGACGACCTGTTTCATGTTCGATATCAAAAATCTAAGAAAAATCCATAAATCCCTATCTCTCTTCCACCTCTCACATCCTGTGAAGCACATAGGAATTACTCTCTCCCTCTCCCTTTCTCTTTTTCCCTCTCTCTGGTCGGCAACAACACAATATAGACATGTGCAACTATGATTTGTTCTGTATATGTTAGGTTTGTAGTAAGAATACATAATTATGTACTTTTGAAAACCCAACAATAGGAACTCAAAAGCACGAAAATCATTTATATGATTTCACTTGTTGCTCATTTAGTTGTTTTTATAATTGAATCAGTCTTATAACAAGAAATATGTGACGTTCAATAAAAAATATAAAGTTATATTTTCTATACATAAAGCGGTCAAATGTTTGATATAATATCACATAGATTGACGGTATTCACTTTAGTCTTATGGTTTGTTATCAAGATGGTACCTTGTAATCTTGATATTGGCTAGAAAGAAATTAAAGAACATATTATGCATTTATTGAGAAGATTATGGCATGTGTAATTGTTGCAAAATTTGTCAAAGCAAAATAAGTACGTACAATGAAGTTGTGTATTTTTTATTTCAATACAAACATGTTGGAGAGGTTGTATTTAGAAGATTCTATAAAAAAAAGTCATGGTGTAAAAAGGTTTATATATCACTTTATACCAAATATCAAAGCCTTCATTGGACATCAAAATTTCAAAATGTCAAGAGACAATCGTACAACATCTCCTCCACTATCAAAGCATTGTTAATGTTATCATAATGGTATGTCTTGTTATGTTTATATTGAAGTAGTAATTAATTGTAATTTTACATATTCTTATTTGAGCAATGTAGGTATATAATATGAGTGACATATGTGAAAAGCAATAACTTGTATCATGTAAATCAAATTGAAGTCATTGTAATCACGTCAAACTCTCCTGAAGGTTAGAAGCACGCAGAATATGCCATGAACTTAAGATAGAACTTAAGAAGATCAAGAAGAAAGGAGACCTTGCAAGTGAGAAATGTACCATGTATAAGGGTGTATAGCATCATGCTTTTGTTTTATCTCTTTTGTTTTACTTCATTAGAATGAACATATGTATAAAGTCTCCTATAAACATATATACATATGTCACTAAAATGTTTCATACTTGCAAAATACAAAAATGTATAGTTAACCTATGACACCATATAAGGTACAAGTATTTCATATATAGTACACCATATGAATCATATTGATATATCATCTTAACATGTAACATTCACTTATCACACTATATGATCTATACGCAGTTAATAGGAAATACGAGAAGTTTACTTTGTTTCTTAATAGTACAATCTGTAAATAACAACATGGGAAAACATATAACCTACAACATGCCACATAATATGCAAGCATTTTATACAACTTCATAACTCGTGAGCATTCATTGTCACACTGTATAACCTACGAGCATTTCATATGATGTAGAAACATTTCATTTTGTTTACTAATAACATAAGATGCCCGCATTTGATAAATAACAACTAAGCATTTTCTCATACTAGATCGAGTCGGCCCCATGGATTATTTGTTTTCACAAAGTCCTATCATAATTTGTAGAATCCATGGTAAATAAGTCTGACAAAGCTTTAGGCTCATTGTCGGAAGCCTAACGCAACCCTTACATGGTCAAAGTTATTTCATAAATAACATCATACAAAAATATAGAGCTTGAAACATTACACTACATTTCTTATAACATTCAACCACTTCATACAACATCATAACATATGAGTATTCAATAAACCATTTCCAACTTTTTTGCATTCAACATCAATTATTGCAAGCGTCAGCATATAAATCTATTGTTTTCATCTTGCATAACTGCATACAAAAGATCCTCTCGAAACACACTTTCCAAATGACATTCATCAAGGTCAACGTCACAAACACATCTCACTTTTGTGAATCAAATATAAGGTATACATAGAGAAATGAGGGAATTGGTTGTAACGTAATGTAGGATGGGCAACTTTGGGCACTAGTCGACTCTCAAACAAATACCTATTTATGTTTTTACCTTACAACTTCCAATATTAGTGATCAATACCATATGATGCCTAGTCTTTATTATCTCTTTCTCATCATCTTATATAGATGTTTCTTCTTCATCTTCTTATGCTTAGATATCTCTTTACCATCTCACTCATCTTTCCTAGACTTAGTGTAATCACCAATCGTCTCATTGTGCTTTTCTCCTCTCAATACTTCTCCATGCTCATACTAAGTGTTAATATCAACATCATTAATTAATCTCCCAGCTCCTATTCTTATATTACCTCTTTCTTTGTCTGGGTAAACAATATCCAATGCATCAAAGGTCATATAATATAGTTGAATAACATTAAAGCTTGCATTCAACTTTAATAATATAGGAAGATAATCATATGTATATAACTCAACATACTTAGACTTGATAGTATCATCATCAAGCTTCCATCACATCATGAAGGTATTGTATCCCCTCTCTTAAACAACACCTAAAATCTCAAATAGTTTGGATCAATATGAATTGTTGATGTAAATCTACTAATATCAACCATCTCTTTGCTTATATTCCCATCCCCTAGCATAATTTAATACAAGGGTAATGAGTTTTATGGCCCTAAGAAATGAATAGGAATGAATATCTACGTCAAATGAAACAAAAGGCAGCAACATGATCTCATATGTCAAAGGAAGCAAAGGGTAGTAATATGATTTTATATGTGAACATAAGTTCTTACCTATTAAATAACAATTTCAAGCTCTACTCATAAAAACACTCCCAAGTGTACCATTAATAAACTTGGCCTTCATTTACTTTTTTTGTTCAAAGAGATGAAACTCATAAGGAACATCTTATTAACAATTAGCATTAGTTAGCTAAGAAAATTATGTTCTCCTTAAAAGATTTTTTTTCCTACAAAAGAAACATCATACTTTAGTTATGCTTAATTAAATAATTTAAGAAGACACATTATGGGGGATGACAAAATTGAAACTAGTTTCTACTCAATCACAAACATTAATATTGAGAGCTCCAACATCAACGTTAGTGGCTATTTTTGAGGCATAGACCGACTTTTCTTACTTTTCTTTTTGCATAACAACAACAACTAAGCCTTTTCACATACTTTTCTTTTTGCCTCAATTCACAAAATAAAAAAAAAACTCTAAAGTATGCAATATTAACTCAATTTCCTATCTCATACTTCAACAAATATAACTAAACTACTAAACAAACCAAAAACAATATAGTCCTATTTTTAATTCAAAAATACCATAAAAACCCTAAGAACATTAGAAAATATGGATAAACAATATAATACACCTATATCACACAACTCTTAATCAACAAACATATAAAAAGCATGGACCCAAGACAGTAAATTCAAATCAACCCACAAGAGATGGAAGCTCAAACCATTTTAATTTTTCACTCTAAGGATGATAGAAACCAAATCAACAAACGACGCCAAAATAAAACAAAAACAAGTCAAAAATAATTGAGAGAAGAAAAAGACCAACAAACAACACACCAACTTCAAAACATAAGCTTTAGAAAACAATGAAAAGAATCTCAAAAATTGCATCTCATAGGGGATGAGAGAGACACGAGAGAAACTTTGGTAATAGGTATTGAAATTGTTGGTGATAGTGATGGAGTTTATCGGATAGAGGACAACACCATTAATGAGAAAGATAGAAGGGAAGAAATTAGGATATTAGGGAGAAAAAATAGCAAGAGGAATTAGAGTGAAGTTTGAAACGTGAGTCATTAATCAGTTATATTTTGGATATCTAGTATGTTATGGATACCAAATCTAAAAGAGATTGATATCCTACTATCCAATTAATGTGGATGTTGAGTCAACAATAAGCACACTCTCCCGTTTACCATGTTAGTCATCAATGACATCAAGCTTTGGATATTAAATGATGTGTTTTTGAAACTTACATCTTCTACGTTATAGAAGATAAAGTTTAAGGTACCAAAGTAGATTTTTGGTAAATCACAAGGTGCTAATATTTCTAAACAAAAATAAAACTTTATACAAAAATTATAAAAATATAAGCATTGTGCTATTTATTCCAGTAAAAATATACAAATATATGTAACAAACTAAATACCACAAGCAATAAATGATATGGGGAATAAATGTGTTGGTATATTTTTCTACTTGTCCTCGACTCAAAACTTAACATAACTTAACCCACAAGCAATAAATGGCATGGGGAATAAATGTGTTGGTATATTTTTCTACTTGTCCTCGACTCAAAACTTAACATAACTTAACTGGGACTTAAATAATCAACTATTGATGCACATCCGATGCCTTCTAGAGATGGCAATCTCTACCAGTCTCATCTTTAAATGGAGCACATTCTCAAGGCAATACGGTCATGTGAGGCAAAGAAGGCATGCATGTAGGACGGACCATGGTTAGTTCACGTAAACCCACCTTTTCCCGCCCCGATATATATGTACTAAGTAATACCTCACACACACATATACGTCCATGTGTGTGTCTATAATCACTCTTTAATTTAATAACATATAATATCATAGAGTAGAATTCATGTTTTACATAAAATATATGATATTAAGTGAATCTCATTTGCAAAAATATTATTTGTGTGGGTTAATGTGGGGTAGGGTGAGTTGTACCAAGGTGAGTGCGGGATGAATGAGAGTTTTGATCCGTATGACCTGCGGTGCAGGGTCTGGTCTTTTATGAGATTGGTAGGGAAGGTGGGTATGAAAACCTACACCATTGACATCCGTAGTGCCTTCTTTGGATGATCATAAACATCATCTGACTGGTTTCAGTTTCAAACAAGTTTTCAAGCAGTTTAGGTATGGCCCAACCCATCCGGTCAGGTTCAAGCAAGCCACCTCCAGGAACATATTTCTAAGCATGAATAAGTAGTTGGGGAACCATGAAGCGCTTGAAACATTTGTATGAGATGTCTACACGGCCCGGCCCAGACCTAGCCCTCGTGGGCCAAGGAAAATGAGGGTTGGGTTGAGCTGGCCCACATAATGTGGACCTATGAAATGCTAGCCTGGACCAGCCCTTGAAGGGTCATGGGTCAGGCCGGTTCAGCTCCTCGGGCCAAGCTCCATGGGCTGGGACAGCCCCCATGATAGGGTCTATAAATATAAACACATGCACACACACACATATACATAAATAAAATAGTGGTCACGTTAAAACCCATTCATACTTAAATCTACTCAAACATCTCCACCATTTGTTGAGTACAATCATAAAACTTAGAATTTAATGGACAACGGTAGAATTCATTTTATAAATTCAAATCTCTTGAGTAGATTTAAGCCTATATACCACTACCTCTCTCTCTCTCTCTCTCTCTCTCTCTCTCTCTATATATATATATATATATATATATATATATATATATATATATAATATAATTATACGTACGTATGTATAGCCCTGTGACGCTATCTCCTCAAATGGTGGCCAATATTGTCCGGCCTAGACCTGCATTTTTCCCTAGCTGAACTGGACCATGCCCATTTTGAAATTTCTACTCTTATAGTGGTTCAACCTTTGTTTGTTGGTCAAAGACCCCGCCTTCCACTTGCCTTCATAACTTAAAAAACCAGGTTTCAAGAGTCTTCTTGTAGTAGAATCAGAACTGTCACTTTCTCCATGTATGGCATTGACCCATGTGAATGCCGTGAACCCTCACTTTACTATATCTTATTGGTAGATAATGTAACTAGTTTTGGATTAATACATGGTTTTTGTATGTGATTCTGATTCTGATGTGAACTTATATCGTTGCGTGTCGATATTATTCCCCGTTTGCTTGGATCTTGTTTTCCTATGAAACTCTGTTCAATCCGTCGACGCATGCCATTGGCAATCCTTCCTACAAAATCAAACATGTTTTTGCTGGTTAGCTCTTATGTGCTTCATAATGTTCATTATACTATAATCATCTGAAGTATAGTTGTCTTTCCATAAGAGATTCGCTGGGAGGGTTAACTAAGGTTAAGTACAAAGGATAGCAGTTATGGTGTTATAAATGCCAACTTCTTCCATGATCCACACTTAAACCCTATACCATACCCAGAGTGTTAGCTCAACGCAGGGTACTCTATGCCGTTGTTGCTGGTGGGGAGTTCGACTCCTAGAGGGTGCATGTGTGTGTTAGGTTCGGCCACCTCTAATGCTCGAAACCCTCAACCTAAATGTTTTATGGATTTGGAAAGACAGATTACAAACTTGCACAGATGATTGCAATGGGGTTCAATTCACATACTAAGTGTATTGGCAAATCAGAAATTGATTGTAAACAGAATGGACCGAACATCGAGATTGAGACGGAACATTTTTTATCAAGATATTTGTGCAGGCAAAAATTAAATCAATGTAGTATTGACTACCATGATTTGCAAAAGATATCATAGCATAAGAACGATGAATTAAACATGTTTTGTTCTTACTCACATGCACTATGCACTTTGTAACGATTTCTATCATAAGCCTGTTTCAAAAGCTTCTATAATCGTTTTCAACAAAAACATGCCCGAAACTTTTCGAGCCTTGCATATGGATACCTGTTTCGTGTTCATGTGCTGATACAACGTACCTATTTCTTGCTGTGATGCTTGCATTCATCTCCAACGCTACACAAAAGCAAGGATACACATAGAACTTGGAGGCTGTTGATCACATTCAAAAAGCATCATTAAGTTCATCTCCACACACACACACACACACACATATGTATATATATATATATATATGCAATTCATATTGAAATATTTCTGCCCATTGATCATGATACACAATAGAGATTTAAACTAGAAAGTATCACTATATTTTTGTACTTCGCATTTAGTCATTTCAACCATTTATCTCAAAGATAGAAAGGTTGAGATCATAAATATTTGTATGTATAGTTATTAAATACTTTTTATTTTTATCACTTCAATAATTAGTTCCAAAGATCAAACAATTGAAATGATAAGCTAGATTTGAGTTATGAATGTGGTTTGAGCATTTACCATTCCCTTTCCTTCTATTTATCACTTCTATATAAATGGTTTAGGTTCAAAATCATCAACACTTAAATCTATTCAAAGATCTCTATTATTCAAAACATGACCAACCTCGATATTTGAATTAAAAAATTAAAATGTACCATAGTGTATTAGATGTGAAATACGAAAAGTACAATAATATATTTTACTTTTTAAATTTAAATATATATTATTTATAGTACCGATAAACAACAACAACTAAGCCTTTTCCCATACTAGACGGGGTCGGCTACATGGATTCTTTGTTTCCACGGATCCCTATCGTGTGCCATGTTAGCAGTTAACTCCCAATAAGCTAGATCATTCTTTATTGTTTCTTTCCAACACTTTTGTGGTCGTTCTCTACCTCTTTTAATACTTTCTAAATTTAGTTTTTCTAACCTTCTTATAGGTTATTCTTTTGATCTTCTTTCTATATGTTCAAACCATCTTAAACGATGTTCTCTCATTTTATCCTCTATTGGTGTCACTCCTAATTTGTTTCTAATAACCTCATGATGTATACGGTCTTTTCTTGTATGACCACTCATCCATCTCAACATCTTCATTTCTGTCACAGACATCTTTTGTACATGTTGATGATTAACTGCCCAACACTCATAACCATAAAACATGGCAGGCCTAATTGATGCTCTATAAATTTGAGCATTGAATCAGTTTGAGCGTGTATCTTTATCTTCTCTCTCTTCCTATACATATAATATTTTTATGTCTATCTCTATATATAATATGCATCTCTGTATATATACATATGAATCACCATAAAATTCAAAGTGTAAGTAAATGATGTTTGAGTTGATGTAGTGTCCGTTGAAGCCCTGACCTGCATTTGCTATTTTAGATCAACCTAAAAACCTGTAACTCGTTTGCACCCTAAAATAGACTTCATGGCAGCGTGGTTAGGGTGGGGTCCCTCAACCTAATCTTCGCTCAAAAGCAAAGTGGGCCCACTGCATTTGCTGGAGTCTCAAGTTGGGTTTGAACAATCGTCGTCCTCCCCTGTTTTTCTGGTCATTGCGCTGTAATCGCCGTTCCTGTTTGGCAAATCCACCCAAATTCACAAACTTCTTGAATCTGCTGTTTCCTTCCTCTTTCAGGATTCTACAAGCTGAAAGATATATGTAACCAGTCCTCTCTCTCTCTCTCTCTCCACGAGATTCACACTTGCCGGATCATAGTTTCGTATCAGCACACAACTCGTTGGTTTTACTTTATATGAAGGTACTCCCCACAATCACTCTCTCTCTAAGATGGGATTGAGACAATCCATAGTTGGTATTTTGTAAAATGAGGGTACCCAACAAGACTTCTTCTTTGCACGGGTCTGACATTGTTATTGTGCGTTCATTCTTGTTATTTTTACTGGAAGGTTTTCGATGATGAGGTATAAGAACGGGGAAATATGGAATTTCGAGCGCGAAATGCCGATAAGTTTGGGTCGGCCAGGGGTTGTCCTCGGAGTGGACGGAGGAGCCACGTCGACCGTGTGTATCTGTATAGAGATTCCTCTCTCCAGCGAATTGCCCGACCCTCTACCAGTGCTTTCTAGAGTTGTTGCCGGCTGCTCGAACCACAACAGTGTTGGAGGTAGGATTTAGACCCGATATGTTATTTGGTTTCTGTTAGTCAGTATTGTTCTCGTTGGCTTAAGTTTGAGAAGAAATCAAAGCTGGATCCTATGCTGTTTTGGTTCTTTGATAATTTGTACGGCGTACACGTTGGGGCTAATATATGGATGATTCATGTTTCACGTTATCTAACTGCGAAAAGAATGTTTCCTGATGTTCTACAACCGCACATTTCGTGGTTTTTGTCCGTGCATGAAATATTGTAGTGAAATTGTTCTTTAGTTGATCCCATTTTCTGGCAATTGTAGATTATGGCGATCCTTTATGTTTTGTTGTAGGACAAATGGAGTCTTATATCTATCATCATCAATAGAACAGTGGGCGGCTGAACTTTGAAGTTTCTGTTGCTGATATTTGTGCTTTCTAGTAGACATTTAAAGGACGCAACCATTTCTGTGTAGAATAAATTGGATAAATAACTTAACAATTGGGTGCTTTTCTGACTGCCTCTATAAGCAGTCACAATGATTGTTCTTATTCAGACTGGTCCCATGAGCCGAAATGAGCTCACGTCTTAAGGTAGAATTACACGGTAAAATAGCACATCCACCATGATTTTTGACCATTCGTTCATGACAGACCGAAATCCCAGTGCTGGATTTCATACGTTACTTGATAGAATATCTGTGCTATTTCAATCAGTTTGACTTTGACGGTTCTTGGTTCACTAGTGCATTGTTACGTTTATCTTTGTAGGTCATGGAATGTGATAGTCTTTCTTTCTCATGCAGAAGCTGCAGCAAGAGAGGCTCTTGAGCAAGTTATGGCTGAAGCACTGATGAATTCCAACTCCAGCAGGTCTGCTGTACGTGCTGTTTGTTTGGCCATATCTGGTGTTAATCATCCATCAGATCAGCAACGGACATTAAAGTGGCTTAGGTTTGGGCCATCATCATTACATGTTTGCTTACTCTCCTATTGGTACCGCTGCTCTTATTATATGTTCAGTATGATGATATTATCTCAAATACTTTTTCAAATACTTGCATTTTGATGAATAACTTCAGTGTGTTACAGCAAAATGATTGGCTATCATTAGATGCAACCTCTTTTTTTACAAGTAAATTCTTATACGGTGTTTTTTATGCTTTTATCACTTGCAGGAGTTCTAATTTTGCATTTACAGATATTTGGTGTTATAGCAACAATAACTATTAGTTATATCTTAAATTTTCTCCTGAACATGGAGGATCTGGAGGCAGACCAAACATCGTCCACATACTTATTGTGTGTTTTTCAATCTTTTCAGCTTTGAAGCGGTGCTTATGTGACTTCACAGACAAAACTAATGATTAGTCTAGTCTGTCCAGTTTATCTGTTTTAATCATTTAAAGAGAACCCATGTAAGGGATCACCCTTGCATGGCCGTTCCCAAGCCCGGATAAAGGAGGAGGGTTGCATTAGGCTCTTGACCGCCAACGTAAAACTTTGTTGGACTTATCTATCATGGATTCTACAAATTATGATAGATCTTTGTGGAAACAAAGAATCCATGTAGCGGACCCCATCTAGTATGGGAAAAGGCTCATTTGTTGTAGTTGTTGTAAAGAGAATGTCTGGAAGTTCACTTGCATTTTATTCTCTTTTGTCTAGCCTACTGATTCATCACTTATTTGTATCATCTTTTTACATTCATTATACGGTTTTATCTTGAGGGAAATAAGAGGCAGCTTCATTAATACAACAAACAACAACTAAGCCTTTTCCCATACTAGACGGGGTCGGCTACATGGATTCTTTGTTTCCACAGATCCCTATCGTGTGCCATGTTAGCAGTTAACTCACAATAAGCTAGATCATTCTTTATTGTTTCTTTCCAACACTTTTGTGGTCGTCCTCTACCTCTTTTAATACTTTCCAAATTTAGTTTTTCTACCCTTCTTACAGGTTCTTCTTCTGATCTTCGTTCTATATGTTCCAAATAAGCTAGATCTTCGTTTTATCTTGAGGGAAATAAGAGGCAGCTTCATTAATAATTGACTCTAAATTGCATACTGCAGCAAGTATGCATTTATTCCTGTGTTCTTGAATCAAGTTTTAACATTGCCAAAGGCAGTCATATTTGTTAAAAGCTGTGCTGTGTTCTCTTATCATCTTATGTGTAATGTGGACTTTTGCTTTGAACACTTCCTGAAAATGCAATTTTTATTAGGATTTCTCTGCTTATTTTGATTGGTACCTGGAGCAAATGTTCTCATTAACTTCCCTGCCATATAATTTCTAACTTTCTACTTTAGTCTGTATTTGGGCCACATCATCCTTTCAAACAAGTCATTATTTCTTCCCTCTAGTTTTGCTCTTTCTATGTCCTTAAATCCTTCTTTCTTATTCAAAACGTCTATATTATGCATATCAACCATGAACGATTTTTTCATTCCTCATTATACGATGTTCACTGATATAATAGACGTTGCTAAGCTTTCCTTGAGTGACAATTTAGTTTCTCGACAGACATGCACCTCAGAACTTGTGAAGGAATTAAGTGTGGTTTTGCTACATCTGAGTTATCTCTACATATGTGGTCATTCATCTATTTTTATAGCATGAGGACCTATGTGTCACCAGATTCCCCATGTGTTGAGGCTTTGTTGATGCTTCAAGCTGCATGATTACGGGCCTGATTTAATTTTCCTTGTCTTTACTATGTCTTTTAATGTTTCTGATCTGGTGTATGTGTAATTCATTGATTTCTATCTCCTTTGCTGTGTCCAGAGACATCTTCCCAAGCCATGTTAAGCTCATTGTTCAAAATGATGCAGTGGCTGCTTTGGCAAGTGGAACAATGGGAAAGCTCCAGGGATGCGTTCTTATTGCAGGTACTGGTACCATTGCTTATGGCTTCACTGAAGATGGAAGAGAAGCTCGTGCTGCAGGTTCTGGACCTATCTTAGGCGACTGGGGGAGGTGAGTTGCATCTGTCATGCTAGAAAAAGATTATTTCGGGAACAAGAATCTTCACTGACTATATACTTGAAAATCTGCAATATATATATATATATATATGTGTGTGTGTGTGTGTGTGTGTATAGATAGGTTTGTGCACAAGAGTCTCTTTGGATAGATAAACAAACTAGGGTATAGGAACTGTAGCCTTCAAATTCAAGACTGCACATACTTTTTATCTGGCTTTCAATTTTGGTCTGGCATGACATGTTTCAGTATAATCCCAAACTCATTTAACTTTAATATAGCATCAGAAAATACTTTAATATAGCATCAGAAAATACTTCTGATTGGATATGATTAGGTTCAATGTTGGATAATCTTTTATTTTTTTCCTTTTAAATTTGGATGTGGACTATGTTCTTTGTGTTCAGTGATTTCTCTTCCTTTTATTGGAACATTAACATCTGTGAATGCATACTTCAATCAAAATGCAATTGACGAGAGGTAGTTATGCTGTAATTATAGGTTTATCCATTCAGGTTGCTTGTGCAACAAGGTATTTCTGCTGCTGGTTTTACTTTGTTCATACTACAACAACCACAACTACTAAGCCTTTTCCTATACTACATGGATTCTTTGTTTCCACATAGCCCTATCATGTGCCATGCTAGCAGTTAACTCAATATAAACTAGATCATTCTTTATTGTTTCTTTCCAACACTTTTGTGGTCATCCTCTTCCTCTTTTAACAATTTCACAATGTAGTTTTTCATATCTTCTTACAGTCTAATAACGATTTTCCAACCGACATCATTTGTTATGGGTCGTAACAATTTTCTCTCATTTTATCCTCTGTTGGTGCTACTTCCAATTTGTTTCTAATAACCTCTTTATGTATACGGTCTTTCCTCATGTGACCACTCATCCATCTTAACATCTTTATTTATGCTAGAGACATCATTTTCACATGTATGATTAACTGTCCAATACTAAGAACCATAACACATAGTAGGTCTAATTGCTACTTTATAATATTTGCCTTTCAACTTTAATGATATCTTCTTATCGCATAAAATACCTTATGCCCTTCTCCATTTTAACCAACCGACATTAATTCTATGCAGTGTTGTCCGACGCGTATCGTATCACGTATCGCTGGGCTCCACGATACGGGCGTATCGTATCGTATCGTATCGTACTTTAATATTAAAAAACTATAAAAATTATTTAAAAAATCAATAAAATTAGTAAAAATCCGAAAAAAATCAAGAAAATTCTGGAAAATTTTGAAAAAATCTGGTAATTGCTTTAAATTCATATAATGCAAAGTTTAGCACAAATTGAACATTTAATATTGAACAATTGCATCCAAAATTATATATTTTGAATAAAAAATGAAATACATTTATATTTTACATATTGTAAATTTGTATAAGGATCATTAACTAAATAATCTTCATCTTCTCCTTGATGATGTTGTTGCACTTCAAATTAATTCATGCAATGTCTTCTTCAGTTAGGACTTAGGAGTGCATTTTCTTCGTTATCTTCCATAATTCACTCATGTACAAACAACAACTAAGCCTTTTCCCATAATTCACTCATGTAATATATCAAAATTAACAAACTGCTATCTTTGTACATGTAGTTGTCATCTTTGCTAATTTTCATATGTGAGCAAAACAAAGAGCTCCATTTCTTTGATTATTGAGTCTATGACACCTTAATGATGTTATATTATTACTTGATGATGCCCCCTTTTTCTCTTATTGGAGACTAGCTTTTTAACTAATGCATGAGCTTCATTTCTCACTTCACAGACTGAGTTAAGCCTCACACACATTGATCATGTTCAACTCAATGGAAGTCATGTAACGTGAACCTTAAAATAGTGAAGTTGTGAAATCCCTACTCAATGAACTGAGAGAACTAAATGTTTTTAATTGTTTACGATCTTATGAAATTAGAAACTGTTAGCAAAAATATACCTAAAAGTTGTAACAGAAAGGGAAATGATTTTGTCATAATTTTTTTTTTATACATTATTTTTATTAAATAAATGAAATTATAAACCCAAATTATAAGCATATTGGAGGATGCCTTTAAGGGAAGTGAAGAGAGGGAAAGAGAGGGTAGAAACATGCAAAAAAAAATTGAAAAATTTTTTGTTTTTGAAAAAAAAAATTTTGAAAAAAAAAAATTTGGAAATTTTTTTTTGGGCGTATCGCCCATATCGTACGATACGGGCCGTATCATACGATACAGTACCGTATCGTATCGTGGCTTCCCACGATACGATACGGATAACACTGATTCTATGTGTAACATCTCTATCAATTTTTCCATTACTTTAAAAAATTGACCCTAATTTAAAACTTTCCTTGTGAGGGATACAATGTGCGCCAATCTTAATTTCTATGCCCTCTAAAGTACCCAAATGATCAAACTTACATTTCATATATTCTATATTTGTTTTACTAAGTTAAAAGCCTTTACTTTCTAACGTTTCTCTCCATAGTTCTAATTTCTTATTTACTTTTTCCTTAGACTTATTCACTAACACCGTCATCTGCGAATAACATACACCAAGACACTTCATCTTGAATATATTTTGTTAACTCATAAATGACCATTATAAATAAATATGGACTTAAAGTTGATCTCTGATGTAACCCAATCTTAACTTCAAAGGAGTTTGTCATTCCTTCATTGTCCTCACACATGTTTTTGCACCATTGTGCATGTCTTTTATAAGATTTATGTATGTCAATGGGATTCTTCTTTTTTTCAAGATTCTCCTAAGAATATATCTTATTGTCTTTTTCTAGATCATAAATATCATGTGAATGCTCTTCTTTTTTGCTCTAAAATGTTTCATAAGAAGTCTCAATAGGTGAATCACTTTAATAGTAGATCTATCGGGCATGAATCCGAATTGGTTCTCTATTATACTCGATACTTGTCTTAACCTACGGTCGATAATTCTTTCCCATAATTTCATAGTATGGCTCATTAACTTGATACCTCGATAATTCACACAATTATGAATGTCTCTCTTGTTCTTATATATGGGTATAACTTTACTCAATGCTGTAAAAATTGTATCGTATAATACAATACAATTTTATTATGTATCGTACGCGTATCGGTACAATACATGCACAAGTATCACATTATGTGATTTATCGTACCATATCATACGATATAGGGCTGTATCGTGCGATACACCCTGTATCGTACGAGTCAACGCTGATTTTTTGGGTATAAATTCTGACAATTTGAAGTTGAGAAAATCATTTATGCTTTTCCCCAAATCCTTTTGCATGTCGTTCCCTTGCTCTCAAATCCTTTTCTTATTCTTGTTTTTGTTGATTTCGTGGTTTATTCACAAGATTCTCAAGTGTTTCACCCAATCCAACTCCCGATCTATAGGGCTTTTATTGATTTCGTGGTTTATTCACAAGATTCTCAAGTGGTTCACCCAATCAAACTCCCCATCTGTAGAGCTTTTGTCAAATCCATATCATACCCCTTTCTTTTTGCATTACACCTGATTTTTCACGTGAAAAATTTGGGTTTTTTACAGATTACGTGATTCTTAACCTTTAAAAAGCTTTTTTCTTCTTGTTGATTGTCCACTCTCGTCTTAATGGCTTTTGATCGGATCGATCTAGTATGAAAATATTGCACCCCAGAGTACGAATGCAATAGGCTTGTGAATAAGTGAATGTTTTACAATGCAATAAAGTATGGTGATATTTCTCGTATGATACGGGAACCAAGAATGATGCTAGTGCTTGTCCTTGAGTTCCTAAAGCAGTGAAGTACAAGATTGAGCAGGTATTGGAGTCTTCGAAAGAGAAGAAGATATTAAGGGTGAGAACGGGCAGAAGTAGGTGGTTGGGATATGTCTCAATTATTGAAGCTTTTGAAGGGATATATGGTGATGAATTTCATGGTACAATTTAGATGGAAGAGGAGAAGACGAGAAAAGGAAAAGAGTGTAGGTTCTGGTGGTAGTAGAAGTGAATTTTACTCTTGTTTCATTGTAAGATCTCCTACTCGTTCGATGCCTATGAGGGGTACTAGAGGAGGAGTCAGTGTAAGACGTAGTGGGATACCTTCATTTTATATGACTCCTGACTCCTGAAGCTCTGTAAGGCATTAGATGAAAATAAATTTGAAGTGTGTCGAATTTTTTATAAAAATTGCTTCTCTTTCAATGTTGCAAACTCATTTTCTTTTTAAAGTATGGCGGACACTATTGTCAGTGTGAGATCGGGTTATAGAGTCCCTACTTATCATGCTTTGAGGGGCACATTACTGTAGAAATGGGTTGATATTGTTATTGTATGGAGTTCTGAATTTAGAGAGTTGTGGAAGGATACAAGATGTTCTATTGTGGCTAAGATATTCTATTATGACTGATGGTTGGATAGATGCTCAGCGTATGTCTTTGGTGAACTTCTTGGTCTATTGTCTCAAAGGAATACTATTTTTGAAATCATATGACTTGTCCCATATTGATAAAACTGTAGATAATTTACTCTCTATTTTTAAGGAAGTTGTTGATAATATAGGTATTTCAAATGTGTTAAATTTATTATTGATAATGCTGCAAAGTTTAGAGCAGCTAGTAAGATTCCGAAGGCAAACCATCCATCCTTAGTATGGACTCTATGTATTGCATATTGTATAAACTTATCTTGAAGATTTGAGTGTAATGGATGAAATAAGAGGGACTATAGATGAATGTAGAAATGTCACAAAGTTTATTTATAATCTTCTTTTGTATTGCATTTGATGTTAATCCATACATGTGGAAGGGAATTGATTAGGCCTTGATTGACAAGATTTGCTATGAATGTAATTACTGTCCGATTATGTCATAAACACTTCTAAGGGGTGGTGTCTACCTCGACACTGGTGCGACACTAACACCGACACCGACACTGTGTCTGTGCAACATGGCAAAAAAAAAATATAATTTTTTTTTTGTAACTCACGGATAAATGGGTCCGGATAATGAAGATTGATTTGTGTATTATGATGAAATTAGTAGTTGTTTACCATTTATATACAACAACAACAACAACAACAACTAAGCCTTTTCCCATACTTGTTTACCATTTATATGTTTTGCTTTAATATAAAGTTGTGTACTTGCTATTGTAGCTATATACAATGATTTTGGGTGTGGACAATTGGTTTCTTATCACTCAATCTCATTGGATTCTTGACTCTATACTGTATGCCTTTGCACAGAATAATCTCTGTCACCAAACACATTTAAAGACCAAGAACATTGCCGAATCAATAGAATAGAAGAGTATGACATCACTAGTGGATCCTAGCACAAATACTAGTATATGCTATATCCTACAAAAGATCTCGAAACTCTTTGAATCCATAACTTATATTTGCAGCTTGTAAAATCATTCTACGTTTCAGATCATTATGAGGGAACTTGCTAATTGATACCTACGTGCACCCAAAATTAGCAAATACTAGTTGTATTATGATTGATTTATATAGTTTGAGTATTATATATAATATTATATACCCTAGTCGTGTCGCCGCACCCAAAATTTTTGAAATTTGCCATATCCCGCACCCGCACTTGAACCTGTGTGACATAGCTGTTCGAAGTCTTATCATACAAAAAAATGCATTGAATATGTTTTCAATGCTTATTTTTGGGAAAATTGTAGTAAATATTTAAAGATGACTGAACCTTTAGTTAAGGTAATGAGGATGATGGACAGGGAAGATAGGCCTGCTATGCCTTATATATATGATGATATGGATAAGGTCAAATTGGAAATACAAGCAAACCTTGACTACAAGCGGTCACTTCTAAAAAAGGTTTGGAAGATAATTGATGCATGTTGGAACCGCCAAATGCATCATGATTTGCATGTTTCTACATATTTTCTTAACCTTTCTATTTGGAGATTTTGAAAGGCCAATTGCAATCCAACTCCGCTCCTAAATGCGAAGGTATTATGTATTTTTATTGATATTCATTTAAGTTATCAATTGATTGACTTTGATTATTTCTTATTAATCATTATCGTATTTTATTTCAGATGAATGACGGGCTCACTTTGGTGTAAATGCACTGAACTTAGCAAGGTTTGCTCAATGTATGTTAAGCCAAACATGCATTTCGAGTGAGTGCAAGAGAAATTGGAGTTTTTTTGAATGCATTCACACAAAAAAGAGAAACAGACTGGAGCACACTCAATTGCGTGATTTGGTATACGCTACCTACAACATTAAGGCAAAGGTAACAATTTTAAAAATATGTATTGTTGTTGTCTAGTTCTTTCTTATTAATAATGAATGATTTATGAGACTATATTGTATTTGATATTCTTTATAATTTGAATATTTTTTCTTTACCAACAAATGCAAAAGGATGCAAGAAGGGCAAGGAAGGTGCCATATGACTCGTTGAGCTACGAAAATGTTGATATTCTTGATGGTTGGGTCGAAGAGGAGAGCTCCCATTAATTTAAAGGATTAAAATTGAAGGACACTCCAAGTTGAAGCAGAACCAACTTGGAATTGAAGATGAAGATGATTAAAATGAAGGTGTTAGATGGGCGGATCCAATTATAGAAGAGGAAGAGGAAGTTGATGATGATGATGGTGATCCAATGTATGTCGATTACAATGTATTTGTTGATTATGATCCACGTTGTGGATGATTGTAATTTGTTTAACCTTTTAATTGTAACTTTGTAACATCATGGTCTTGATGATTATAAGTTATAACTTTGTTGTTTATTAATTAAAGGTATTCAATATTCACGTTAGGGTATGGATGCTTGTTTATTATGAGATGTTATTTAACTTTATGATTCACTTCTCACAATCAACTTCAAATCAAGCTTTTTTGGATTCAATTTTGTTTAATGTTCATTAATTTTAATTTTGCATTCTTTTTATTTTTAAATATTTTTATCAACATATAAAAATTTGCACTGTATCGTACTGTATAATATTGTACGATACATTATATCGGTACCCAGTGTGATACAAGTACCGATACAGTTTTTACAACATTAACTTTACTCACTCTCCATTCCTTGTACATCTTTTGGGTTCTCCATATTTCATTAAATAGTCTCGTGAGCTAAGTGAGCCCTATTTCTCTTAGAATTTTCCATACTTCTATAAAAATACTGTGGTCCTAAAGATTTACCAACCTTCATATATTTAAGAGCCTCTTTGACTTCATTCTTCTTAATACACTAATAGAAATTGTGGTTTATATACTTATTTGGCTAACTCTCCTAAGCTAATAATATTATCTGTATTTTTATTAAAAAGCTTATAGAAATAATTTTTCTATCTATTTTTGATATCATTATTTACCACTAGAATCTTCTCATCCTCATCTTTGTTGTATCTTACAAAAATAAGATCTTTAGTTTTCTTATCTATAGCCTTAGCTATTCTTAAAAATATCTCTTTCACCTTCTTTTGAGTTAAGTTTTTTTTATATAAATTCTCTCAAATTTTGTCTTTTGCTTCACTAACGTTTTTTTTCTTTTCTTTTTTTGCTTTCTTATAAGCATCCAAAGTTTCATTAGTCTTCTTGGCATAATGCAAATTGTAAGATACTTTCTTTGTCTTGATTTTATCTTGCACCACCTCACTCAAGCATTAAGCTTCTTTTTATGTTGGTACGCTTCCCTTAGATTCGCCTAACATATCTTGTCACTTCTCTAATATGTATAGCTATATTATTTCACATATAAAGTGTACCTACATAATTTCAAGCATCTCCTTAATAACTTTATGTTTAAATATATCTTTTTCTCACATTTGAGGTTCCACCGTCTAGTTCAAATAGTTCTATGCAATCTATTCTTCTTTGTCCACTTTTTTACTTGAAAATAGAGTAGTTAAGCTTTCTTGTAAAATTACCTTACAATCTTTACAACATCATCTATCTTTTTTTCTAAAAACAAAATAATTAATTTATTTCTATGATAAGCTCCTCTTATATGTAATTAAATGTTCATCTCAGTTGGCTATAAAGAGATAAAAAATTATAGCAAAATTTAAAATCTTTCTACCCTCATTTATATCCCCAAAACCATAGTTTTCATGAATACCTTGATATCCTAATGCATCTTTACTGACATGTTCATTTAAGTCTCCTCCTAAACAAATGATCTTTCTTTATGAAATTCTTTGAATTACTTTATCTAAGTCCTTTCAAAAAGCTTTCTTTATACTATCTTTCAATCCTACTTGGGGTTCATACGCACAAATTATATTCAAAGTCTCTACTACTAAAACTAATTTTACTATCATAATTTAGTCACCATATCGTTGTATCATTACTACACTATCCTTTAAATCTTTATTTACAATAATACCAACTTTATTTTGAGCTTTTTTTTTCTCCTCCGTACCATAATTCAAATCTTATATTCTCAATCTCCTTTGCTTTTTCTTCAACCCACTTTGTTTCTTTGTAAACATAAAATGAGAATCTTTCTTTGAATCATGGTATCTACCACTTCCATTAACTTGCCGGTCAATATTTCGATATTCGAAGTACCAATATGAATCTTATTACGTAGGACTTGCTTCCTTACCCCTCGTATTCGTTCATACTGAAAATGCGGAGACCCCTGTTGGAAGTTGTTCACTACGTTCGGGCGACAATGTAACGGGACTAACTTCTTTACTCACATACGTCCATGATTTGGGAACCCTCTCTGCAATTGATTCACTATATTGGGTGAAGATTTAGAGGTCCTTGCTTATTTTTCATTGTATTCGGGTTCTGTTGTGCGTTGTTAAGAGGGAACGCCCCAACACAATGCTCATAATTTGTAGAATTCATGGTAGATAAGTCCGACAAAGTTTTATGCTGGCTGTCGGAAGCCTAATGCAACCCTTCTCCTTTATTCATCCAAGCTTGGGACCCTCCATGCAAGGGTGATCCCTTAGATGGGCGAAGTTATGGCCTATCATTTGTTCACCCAATGGCAGGTTCTAAAGATATGTGCATTGATATCCTTGTACTGGCATACAATATAATGGAAGTTTATTGGAAAACCAACTTCACTCTTTGTTACTTTTAGAAGCGCCCCATAATGAGTTAATTCTGCACTCATGATGAAATCTTATTCCAATATTACCATCAGTTTTCTTTTATTTCCTGAAGCACCCCAAATTTGTGTAACATGCTGCACAGCGTGATGTTTGGGTCTAACTGGTTTAAGCATCACCACCTTCACGTTTATTGGAGAACCACCTTCACGTTTCCTTTGGTTAATGGTGGACTAGAACTGTTATACGATAGAGTATTTGAATTATAGTGTTTTGTCATTTGTACATCTTAGAAGTTGATCCAACCATGGGAAGAACTTCAGTGTGGTTAACTCTCACGGGAACACATGAAATTTAGGCCAATCAAAATTTCTTTTTTCTGTTGACGAAAAATCTTTTATCTGGTATTGAGCTCATTTCTGTAACGATTAAGAAATGACTATAAACCCACAGACTGATAGAGAAGTTGTTACGTATAAAACATTACATCAGTGACCAAATAATAAGTTGCTTTCAGTGAGTTGGGTGTCAGGTGTCTTATCTACCGGATAATGATGTTTGCTTTTTATCTTGAGAAAGAAGAAGCGTGTTTGAAAAATATGTCCAAGAATTAGAGGGTGAAGCAAGCGTACCTTTTATATATGTGCTTGTTCAGGTTAGTGCCACCGATATACCCTGCAGTCGCGGTTCTGTTCATGAGCGAGAAATCCAAAGAAGTCCAAAGAACCAATACAAACAGTCGTTTCCTTTTCTCTGTTTTAATTTATGTAGGCTGCCTCACCTCAACTCCAGTCAGCTGAACTTTGCCTCACCCTAGAAAATTTTGTATGTTCTCCACGGATGTCATATTTTATCGGAATGAACTTATATCTCGTTTAATGCTGCAGAAGACAAAGGCATGGAACTGATCTTTATCTGTTTGTGATGCAGTGGCTATGGGATTGCTGCAAGGGCCTTGACTGCAATAATGAGGGCTCATGATGGTCGTGGTCCATGGACAACTCTCACTAACAGTATTTTAAATGAGCTTGGCTTGTCCTCTCCTGATGAAATTATTGGGTAATTTTTACTTTGTCCTTGTCTGTCAGCGTTTTTGTCAAAACTAAGCGTGAAGAATGCAAAAGTTCTTTCACTTTGCAGATTGAAAACATAGTAATTTGATCAGACAATTGCTTAGCAACTCTATTTCACTGCTAATTACTAATTAGACACAGATTCATAAAAATACTAGCGCAGTAGGTTATTCTTGATTTTCCCTAAATTAAGTTCAAATCTGCTTGTAATTTCAATGGACTGGTTTTGTAGGTGATGTGGTTTATCTGACATAAGGTAGCTGCATACATATAGTGAAAAAGTTCTTTTCTTTTCCTTTTTCACCTCCAAAAGAGAAAAGTTGACCAGTTATGGATGGATCGACTAAAAAATTTTGGCACCGTACACTGGAAAACATATGAATGAAACATTTAGACACTCAAGTTTCTACTTTTGATTCACTCTACGGTGACTTGGTGAGGGTTCCCCCTTCCAGATCGGGTTCCAAGCCCAAGAGGAAGGTAGGTAGGCAATAGACAACATAAAACATGTTGAATCTTTTACTTGGGGTGTGATCTTTCGAACCTAAATGGACCAGATCCTTCACAAGTTCTAAGTTAGACATCCTTGGGAGGAAATAACACTGGGAAGGTTGACCTCCTATGAACTCCTTGTGTTACTCGCTCTAGCTGACTCCACTTAGCCTGGAAAAGGCCTGGTTAAGTTAAGGTTTATACCATTTCCTCAACACGGTTATCAAACTTGTAGCATTTCTGTAACAACCAAGGTATCATGGCACGCTGCTAAAGGTCACATAATTTGTGTGCTGCCATAGGTGGCACCTTATGGGCAAATAAGATTCGATATCCTTATGTAAAAGTTAACTTAGAACAGGCTTATCTCCTCAGTTGTCCTAAATGGCTTTAAAAGAGCTTTAAAAGATGGTTTCTGGAACTTGTTAAATTTAGCTGAGTTTGAAAATTCCCCCAGTTTAGTTTAATGCGGACATGCATACGGTTGCCAAAGTATATTTGGAGTTTGTCTCCAATGTACCAGTTTATGGTTGTTTTTAACTAGTCATTTTGCCTTTATACCGATAACTACCCATTTTCGTCACCTTTTTAGTTTTTGAGATACAATAGGGCTGTACTCATTTACCTAAGGGATTTGAATAATAGTTCTATTAATGCATTTTTCTTGGTGGCACAACATTCTGATTGTCTTTTCAGTCTCTGATCATTTTGCAAGCTTCAGATTACTTAGCTTTTGGAACTTTTCTTCCCCTTCTGGACACAGCTGGGTCTATGCAGATCTGTCTTGGGCTCGAATTGCTGCACTTGTTCCCACTGTAGTGGCGTGTGCTGAAGCTGGTGATCAGGTTGCTAGTGAAATCTTGACCGATGCTGTTCAGGAATTGGCAGCTAGTGTTAGAGCTGTTGTTCAGAGACTCGGGTTAAGTGGTGAAGGTAAAACTTCAAATCCCTACGTTAAGATGCATTTAGTTTTATCTGTTCATATTTCATAACGAGTATGCATAAGTACCTTGGAGATGCTACTGCCCCCTAGGAAATTCATTCTATTGAAAGATTCTTTCCGCTGAATGTTTGACAGCCTTATTTCTTCGTGGTTTGTGTTCTATCATGCCTCTGAAACCGCTGATATAGTCAACCTGTAACTACATGGTAGACTTCTGTTACTTTGCGACAATCTAGGTTCAGGTTTGTTGTGTAAATTTAACTGAGCCATGTACTTGATATTGCAGCCTGTGATAGGTAAATTTGTTATTGCTTGCTGTTGGTATTGCTGATTTTGTTCAAGCACAACCACATGAGAAGTTGCCTTGCTTAAATATGCTTTAATAAGCAGAGTCCTGCACATCATGTCTGCCTGGAAGGCATCACCTAAAACCTTTTCCTTTTTTACATTTCTGCTAGCTCTCTCTCATGCACAAATGGTCAATATGGTGTGCAGTTTTTTGACCATGAAGCCTCTTACTATGCCCACAATGCTAACTTGGACTGGACTTTGATGGTTGATGAATTTGAAGTGCAGATGGGAATGGTTCCTTCCCCCTTGTTATGGTTGGAGGTGTTCTTGAAGCTAACAAGGGATGGGATATTGGAAGGGAAGTGATAAGCTGTATATCAAAGGAATATCCAGCTGCTCGTCCTATTAGACCAAAGGTTTGTGTATTTGCACCCTGATTCCTTTACCTGGACATTGATCATCACTTTAACAAGTTGACCTGGATTTAGTTTTCATTTCATAGTGGACATAGTGCAATTTATGATGTCATCATGTCCGTGGTGTACTTTGAATTATCTTTTTTAGTTTCTAATCATAAGTGTTGACTGTTTAAGGCATCTTAAGATTTCTTGTATTAATTTGACTATGTACTTAAGGTTGAACTGTTGATTAGGGCAACTTTATGAAATTGTGTAATGAAAGATCCTAAGCAGTGAACTTTGCTGCTTGCCTGTGCTTAATGTTTTGTATGCTGCTTTTCCGTACTTGTGTCATTCACTAAGGATGTGGGATTTAGATTGTTTAAAATGGATATCACCTTTGTGTAGAGTATGTTGGATATATGATGACATCCTTCCATGGTAGTTCCTCATTGAGAGATGTTCCAAGGCTTTGCTCAGATTACTGGCTATGTATTGATTATTTTTAACCTATTTTGACTGGGATGATTCTGTATTACATAATCTGATGAATGTAGCTCACTATTTTGATTTGTGGTCAAGAAGTCAGGGTCACTTGTTAGATAGAGGTATTGCTTGTGCAGAAATATGTTTCAGGGTGGCTTTGTTCTTTGTTCATTGTACGTACTCATGGACCTCCTTTCTTGTCTTCATTTTTTACCATTCTCTACTTTGTTTTTTTCTTTTAGTTTGTGTTATGGCTTTATGTTACACTTGGTTTGCTTCTTCCAAAAGAAAAATCTATTGTTACAGCTTCAAGTAACTTGGTACCAAACATTCACCAAGGGATTTTATCTTAGAAATGTATTGTTAGTCTATTAGTAACTAAAGCAAAGAGATGCAGGCTTAGTTCTAACACTTGGTGTACTTTAGTATTAACATCAACAAAATATCCCTCAGGAGTCTTAAGACATTCTTCTGGGTTAAATATAGATAAGAGATGCTCCTTTATCTCTAAGGTTCTCTTTTTCACAAATGAGGCAAGTTTCATTAAGAAGCACAAGGTGTAAACAGTACTTCAAAAAGGATTTTCTTTTGATAAGTAAGAATAGACTTGGTTCATTTCAGAGTTCGATTAATTACATTAAAAACTATGGGCTGTAGCAGTCTACAAACTCTACCAGATCCAAGATAATCCCTAACTCAATTTCCCCTATACAAAAAAGAGAAAAAACCAAACCAGTTCCCCCAAAAAATGCTCAAAGGTTTCTTCACCCACTCAAAGACCCTTCTATATCTTCCCCTCTATAGTAACCAAAATATCATGAAAGGTATTCACAATGCTATACATTTCCTTGGTATTTACAAAAGCACCAGCAGGGCCAAAGTTTTTCCTGCACATTCTTATTTGACATCAAGAAAGAATAATAGGGATTCTGTATCTGTAAACTCCCTTTCTCCTGGAAATATCTTTTTGTGCGATGTCACGTCATATAAAGCTAAAGCAATGAACATCATGGAAAAGTTTGGCATCTAGATCCTAGTGTTCTATTAGATGCCTTAATAAGTGAATACCATCTATAGTAAATCACTCTTAAATAAATCCAGTGCGGTTCTCTCCTATGCTATATACTTGTCTATGCATTCTTTCAATAACTTTTCTACAGTTTCATTGAATGGCTTAACTTGATATCCCTATAATTCACATTTTTTTGGATATATCCTTTTCTCTTGTGGATGGTCTCACTATATTCTCCTCCATCCTTCCAACATCTCTTGTTCTTCCATCTAAATATCATATTATTTTGTGAGCCAAGTGATCTGTGCTTCTGTTAATATTTTCTGGCTTCTACAAGAATATCAATATGGAAACTCATCAGACCTCATGAGTTCAAGAGTTTCTTTTACTTTCGTTTCATTAGCTTAAAAGTATCTTTCACTTTTTTCAGATGCACTGGTAGATAGTGTGATGTGTGTGTTCCTGGGTTGGTTTGCTCTCCCCAGCTAATCTGAATGGTTCTCGTTTTATATCTTATATGAGAACCTTTTACTCGTCATCTTTAATACATCAAACGGTTGGTTTGAACTGACCCTGCAGCTCCAACAGGGCTAGGAGTTTGTGAAACCGAACCTAAAATTGGGCCCGTAACTGGGGACCACCCAGTTTAGTTTCGCTTCCACCTTTCACGGAACTGGAACTGGGTTGGAGTCGGAACCAACAGTTCCAAACAGCTGGTTCCATATGCTCTTAATTTTTTTAATTTCAAAATTTTAATGTTTTTGGCCGATTTCAAGCGGTTTAACACCTAAACCAGAACTAGAATCAACCGTTCTGAACTGGAAGTGGAACCAGCCCAGTGTTGGTTCGGTTCTGGTTTCTGGTTTGAGAACAACCAAAACTGGTGGTTTGGAACCTCTAGATCCGCTTTACTTGGAATCTGCCATGTCTAATCAAACTTGATAAGGTTATTGTTTTCCATTCTTCAATCTCAACTATCTTAAAGATCTATAATCCTTGTGACATTGATGAGTAGTGTTTTATAACACATTTACATCATGCTCTGTTTAACCTAATTTTCTCTTGATGTGCGTAAATATCACTAAGCCTTCTTTTACTATGGTATGCCTCCTTTTGATTCACGTACCCTTCTTTTATGGCGACTTATCTGATTTTTGTTAGCATACTGGCACATACGTGCCATATATCCTTCAAAATGCAACTGTTCACAGATGTTAAGTTATTAACTATTCCTCAAAAGCATGCATGGTTTGTTAACTAATTTGTCAACATCTGAAATTGCATTTCTGTAAAAGAGAACAAAGCCAGTTGCAGTTTAACTGAGTTCAAGTATTTTGTTTCATTATATGGTGAACCATGATTTATATGTGAATTTTTTGTTTTGTAGGTTGAGCCAGCTGTTGGAGCCGCTTTGCTTGCTTGGAATGCCTTTCTGAACGATTTGGTAAACAAGAGCTAACTATTTTTATTAGTTCTCTTTGATGTATATTATGTTCATTCCAACAATTAGTTGAAAAGAATTAACACAGTGAAATCAAAAGGGTAATGATTTATTGTAATAGATATAATTCTTTTGTGATTATTGGACCATCCTCTCGAAGCTGGAGAATTCTTCATATTTACTTTTCCAGCTACTGGTCTTCAATTTGTCCTTGCGGATAATTGTGTCATACGTGGATAAAAATAGAGCGACTCCTGGAATGCCCTTAGGGGATTTGTTTGAAGTGCTCTTAGAAAATAACATCATTTTAGGATGGGAGACGGCAAAGTGAGTCAGATTTAACATATCTTTCTTGAAACCTGTCGAAGCTTATTCTTTTCTATGAGGCTGTTTTAGAGCTTTCCATAATGCAATCTTCTTTGTGATGGAAAATTCGCAAAACATGCATATAGAGCGAGAGACCAGTGTGATCATCATGGTCTGTGGGAAGCAAACTCTACTTTAGATGTATATCAATGAGCGCAAGGATCTCATGATTACAGTGTCAGTTTGTCTTTTTCTAAATTAAACTATATTCTCTACGGCTCTTTTTACTATAAAGTAGGCCTAATCTAGGTTGGAATGACAGAGTTGAACAATGAAGCACAGTATCGTAGCTAATCTGTTCGAGTCGAGTCAGTCACAAATCTTGTTCTTAGGACAGTGTAGCTTTTCTTGAATAGCATTTAAAGATATCAGAATATGAGGCTGAAAGAAAGAGATTTCTCCAGAAAAATATTCTGTTTCTCTTAAACAACCCAGCAAATCGGCACCAGGTAAGGTGATGATAACATCACCTTCAGTGGATATTGATATTTTATAATTTAGTACAGTCTCGGTCTTTGTAATATTAAGGTGAAATCTATTTGTAAAATGTTCAGCAAAGATCCTATTTTTTTTATAGTTTTATTAGTATTTGTTACAATAATCAAGAGCCTCTGGGGTCCTAACCGTTTGATGGATGTGATTCTCACAGCACTGCGAGGCAGTTGAGGCCATGCATTGTTTTCTGGTATGTGGGTCCGTGTATGTGTGCGTGTACGCACACAATATAAGAGACGCTCTTGAAAACAATGTTGAGAGTGACAATTACGTGCATGTGAAACACTGTAATGGTAACAAAAGCCAAGGTTTATCCTACGGCGAGGTTGGCTTTGTGTACATGGATTCTTCTTTACGTTATGCTCGATATTTATTGGATCGGGAAAAACATTATCATGTTTTATAATTTCCTTATGACACTTTTGAGGCTTTTGTCAAGGTTTCACCCTCTTCTGAAGTGATGATTATCTAATTTTTCTGCATCTTCTCATTGAAACTCCTTGAGGCTGCCTCTTCATATATCGAAACCCACCTTAAGCATCTCTCTTATTTCTTTGATACAACACATTGTTTTCTCCTATTAGATTATTTGGGATCTAACTTCTAAGTCTTTTTTATCCCACATCCATCTCAACATCTTCATTTCTATCACATATATCTTTTGCACGATAATCACTGGCTGCCCAATACTTGGTATCACAGAGAATGGTCTTACCATTGTTTTTTCAATAGTTAACTTTCAATTTCAGTGACAACTGCACAGAAAAGGATAAACTGTAGTTCTATAAGATACCATACAACAATAATCATAATAACCATTTGCAGTTTAATAACGCCCTTCTTTTTTATGATGAGGTCTCACAATAATTGATTCTTCAAACAAGTACTGGTATCAACATAGTTTTTCATCTTGGTAGACACGTAAGGGAAAAATTCATGAAGGATGAACTTTTGACATTTTTGAAGACATCATATTTATGGTAGTTATTTGTGGTTGACTGACACAAGCTTGAACCATGCCATTATTTAAAGCCCTATCTCAGCCAGCTCGGATGCCTCATGGGTCACCTTGCTAGATTCGCCAACTATATCCTTTGGAGTCCACTGTCATGAGCTTGAATTGGTGCTGCATTAAAAGCCCCATCTTGGCCAGCGAGGCTCCCCATTTAGTATTGGGAGTTTTGGTGGTTCAACTCCCAAAACTCGATTACTTTTCCTTGTTGCTTTTGCCCCTTCTCTATGTCTTGTAATTCTTTTTTCTTCCGAATTGACACATCATACAGCTATGTATGCATCCTTTGAAATTTTGCAGTAAAGTTGGCATGATCGGAATTCCTATCGTTCGTCACAATACTTGAGAAATACATAGCTATACCATGGCAGCATATCCTAAGGTCTCCTTATTGGGGTTGGCGACATGGACCACCCTAGCCCATTGAGTGCGCTGCCTCGGGCCATCTACATCATATGCTTTGCTAAAATGGGTTCATCGGAAAACCAGGTATTTCCAATCTTGCTCGGCCTTTTACCCCCAGCCACAAGCCGTCCCCGTGTACGTGAGTTTGGTTCTCCAGTAGTAGTAGGATGAAGTGCTGTCACCTAAAAAGCACCTAACCTAACCTTATGTCAGCGGTAGCAGTCGAGTAAGAAAGGAGCAAAGCTTGTTGATGACACTCGCGCTTTTGTATTCATGTATTTTGCCTAACCTTAACAAAGCCTTTTCCCATACTAAATGGGGTTGATTAGAGATCGCAATCAGGAAGCCACCATCTTAGAACTGTCTTTCGACATGCTTAACTTTGGAGTTTTGATGGGATCCCATGGAGAAGTGCTGAAAAAATCACAATCCCTCGTCAAAGACCCTCCAAAATTTTATGCCAACTTTAATCTACCCTGTGCAACCCTCATTGATCCAGCCCTGGGGCTGACTATGGAAGGGTAAACCTCCCCGTTGATGAAATTATTCAAACTGATTAATAATGAAACAGAAGTTTGGAAGTTTTAGATTCGTTGGCCTTAAAACTCTCAATGTTTGCCCTAAAGAGGCTCGAGTTTAATAGATTCATAAATGCTGTAAGTTTTAAGTTGATAAAGCTTAAGTTTCTCTGATTTTTATTTGCATCTTAAGCTGAGGATGGGCAGAGCCCTACCTAGTGTACACCCTGCATTCAATTTTAACTTCTTAAAACCATGTTATCTTTCGGAGTGATGCTTCAGTCATCAATTACAGCTTCTTCAGAGATTTCTGGTCTCACCCTACTCTCATGTTTAGCGCGTATGTGCTCATTTTTTTATGCTTTGTTTGTGAGATCTTCAAACAATTTTCAGCAAAGCTTCGTGAACCCTCGACTCTGGAGCTGGAAAACTATATGTGAGTTTTGTATATCAGGCTTTGTCAAATGTTGTACCCCTTTCAAATCCTTAATTCATGTTTTTTAATGACATCAAGTAACATGATTTTCAGCAATAACTAACAGCGATTTGGAGATTGGAGATCTGAAGATGGGGAATTTGGCAACCCTCTGACGGAGCCAAAATGAAGGCTCTGAAATTTCATGGAACTTCCTAGTAGTTGTTGATTCAAGGGTTCCAAACAGCTAATGGACTCGACAAATATAGTTTGGATGAGCTGACTCCTTAAATTCGGGTCCCAAATGGGCTCTTCACTCATTGGTGGTTCTTGTCTTTCAAAATGAGATGCATTGAAGATGACTACGTGTGACATAGTGAAGGATCTACATTCATATTGGAGATGACTACGTGTGATACAGTGGTGGATCTACATTGATGTGAGGGCCGTCACACCTAAAATTCAGAAAATCAATGAAAAAGTTACAGGACATGTTTGAATCGATAATCAGTATACATAGTTCGTCCTACCTCAAAAGGCTGAATAAACAGTATGGGTTTCAAACCTGATTTGGATCTCAAAATAGAACTTAAAATCCCATTGTGGCATGTCATTCACTACTACATCTAAAGAAACATGGATAAAATATATTAGGTTTCCGATTGTAAGCAAAATGGGCTTCAATGCAACTCTATCAGGGATCGAAATAATTTTATTTGTTTGACCCTCAACTCTTCAGGCTGGAGCGTATTGATCAAACCACCACGGTGGCATCGGCTGGATCGATTTGAACTGATGTTTGAACAACTTGATTTGCATCCTCTTGATTCAAGAGCACTTCATTCAGAGACTTCTTTCTTAGACCTTCCAATTTGACGTTCACAAAGAAGGCAACAAAATCTGCCATAAAAAGATCCCATGCCTGGATAGTGCCCTCGGTTGAGATCTGTTGAAGCTTTTGCCTCTTTGATGCCCGAGTAGGTACGGGTCTGACCTGCCTTGCATCGAGCTAGGTTTAAGTCTTATCCGACTTTACAGATGCTAGTACCAGATTCGGATATGGGTCCTATAGGCATATTCCAGGTAATGGGTCCTGGATCCTGCCAAACTTACACCAACTTAGATAACACCTGATTAGTTGATCTGGTGGGTGGTGTTTGACCTTTTCTTCATCAGATTCTGAATCTAAATATGAAGAACCAGTTCTCACCAATAGCTAATCTCGTCTTCAAAAATGCATCCCAATATGGTTAGGCTGCGCTTTTTGATAAATACAATACTGAACAAAATGAAGTGTACTGCACTTCAAAATCCAGAGAGAGAGAGAGAGAGAGAGAGAGAGAGAGAGAGAGAGAGAGAGAGAGAGAGAGAGAGAGATGGTTAGGCTGCGCTTTTTGATAAATACAATACTGAACAAAATGAAGTGTACTGCACTTCAAAATCCAGAGAGAGAGAGAGAGAGAGAGAGAGAGAGAGAGAGAGAGAGAGAGAGAGAGAGAGAGAGAGAGAGAGAGAGAGAGAGAGAGAGAGAGAGAATATAGACATTGAATTGAAATTTAAAAGATCCAAGTATACACCTTTCGACAAACCAACTGAAAGAATACGCTAAAAGCAACAGAACTTTATTTACCTGTTTTTTTTCTCGAACATAAAAAATTGACTAATTTCCTATTTGATGTTGAGTGCTGTACACTTTTTAACAGAACGAGACGGAAAGAAAATCAAAATGCACCAAAGGGTGAAAGGGGTGGAAATTGCCATACCAACAGAAATGAAAGCCTATCCACACATCACAATTCAAAAGAAGCTTCCGACACTATATGCACATGCTTCTTAAGCACGTGGTGTTCCACAAAATGCTGACATGAGATTCACAATGGCTTAATCTGACGACATGCTTATCTCTGCGAAGCCACTTCTACAATTTCCACAAAGATAAGAGTTTGAGCTGTCAGTGCCTTGGGCATCAAAATGCAGTTCTAAGAAAATAGAGAACAAAT
This sequence comes from Brasenia schreberi, assembly GCA_036023115.1. Lineage (NCBI taxonomy): Eukaryota > Viridiplantae > Streptophyta > Magnoliopsida > Nymphaeales > Cabombaceae > Brasenia > Brasenia schreberi. The sequence continues at coordinate 6,082,203 of JAYKKT010000078.1, read as the reverse complement.
TATGGTGTACCATGTAGTTATGCTAAAGGAGATTGGCTTGATGATTTTTCTCCACTTAATTCGTGCCTAACCAACTCCAGTATTTCCATAATCTGGTACAGGTATCGTGCTTGAATTAATCAGGATGACCAAATAAAGGGACATAAATTTTCTTCTTTTCATCTTAGAAAGGCATCACAAAATTGACAACGTAAAGCAATAAGGCAAAAACACTTACACCAGGGTAGTACTTTAAAACTGGAGAATAGTGATCAAGTGCTAAATATATCTTCTCAAGAAGACTTAATAGACAATCAACTTCGTCGCCCAACAGATCAACCTGGATTTCATGTAAACTATTAAGCGTCTGAAAAGTGCAGGACACTAGAAAACAGGAACACATGCCATTCAACTTTCCATAATACTGTTTCAAATAGATAAAGAAAACATAAAATCGTGAATGACAAACATGCGAAGCACAACAACGTAGAGATTTTCAAAGTGAAATGATGGGGCAGATGTCCCCAAACTTCAGCGTTCAGACGTGCAGCAAAGTAACCAAGAATTCTGAAAACAAGTTTATGCAGATCAGAATATGAGAATCATGTGAACACTCACATCAAGAGTGACCGAGTGTCATAAAGCAAGTGTTATTGGATTTCAGCAGACCAATGCATCCGTACCCAAATAATACACAACGTAGTACCAGTATCAATGTTATTACACCCCAACATAATGATGGAACAACTAACCACAATATTACAAGTGTTTCTATTAGTCTTGGTATAAAAATAAATGCAAAAGAAAAATGAATTATATGCGCATGTTTGTCTGTCTGCGTGCTCAAAAAGATGAAAATGTGCATGTCTGTCTGTCTGTGTGCTCAAAAAGATGAAACAAAGCTCTTCAAAAGCTTTAAATTGAACAAATACAAAATACAAAAACAAGAATGACATGAAGATAGATTGTGACCAACTATCAACATCCAGCAAATTCAGCTTGGTACTCCTGGGATTAGTTTGACTAGAGCGACACAAAGAGGAAACAAGATATCCTTCATCCTGCGAGGAACTGAGGCATGCAAATCCATAAGCGTAAGAGGATTGTGGGGAGCATGATGCACAAGTTGAATTCAACCATGCATATCTTATTATTTAAGAGGCAACAATTGAACTGAGCGATAGTATCATAGAAGAGATACGCAGAGGTGTATTACCTCAGCTTCCGCTGTCTGTAGGTCAGAGAGTATTCTTTTGCACCATAATCCTCTTCTACTTAGCATTCTGCAATGTTGAATGAGTGGGCAGAGCGCAGCATTCAACTTTTGGAATCTGCAGGATGGATAGCGCATTTAAGTTACAGTATCAAGATAATCATTTGAAAGCCTTGTAATTAGGTTCACAAAAATTACTAACCACGTCCAGTATTTGCACAGAATATGCCATACAGCATGGGGCTTCAAAAGGTTAATGGGACATCTTCCAAGAATGATCTATCAAGTGGTAGATTTAAACCCTTTGTCACAACTCACCATGAAGATGGTGGATGCAAAGCAGTGGCACATCTACAGCACATGAATGCAAATATGCCAAAAAAACACTTACATCGATTGGCAAGTAATTGTTCTGTGATCAGAACCAAGGACTTCAAAACTATCACTGTTAAATAGAAATACCAATATTGCTTCGTGTAGGAGGCAATGACACATTCTATTTATATTCAGATCATTCTTAACCTCCTAAAAATTGGAAAATACTACAGAAACAGAGCTATATCAGGCTATAACTACTGTATGATTTTGGATCCACTTGGAAACTGTTCGACTATAATAGTTGTTTGGTAAAAGGTAAGTGTGGCATAGTTCCTGACACATGAGATGGCTTCCAGGTAAACTTTAACAACAATTTGAATTTGGAATACCAAAATAGAGCACCCTCTTGCACATTAAAAACAGCATCATGATAACAACTGAGGGCAGAATAAAGGACTCTGAATAGGGTGAAAGAATTACAGAAACAAAAGAGGGTATCCATGTATGGTAAGAGAACCAAATGCATGAAGCTTCAACTAGCTTCATACTGTAAGAATCCAGTATTCTGTTTACGGAATATATCATGGATATGGAAGTCAAATGAGGAAGTTCAAAAACAAAAAGTCATGCAAAAGGTCAAGAACAATACCTTGAATCATTTAATGAAATCATGGCAGCCACCCTCTGTTCAAACTCCAATATTTCCTTTGAACGATCCCAAATGCAACTAGAAACAACTTCCCATTGTTCCTTTTGCTCTTTTTCCTTTTGCAGAAACAAAGAAATCAAATGTTCCTTTTCTTGTAAAACATTTTCCAGGTTAACTCTATCTTTATGGGCTTCACTTAGATCATTTAGTGCCACACTCAGTCTTTGTCGTAGCTCTTTGAGATCAATGCTGAATTTTGCTACCTGCTGCAAAGCTGACTCATGTGACCCACGCAGTGTGTCTAGTTCATGGTTCATATCCATGATTTGTCTCTCTTGCTGTAAAGAGTCTAAAAGCTGATGTCTTAACTTGTTAAGTTCATGACAAACAACTTCTAGATCTTCTTTTTGTCTAACTAGGGTAGACTTTGCCTCCAACTCCCATTGCTCCTTCTCCTCCAACATGGCAGTAAGTGACGCTATTTTACCCTTCAAAAGCTCTTTTCCGGTGATCTCCGAACACACAGTTTGTTTTTGTTCTTCTGCTAATGTTTCAAAGTAGCATCTGAGTTGTTTTTCTTCAGAATACTTTGCCATTGTGGAGTTCATGATGCCTTGTGCATCCTTTAGAGCCTCCTCCAAAACACACTTGCAAAATTCATGCATGGCAATAATTTCTAATTCAGAATCATTGATTTCACATCGATGACCCAACATGAGCTCCTTAAGAACCACTTTGTGTATTTCATCCCTGAGTAACAATTCCAACTCATTTTCTTCCATGTCAGATTTGAACTTCCTTATTTGCTTCAAAAGGTTCAGCTCTGCTGAATGCTGAAGTGACACCTTGTGCTTTGCATCAGTCAACAGCAGGGAGAGAGATCTGATTTCTTTCTTTTTATCAGTCAGCACATTTTTCAGATTCTGATTTTCTTTAATCATTTGATTCATTACCCCGCGAATCCTCCTGTTATCATCAAAAATTAAGGAGGACACAGAGTTCTGCTTGATTATATCATCTATTTTGGATATGACTTCTATAATTCTGTTCTTTAAAACATCGAGATCCTTATCCTTCCGAATGTAGACAGATCCCTTGTCTTTGAGAAGTTCCCTCTTAAGCCTAAAACATTCTTCAGTTGCTGCGTGTAACTGAGATTCATGATTTCTACTCATCTTGATAATTTCAGTTCTGAAATAGTTTATCAACTCATCCTTCTTCAAATGCTTTAAGTGGGCAAAATCTGAAATCTCAATAGACGCACCATTACTGCTAGAATAAACAGACGCTTTCTGCTCTTGATGACCTGGCAATAGATGATCTCCCAAGACTTTCTGTTGTACTCTTTTCGGACCATTAGCCACTTGATCATGATCTTCATGGGACTCATGCAAGAATGCATGTCCTAAATCAGAACCAAATAGACATTGTGAAATATTATCTAGTTCTTCACGCAAATATGATATAACATTCTGTTGACTCAACCAAACATTTTTGTGTGCACTAATTACTTGTTCCTCCTGAGATTCTTCTGCGTAGTGTTGTTGAATGTTCTCAATACAACCTTGCAACACAATAGTACTAACTGCTTCTTGAACCTCACACATCCACTGAGACTCCAACAATGTAGACTTGGACAAGAAAAAGCAATTGTTCAATATGTCCTTTAGAGAGTGAAGCTCATTCTCCATCTTAACAACTTTGCTGGAAATGTTCTTCAATTCAGAACCTGCATTTACATCATCATCACTATGCCTTTTTGTTCCAGCTAAGGATGTCCAACCTGAATTTGAAGTTGAACTCAGCTCATTATCCATGCTGCTGTTGTTCAAAATCAGCGTTCCAGTTAAAACAGTAGAAACAAGTATTCTTACATCCTCCATTTCTTTCATGACCCTTTGAAATTGCGCCTTGGCTTGGATGGCGACACTCTGCACAAGAGCATCATTAGCATCCAGATCAACATTTCTCATGAGAAACAAATTTGATAACTCATTGGGCGCTCTACTGCCACCCCCAATAACTGCCTCCACAGACCCATTTTCAATCCCTTTCACTTGCAAAAGATGCTGAAGTTTTAATAGCTCTGCCTCACGACACCTCAATTCCTCATGAAGATTGGCTATCTCAGCATCCTTGGCCAATACTACATCATTTGCCTCTTCACTGACAGCTTTCACAATGCCCTTAATGACAGAATCATTAACCATGCAGGAAACGGTGACCCTATCAGAAAGTTCATCAAAAAACTGGTCTGTATCTAACAAATATTTCTTATAATGTTCTGAACCATCATCGCAATCATCACTGCATTGAGAACCGCCATTCAACTGCACACACTTCCCATTCTCAAGATACCCAAGTACGTGTTCCATGTTTCTGAGTCTCAAGCAACGACCAAAAAGAACTGAAGCATCAAGAACTCGTCAAAACCCAGGATCCAACAAGGAAGCGCAAACTGTATAAACCACCATAAGACCTGTGACATTTCACACAAACCATAAAAAATAAATAGAAAACGAAAGAGCAAAGAATATTCAGAACCGACCTTTCCCCCATTACCCTGTTATTAAACATACTAAAACAGCAGCTTATTAATGAAATGAGTGTTCACAATCCACTAAAATGGAAATCAAGGAAACCCACTTCATTTTCATCTGCTAAGTATCAAAATTAATTCACTAATGACATTAAACCCACAGTAAGCAAATCCGAAACAGAGAATCAAAGACCGCCAAGGAGGAAGAAAAAAACCTTTTTCAAAACTTAGCATGAAAATGAAGTGAAGAAAATCATAATAGCAAAGAAAAATGATTCCAAAAAGGAAAAACCGTCCACTCTAAACGAATGACACCTACATCGAAAGAGACTTCAGTAAAGCTAAAACCCAAATGGAACAAGCAAGTGAAATCAATACGTAATTCACTTAATTCTCCTTACAACTCCCGCCCCAAAAAGCCTAGGGTTCTAACGAACCACTTTCAAGGAAAATTCAAAAAGGACCAAAATTCAGAAGAGCGATCCATTCCAGTTCGCAATAGTAAACCACGACCGAGATAAGAAGAAGAGGAAGGAGAGCTAAAAAGAGGAAGATTAGAAGAAAGACAAGAAGAAGAAGGAGAGGGAAAAGCAGAGAAATCAGAAGGAATAACAACCGACTCACACCAAGATTAGGGTTCCGGCAGAATCCACAGCGGCTCCCCTCTACTCCTCCGGCAGCTGTTATGAAAAAGATGGTGGTGTTTTTGAATTTCACACCATAGCCGTTGCTGAACCCTAGTTTGCTGTTCGTTTTTCCCGCCAATAACTCTCTCTCTCGCTGTGTGTATCTTCTGTATTTCGTGTGTGTGTGGCAGTAAAAGCAAAAAGGAGTGAGGTGTAAGCAAGCGAGGTTTTCTTAGAGAGGGGGGAGGGGGGGTTAGGGCTCGCAGAAATGAGAAATCCTTCCTTCCCTTTTGGGCCCCTACAACAGCGAGGCAGAGCGGGAGAACTACCCCCCTTTGTGAACATGATGTACCAAAATTAGCCTTATAAATTTCTTTAAACTACCGACATGGGCTTCTTTCGGAGTGTGACTTCACCGAGAAAGCAACGTTCCCACTAAATAAAGACAAAAGAATAAAAAACGTTCCCACCAAAAAAAGAAAGAGAGCTTAAAGTTTTGTTAATCCCCCTTGCTTCAAACAATCTATCTATTGATCAACTCTAAGAATGGATGCTCAATGGTTCTGACTGAGCATGCCAGTACCAGAACTGAACTTGGGTCTGACCATGTCTATCATGAAAAAATGGATCGGCCCTCCTTTTTCTTGAGGGCATGCTTGATTCATAGTGCCAAGTTGACTTGTAAGCATGGTTTCTAGGATTTATGATTATGTACTTGAATTTTTATATACAATAGGATTAAGGTATGTTTGATTTATGATGTGAAGTCCTTAATAGTAGAATAATAGACTTGCATGGACTTGTAAGTATGATTTTGTGGAATTATGATTTTGTGCTTGAATTTTGGTATCGAGTATCATAAAAAAAGGAGATATTTGAATTTTCATGCACAATAGAACTTAGAACTATAAGCATTAAATGTCAAGGTTCAACTCCTCTGAAACCTTGCATGAAACACATGTAGAAACCTTATGACCAACCTTGATTAACTTAGCCTCAAGATCGAGTTCTATTGGTTCGAATTTTATCAAGCTTCGGTGAGCTCATGAAAGATTTTGCATCGGTCTATATATTAATAATCCTTTCAGATTAACAATATTTGATTTTTATGTATAATATCTATAGAGCATGTTCAGTCTCCTACAAATGAGCTCAAGCTTAGTGCAGTCACTTATCAAGTTTGCCTTGAGCAAGGCTCTAACTCTTTTTTTCTTTTATAAGAAAGAAAACTCAATGTAACTTAATTGAGAGTTAGCATTTAATTAATCTTGAATGTCAGCTGGGCTCACTTTAATATTTCCCACAAGAAATATTTTTCTTTTGGCTGGGCTCAGTTTAATATTTACCATAAGAAAAGACTTTTCTTTCTGAGTCTCAATGTTTGCCTTCTTTCCTATGAAACGAACATTTGCCTAATTTACTTGATGCCACTATATTTTTATATTTGCCCCTTAGACTCAAATCGAAGTTCAAAATCCAATTTACATATTATATATATATATATTTCATTGCTCTAGGAGTTCTTAGATTCTTGAACAACGATCGAAATGTGTGTAGAAAAGACATTGTATTTTTATTTGAAGATATGAAATACTTTGTGCTTTATTCATGCATCCTGATTGTGGATTGAATTCAATCCAATAGTTGAGATCACTTAAAAGTTAGCACATCTTAAATTTTAATTTAAAAAGTAAAAAATACATATATAATTTTTTTTATTTGTCTACTACGAGAAGATTAAAGCCCAAAAAGCAAAAAGTATATATGAGACTTTTATTAGATTCAGGTTCCTTGAACAACCACACATCTTACCTTTTCTTGATGGATGATTCATCTACTCCACCAACTTTTTTTAGTCAATTAACTACTATCGTGGGCCATTTTGTTCCACAAACAAACATCTGATTACGAATGATTAATTGCGTTCGTTCTTTTGACTCATGAATCATTAAATAGGCTACCTTTAAGTCTTTTTTTGAAATAACTTATTAATTTGGGAAACTATTCTTATACTGAATTAATGATCGAAAAGCGTCTTGAAGTTCCTTTTTGACATTGTATTATGCTCCTCCTTCAGATAGAATGTACACTGTGAATGGTCTGCATCCGAAAATAGTTCAGGTTTTTTTCTTTTTCAAGGGAAGCACAAAATATGACCGGAATCCAAACTTTTTAACCTGCTGTTCATTGGCTTATTTTCATTTGAACTTGAGCGAAGTGGACATGAAAAGAGCAATCATTTGGAGATCATCGAATGGAAACTTTTCTGTACCACTCTGGGTGTGTCATAAATAAATAAATAAATAAATAAATATATATAAATATATATATATATATATATGGAAAGAAAGAGTTTAGATTTAAGGAGCAAACAACAAATAGAGAACGATGAAGAACCAAAAGTTTTATCGTTCAGGACTCACGAAAAACTCATAACAACTCTAAACTTTTAGATGAACTGTTTAATACATGTGATGCATTAAACTCCATATACAAAAGTAAAATGACACTTTTAATTCAATTTTTTTCTCTCTCTATAGATGTTCGCATTGATTGGCTTTTATGTGCGGTGACTGGATTCTACTGTTGTGCTTTAAAACCATGTAAAAAATCAACCAATAAATACAAGTAATGGTGGTACCTGGCATACCCACTTGGGTCAGCACGAGAGTGACCATTAGGGGTCGCCGTAGCGCTTCCCGTATGAAAACCAGATCCGGCCAGGCCAGCAGATGCCTGCACAAGTAGACATGAAAGAGAAGATCTTTGGATCCCCCCGAAACAAATAATGCCAGGCTTCTATCAAATGCCACCCTGATGCGGGACCCTGCATTAATGGATTCACTGCAGCGAGTAAACTAGTTTATATATATAAATAAATAAACAAATAGATATACTTCATAAAATAAAATTATTAGCCTGTACATATACTATAATATATATTACAAAAGATTAGCAGGAAGGGTAGGTAAGCTCATAACTTTCTTAAAATGAATGAGGATCTCTCTCTCTCTCTGCGTATAAAATAGAATTGGAATCCAAGGTGCATTTAAATAATGGAAGATAGGAATAAAGTTGGGCGATTGTCTTGACGTAGTGGACAATGGAGAGAGAGTCCTTCGTATTGACATGATCGATTCAGAACCGATTCAGTGGTTTAAGTTGAAACTGAACCGGTCGTGAAACCATCTGTGACCGGAATGACCCCCGAGTCATAACCAGAACCAATGACCTCCTCTTCCACTATGGTTTATGATTTTTAGAAACCGGAACTGATAGTTTTTTAATATATTTTTTAAATTTTATATCATGAACGGCCGGATAACTCAACAACAAGGTGCTACGGCTTAATGTTAATATGCAAGGTTATTTTCACACAATTTGTGTCAATATGCAAGGTTAAGTTATTTTCACGGTTTAAAGGTTGTTGAAATAGAACCACAGTTCAACATTGTCATTGTACGTAGACATGGTCAACTATGTTTCTCTTATGACTTCTTGAATTGAATTGAAAGCTATCAATACATCGAAGAAAGAGAAGAATGGATGATATAATATGTAAGTATAGATCATATGAGAACGTGTAAGATATAGCATATATTGGGTAAAAGAAATGAAATCTTGCGAAAGTTGTAGATTATTCTTACTTATGACCCTTTTTTTTGCACTTTTGGATTGTGACGACCCTCCTTTGCAATGATATTTCACGAATTGACTGCTACTCTTAAGCTTACAAAAGATTGAAAGCAATAACTCCAACCTTACAACAAGCAAAAAAAAAAAGTGGGTAGAAGAGGATGATTCAAGACTTTCTCTCTCTAGGTCTCTCCTTTTTTCTCTCTTCCTTGGATAAACTCTTTCTGAAATATGATAATCTAGTCCATAATATAATCGTTAAGATAGATGTTTCTATGGTGGTACTTCATATGAGAACTAACAAATTCTAAAATTCAATAAGTTTATTTGTTATGTAATCGATCATGGGTGCTCGCACGCACACAGTGTAAGTCATAATGGAACGTTAAAGTGCAAATGAACCATGGTTTGGAACTGACCCGAACAGGAACCAATAAATGGTGTGATTTGGTTCAGTTTTATGATTTATAATGGTTTGATTTGGTTCTATGGTTTTAGATTGAAACCAAACCTCGCCACAAACACCCTTATTTGTGCCATGCTTAGATTATAAGTTTTATGACTTATATGGAAGGATGTCATAAGATATGCGCATTATCATTCGTGTAGGTGATGGTGAAATTTCAAATTTATCTGTTTTCTCTTTTCTTGAGTTATTTTGTGTTTATATCTCGTAAATTTCGTGTTGTTTGCTGCTTGCCAAAACAGCTCAACCCTAGCACAACCCATTTTCCGTGTCACTTTGGCTTGATGTTATCGCTAATTTTTTTGATCATGTTCGTGTCGGGTTCCAGCAAATTTGAACTTGCCAGCAATTCTGTGTTTCAGGTGAGTTTCTGTTAGAAACAGGTCAACCTATCTTTTTCATGTAACTTTTTGGTTCGACATGAACAAAGACCTTACGGGTCATACTTGTGTGTGGTTTTCTTCCCTAAACTTGAATATGCCAGAATAACAAGCACGTTGGATCAGACTAAGCCCATCCAATATCCAGTAGTAGCACTCGTCGACCACATCGATCTACATGTTTTTGGATTTGGGTTCAGGTCAATCCGAATAGTATTTTCATTCAGAATTCCTTACCAGATAATACCTATATTAAGGGGTTATAACGGTTGGATATGGATTCTCTGGGTTGGATAACTTGGATTCACAAGATCCAGTTAATACATGGAGTCAGGTAGAACCATTGAAGTGTCTACCGGTACCGAAGGTCTGGGTTTGGGTCACATCGGAATTGGAGAGATCCCCAATCGGGCCAACCCGTAGGTAATCCTAGACATGGCTGTTTTCGGGTCTGGTTCTGGTTTCCTCAGAACCAAGAATCAGAACCGAACTAAGACCGCACCATTTCCACTTCCAGGCTGAGAACCAAACTGTCCCAATCTGGGAAAAAGTATACAAAAATTTGCAATTAAAAAAAATTAAAAAATATAAGGAACCAGCCCTTTGGAACTGTCGTTTCTGATTTTGGGCTGGTTTTGGTTCCATAGAAGGTGGAACCAGAACGAAATTGGGTAGTCACCGGTTCTCGGTCCGGTTTCAGCTGGTTCCTCACTAGTTCAGTTCTGGTTGGAACTGACAGGCCGATTTGGAGCCATTTCTAGGTAATCCTACTTCACCTTATTCATACCAAATCCAGCCCGATCATCTCGACCTATCTCTCAGGTCCATATCCAGATCTACTTGGTACAGATTGATCCGATCCATTTCATGCCCAAAGCCCGTCTGCCTTGTCTACCTTATCCTTTCCTTACCTTCTTATCTGAGTGGACCAATCCTGCTCCCCAACACGGTTCTTCATTGTCCCTTCGTAAAGAATTGAAAGTTTCTCAAAATCCACATAAATTGTCCAACTTGCCTCCAATGTCGTGTCCTTATATGCATCAATTTCCAGAGAATTTGCACGGTAATGACCTTTTTCGTGTCCCTTGTGTCCTGGTAAGCACTGTATGCATGAAACCATACAGAGGTCTCTCTCTCTCTCTCTCTCTCTCTCTCTCTCTCTCATATATATATATATATATATATATATATATATATATATATATATATATGTGTGTGTGTGTGTGTGTGTGTGTGTGTGTGTGTGTGTGTGTGTGTGTGTGTGTGTGTGCGCGTGTGCACGTGCCAATGGTGCAAACATATATTATGTGCCACAAACACTTAGTATGTATGTATTACCATTTTCAGATGAACTACCGAAACGACGTCCTCTAAAAATGGAGAAGATAAGAAGGGGAGCAGCAGAGTGACATCTGAAGAAAGACTGGAAGATGGATGATCAGAGGAGGCAGCATGTATGTCAATGCCTAGAACACATCTCGACGACCCGAAGGGACTCTCCAGTTACGATTTGCGGGGAGCGGACAAAAACCGGCAGGCAGCTCGGTGAAAGTGTGACGGACATTGCCGGAGCATTGATCGAGCTGAGCCTGAGACCAGGAGAAGTAGTTGCTCTTGCAGGACTGAACAGGTCGGTATGGTCTGCTTGAAACATTTTCTTCTGAGCTCGGTGTGAACTGGGTCGCCCTGTCCATGTTTGTGGCACTTTACGAAATGACATGCATGCCCCTTATCACTTAAGTGGAAAGAATGGCCTCATGTTTTGCTGATGAGTTAACGTGGCATCAGCTACGTGCTCATGCCGCGTCAGTGTGTGTTAATCCTGAACTTTGAATCGATAGATTCGGATGGTCACGATCGTATACTGGTTCTCAGTGAACCTGATTTGCAGGGAACTGGGGAGTGTGATTTACATTCGGGCCAGTGATTTTTTGGATCTAACGGTCTTGATTTGAGGCTTACCAAGCTGCTTGGGCAACTAGCTCATGAAATCCTTCCTCTTTCCGTTAAGGGGGTGCTTGATTACGAGGCCTGAGACTACAAATGTAACTACAATTCCAGCTCCCCTTTAATCAAACTCGGGCCTCAATGTGTAGCAAGAAGCGGAATTGTACACAATTACGAGTTCGACCAAGGTGTGCTGGAACTGGAACTGGAACTGGAACTGGAACTGCAGTTCCAATTCTGTAGTCTCGGCCTCATAAGAAAACACCGCCTTAGGGAAAAGAAAAGGAACTAATTTCCTTTCGAAGCTTCATCCTTGGTTATTGACTGCTATTTAAACCGGGTCTTGCTTGACGGGTCGGATTCTACTCTTCCATATCTGGAGCAAATTGGATCTGGGTATCCAGGCGTGGTTCTAAAACTGGAAACCCGAGTCATATAATAGGTATGTGAAAGGCAAATGATGGATCAAATTTGGATAGATGTTTTTTTAGATCGGACCTAATCCAGCCCCATCCAAGTACTATTCTAAGCAATTTGAAATTCGATTACTCTTTAAGTTAGAATAACTGGGTGAAGTTTGAAGTTCCATTTTCTCAATCCTTTTGAACCCGGATAGGACTCCAGAACTGTTACCTGGACCTGATTTTATGGGTCGATGTAGGGCTTGGATCCAGATGATTAGGTTCATTTGGATTAGAGATTCATTTGACTTGTGGATTTCACTGCTGGGTCCAGCCCATGTTTAATGCACGAAACATTCATTTCTGACTTACGTAACTATCACCATCTTCGTAATTGTAACTGTTTGATCCATCATTGAGCCGATTGAGATGTCACAATAGATGGGACCGGACCCTGAATAGCCTGGCCTTGTTAAGCCCATCAGGCTCGCCTGAATGCTCGAATTATCTAAGTCTGGACTGGAGAGCTTGACCATGTACGTTTACATAAGTGGACACCTCTCTCTCTCTCTCTCACTCACACACACACAGACTCACTCACCAATACATTCTAAAATTAGTAAAAAATATTAATGATACTATGATAGAATATAAACCAATCAATTATTAATCTCTTTTTGTGTGTATAGTTCTCATGCTCTTATTTGTGTGTGTGCATGCGTGCGGGCATGTGCATGTGTGTGCAGTGACCTTTACATGGAATGGATGTTGGGCATCACAATGGTAGGAGGAATTGTTGCTCCCCTCAATTATAGATGGGTAAGAACCAACTCCCTCCTTTCGCCTTTTGTAAGTCTTTGTGCGGCAGCAGTTTTCTAATTTGTGAGGCTTAATTTAGCCTACCAGTGGTTTAAATGGGTCTGGGGAAAGCCAGATCCAGGTCCGCGAGGCTGGGAGCCCCGCTAGGGATGTAATTGGATCGGATTGAATTGGACACGACTATGAAATACAACTAATTGGGTACTAGATCAGATTTTTTTGTCAGATAAGATATATATGAATATGAAGAACCAAAAACCAAATCTAGAAGCAACTATGATCCAAATCAGAAATTGGATCCCATTGCATATGTTGGGACCAGATTCGAAATGTTGATTCGGTTAAGATTTGGATGTGATTTTCGATAGTGAACAACTAAACAGAGAGTCAAGTTCGATATAAGATAATCCGATCGGTCGACATCCCTAAATACCAGTTTCATTGGAGTTTAGCAGAGGCAAATTGATATGGTTGATTTGAATCTGATTAATCTTCAAAATCAGTGGCGGATCTAGAAGTTTGTTCAGGGTCGGGCAAATAGGTCTTGGGGCTGTTTAAGGTGGGGCGGACTATGTATTATACACGTAGATTCAATCTTAGGCTAGGGTCTTCTCATTTAATTTTTCAAATTTTGGGCGGGCGGCCGCCCCACCTCGGCTCAATGTGCTCCGCCACTGTTCAAAATGGCTTCCTTACTCGACCCAGCAAAACCATACCAGTAAATAGTTCCCAAACATCGTCAAGTCCCTGAATGGACTCAACTGAGTCATGAGTCTCACTGCTAAACCCAGTTTGAACTAAACTCACCCCACTAAACGGGCCCAGTTAGCATGGTCATTTAGCTGTCTCATAGAGTCGAACCAAGTTTTTCCATGACTCGCCTGGATTGTGCAAATTGGTTCTTTTGTCTATTGAGCTAAAGTAAATCTCTATGGCTTGGCAAATTCTAAAGATGGGGAAACCCAAGCTTGGCCGATCCAGTTTGGAGTTCACCAAGAAGTTGGAGTACGAAAGTTTGATTTGCAGGGAGAAAGCCAAGTCCGAATGAGAAAAGAGCATAATTGCATTAGGTGGCCGGCAGCCGGCGTAAAACTGAATCGGATCTTCCGGCATCGTTCTACCTACTTAATGTTGGACGAGCTTGGTTCTGCTTTTGGCTTGGTTGGTGGACATGAAAACCATATGAAAGCCTGATATGATCAAATTTACATGCAGAGCTTTGAAGAGGCAAGAGAAGCCATGGAACTGGTAAAACCTTCCATTCTTGTCGTGGATGAACACTGCAAGCCATGGTCATTAAAGCTTGGTGGTCGCATCGCATCGTTGAGACAATGTCTCTTCCTTGACCCTTCACTAAGTTTATCACAACATGGTGAGTTTATTTTAATCTATCCTCTGGTTTCATGTTAACTATGATAATTCTACTATTCCTAAGTCAGTCCTCATTATGGGTTCAAACCCGGTTTGGATTTTGGCAAGTCAAGGTTCAAGTCCCAGTTAGGAATAACAGTCCAGTTTCTGGATCCTATTGGGTCTACTAATAAGTAGTTTCTGTTCTTTGAATCTAGACCATGAGGACTCCAACTAATCCGACCCGAGCTGGTCGGCCCACTGTTGGGGTGAAGCTCTCTCATTGCTGGTTTTCTCTATTCACAAGGCTCGCCTGTTGTGAAAAAAAAAACCCCCAAACCTTATTAGACTTACTGGGTTCAGTTACATCCGAATAAACTTGATGGAGGATATATTGTTAAATTAATTAATGTATATTTTCTAATTAATTGCTATTAATTTTGTGGAAGGGGTGATTGCTGGCTTAAATGGAAAATCACCAGAAGAATCATTATCAAACTTCAACTTCATTTTCTCTCCGAATTCTGTGGCACTTATATGCTTCACATCAGGTAAGGTGATCAAAATTTCACTGTGAAGGTCTGGAATTCGATAAGTGTGTGTGCATCTCGTAAGGTGGTCTGCCTCCATTTCGGTCCGCTGAGCTCACCTCTTCGTGCTAGGCTTTGCTCGAGTCAGGTTTCGAGCAAGCTTGACGATATGTTGTGCTCGCATGCAACCAAGGGCCCAGCCTCCAATTTGAGGTTTAAGAACATATTAGCCTACATTCCTAAACTTGAGCTCCAAATTCATGAACTTGAGTGGCTGCGATGATCACATTCATGAATTTGAGTCCTCTCAGTAAATCGAATCCTCATATTCATGGATATACACATAGAAGCAACGCCAACATGAACATGCATGGGCACGCACGCACACAAATTGGTTGACTGATCCATTAGTATTGTGGTTTTCAGGAACCACTGGAAGGCCAAAAGGAGTTGCCTTGAGCCATGCTGCTTTGATAGTTCAGTCCCAAGCCAAGATTGAAATCGTTGGCTATAATCAAGGTGATGTAAGTTTCCCATTTTCATATACTCTTCCCACTATTTTCCGAGATACTGCGCATTGTGATCCAAGCATGGATTGTCCAGACCCAGACCCAAACCCAGACCCGATGCTGACCATACTGGGTCCAACGAAGCCTACCATATGCAATCTATACCTCGGTTCAATGAACATAACATAATCGAGTGCTCGAAAAGTAATACAGTTTAGTGTGTGTTTGCTTTGCCCATGATTTTGAATTTGAATGTTGAATTTGGAAAATATAATTCAAATTTCATCTCGCCTGCTGCTGAAGCTAACTTGTAGAATCCAATTCAAATGACTTGCTTGCACACACACACACACAGATGCACACGAGAGCTTGCTTACCTATACACACAGTAATATCATCGTATACTGATTATTTGCACAATCAATAGGTTTATCTTCATACCGCTCCCCTCTGTCATATTGGTGGCATCTCCTCAGCTTTGGCTGTGTTAATGGTGGGAGGCCTCCATGTCTTCATCCCCAAATTCTCCGCAGCATCGGCCTTTCAAGCCATTCACCATCATTCCGCCACTTCTTTCATCACCGTTCCCACAATGATGGCTGATTTAATCTCCTTTTCAAGGTAATTGATTCCTCTTCCAACTAAGATCCAAGCACAAATCAAATCCAAATCGGGTCAGAGAGTAAACCATTGGATAATGCAGATGCAAGATCACCTAGCTATAATCAACTTTGTGTTCACGACGATTTAGTAGATAATTTTTTCTTTTAACTAGAATGTGATGGAATGGTTATATGCTTGGATCCGCCCAACTCCTAAAAACCCCACGACACACACACACACACACACACACACACACACACATATATATATATATAAAAGACACTCGTATATGCTAGCAACCTTATGTACTAACAAATCCAAACATATATATATATATATATATATATATATATATATATATATATATATATATATATATATATATATATATATATATATATATATATAGAGAGAGAGAGAGAGAGAGAGAGAGAGAGAGAGAGAGAGAGAGAGAGAGAGAGAGAGAGGGGGGCTAACGTTGTGACTAAGTCTCAACGCAAGGTGTATGAACATGAATGCCATCTGATTGACATCCAAAAATGGATGTTATGTTTAATATAGTGATTTGGTTGTGAAGATTGTCTGTTATCGAGAGCTTCAAATGTTCATGTTAGAAAGCTTAATTGGATTGTGGAATCACGATCCATGTATTTTAACAGAAAGCAAAGCATCAATGGTGAGAGTGTGAAGAGGATACTCAACGGCGGTGGAGGGCTAAGCCGGGAGCTGGCGAAAGATGCCTCTCAAATATTCCCCAATGCGAAACTTCTATCTGCATATGGTATGTGCGAATCACTTTCATTTTTTTCTCTCGTTTTCTCTACCAATGATTGGTGTGGTTCGGCGCTTGTTTCCCTTAAGCAAGGCCTCGAGTTCGAATCTTGTGAATTGAGAAAACAGCACTTTGCGTGCTTTCTGCTACAGGGATGACAGAGGGATGCTCTTCCCTAACATTCATGACACTCTACTACCCAAAGAAGCAAGATTCCAGTCATCATGAAGGACATGGTGCACAATCCGGCCACAACCACCACAGAATCAAGGGGCTGACCGGCGTGTGTGTTGGAAAGCCGCCGCCCCACGTCGAAATACGGATAGATGGCCATGGAGATTCATCTAATGCTTTTGTTGTGGGGAGCATACTAACAAGAGGCTTACATGTGATGGAAGGGTATTGGAACCAGAAATCAGGCACGATGACGCCTTGTTTGGGTCAGGCTGGCTGGCTAGATACAGGTGACATTGGTTGGTTTGATAAACAAGGCAACCTTTGGCTCCAAGGACGCAGTAAAGACAGGATCAAGAGCGGTGGTGAGAATGTCTACCCACAAGAGGTGGACCTCTCTCTCTCTCTCTCCACACACACACACACACACACACACACACATATATATATATATATATATATATATATATATATATATATATATCACGTTCTTAATCTTTTCATGCATTGAAAATCATAATTTTTTTTCTTCTATCATTTATTTGCATGCATCAGGTAGAGCCTGTAATTTCACAGCATCCAGGAATTGAAGAGAGTGTTGTGATCGGAGTACCGGATGCGCGACTAGCAGAGGGTGTAGCTGCATGCATTCGGATCAGAGACGGTTGGCATTGGATCGAAGGGTCTCAAAATATGAAAGGAAAAATCCTGTCAAGCAAGATCTTACAGCTTTACTGCAAGCAGATGCATCTCACGGGGTAAGTTTTTTACAGTAGATACTCCGTGAACCCTTAACCAAGCCTTCTCTCACACTAGTGGTTCAGCTAGACCTCCTGGAAGGTCATCTTCTCCAAAGCATGCTCCCGCCTTCACTCAAACTTTAACGGGTTGTATATGGGGTTCGGGTTCGCTTTTTCCAATGGGCAACTGGACATAGTTTTGGTATACCTATACCTTGTTCTTCCCTAAACCTTAACAGGTCGAGTACGGGTTCGGATACTCTTTTTCCCAATCGATAATGGAATGAGTACAGTGTGGAAACAACATATATATATATATATATATATATATATATATATATATATATATATATTGGTATATGTATAATATTTTTTGGTATATAATCTTGCATAAACATCTTGATGATTCAATCTTTGAGATGAACAGTTGAACTAAAAAAGTATTTAATGTGTACATATACACTAAATGCAAACTACAAACGTATAATGCCACCTTTAGATCAAAACTTCACCATAAATTTTATCAATAGAATGATGAAGATATAAAAGATTATGTATTGAAAGATATTTTTATATTACCTATATATATATATATATGTATATATATAGGTTGGGCATCGGGTCAGAGTATCTTATCCTCGTACTCGAAAATTTGAGGCCTAAAAACGGTGGAATTTGAAAGGTTTTGGGGCCTATAAAGTTTATATCATAACGAGCTTAAAGTTGGAAGGCCTGAGATGGTTGTCCTAATGTTAGCTATTTTTTAAAATCAAAACCAGATTAAAGTTGGAAGGCCTAAAACAGTTTTTTTAATTTTCTTTTTTTAAATGTTAGCTATTTTTTAAAATCAAAACCAGATTAATCCGGTTCCACATGAGAATTTTTAATTACCAAACAACAACAGTCTTTTCCTATACTATATGGGGTGAGGTCAGTCGTATAGTTTTTTTTCAGTTCGATTATGTGTCATGCTAACTAATCAAATTCCAACAAGTTCTTACTCTCACTATTTGACCTTGAATGTCCTCCATAAGTACGTTTGCTAGTGATTTGCAGATCACTGGGCATCGAAAACACGTGCATATAGTGTGTGTGAGTGCACGCATGTACATGCGGGGGTGTATGTGATTGTTCATAACAGCTTGGCCATGACAATATGATGTGCAACAATTACAATATGATGCGACTTACATGTTTGACAGGTTCAAGATTCCAAGGATTTTCGTGTTGTGGAATAAACCTTTTCCCAGGACAGCCACTGGGAAAGTGACGAGAAGGGAAGTAAGGGCAGAAGCAATGGCACAAATGCAAATTTTGCACAGCAGTCTATGACCTATCGGCAGAGGTTTTTGTGTACAATTTGATGGTGCGTACCGTCATAAAGAATTCATCTTTCGCAAAGAGCAGTTGCTCACTCCCCCTTTTTTGGTTAATGTAAAGATCGGATGCCAAGAGAAAGAGTATATCCTGGATTCACATCCATTCAATGTTTGGAGGATCCTGGATTCGCATCCATTCAATGTTTGGAGGAAGGCTTAAGTATTTAAGGAAGTTATAGAGAGAGAGAAACGAATGATTGAGATTTGTTTGGATTTGCTAGTACTTTTAATGTTAAGATATATGACTTTCTCTCTCTGTTATCATAATGAGAGGCTGAAGCCTAACACATACACACCGAACTCATCACCAAAGTATTCATTTTCTAGTTGATAAAATGAAGAAAGATGAGATTGATGGAGAGGGTAGGTAGAGGATAACAACTTTCTTTTGATGTGTCAAATATAAAAACTTTAATTATCAACTAGGACACTAAAACCTCAACATAAGTTGTTGGCCTTAACATCAACTAAGAGTTTGGAATATTGTGCTTGTAGAAGTTGGCTACGGCAGTTAAATGGGTTGATGGAGTTTAACATGAGGCAGCGACCTCCAGCAACGGTGGATGTAGAATTTTTTATAGGTGAGGTGAAGTTCAGTTGGGTGAAATTCAGGTGAGGCAGTCTATATAATTTTTGGAAAAATTCAGATTGAACATGTGAGGTTCAGGCTGTGTGAACATTGGTTCGACAACATCTATAGTAGGTTGATCTCAAACTCATGTCGAATTGTTGCTTTTGCCGATCGGACCACTTAGATAGTTTCTTAAGTATCGATTTCATCGGAATCGACTCTTCGACAACCAAACAATTTATGATTTTTATAATATTTTTCAATACTTTTGTTGTCGTACTCTATTTTTTAACATTTTCATAATCTAGTTTTTTATATCTTCTTACGAAATGATCCATTGGTTGTCTTTGTACATGTCTACACCATCTTAAAAACGATTTTTCCTCATTTTATCCTTTATTTGTGCTACTCGTAATTGGTTTCTAATAACCTCATTATGTATATAGTCTTTCCTTCAATGACCACTCATCCATCCCAATATCTTCATTTTCTCCTAAGACATCTTTTACATATGATGATTAACTACCCAACACTTAGAATCATAAAACATAGAAAGTGTAATTGCTACTCTATAATATTTATTATCTTTTAATTTTAATGATATCTTTTTATCACACAAAATACATGATGCTCCTCTCCTACAACAACAACTAAGCCTTTTCCCATACTAGATGGGGTCGACTACATGAATTCTTTGTTTCCACATATCCCTATCGTGTGCCATGTTAGCAGTTAACTCACAATAAGCTAGATCATTCTTTATTGTTTCTTTCCAACACTTTTGTGGTCTTCCTCTACCTCTTTTAATACTTTCAAAATCTAGTTTTTTATACCTTCCTAAAGGTTCTTCTTTTGATCTTCTTTCTAAATGTCCAAACCATCTTAAACGATATTCTCTCATTTTATCCTCTATTTGTGTCACTCCTAATTTGTTTCTAATAACTTCATTATGTATACGGTATTTTCTTATATGATCACTCATCCATCTCAACATCTTTATTTCTGTCACAAACATCTTTTGTACATATTGATGATTAACTGTCCAACACTCAGAACCATAAAACATGATAGGCCTAATTGCTGCTCTATAATATTTACCTTTTAACTTTAATGATATCTTCTTATCACAAAGAATACCTGATGCTCCTCTCCATTTTAACCAACCAACATTAATTCTATGTGTAACATCTCCATCAATTCTTCCATCACTCTTAAAAATTGACCCTAAGTATTTACAACTTTTCTTTTGGGGGATGCAATGTGTGTCAATTTTAATTTCTATGTTCTCTGAGGTAACCAAATGATCAAACTTACATTCCATATATTGTCTTTGTTCTACTAAGTCGGAGGCCTTTGCTTTTTAATATTTCTCTTCATAGTTCCAATTTTCTATTAACTTTTTCCTTAGACTCCTCCACTAATACAATGTCATCTGCAAATAACATACACCATGGTACTAAATATGTTTTGTTAACTCATCCATCACCATTATAAATAAGTATGGTCTTAAAGTTGATCCTTGATGTAACCCAATATTAACTTCAAAGAAGTATGTCATTCTTTCATGAGTCCTTACACATGATTTTGCACCATCGTACGTGTCTCTTATAAGGTTAATATATGTCAATGGGATACTTCTTTTTTTCAAGGTTCTCGAAAGAACCTCCCTTAGTACCCTATCGTAAGTTTTTTCTAGATCAATAAATATCATGTGAAAGTCTTTGCTTTTTGCTCTAAAATGTTTCATAAGGCGTTTCAAAAGGTGAATCGTTTTAATAGTAGATCTATCGGGTATGAATTTAAATTGGTTCTTTGTTGTACTTGATACTTTCCTTAACATACGTTTGATAATTCTTTCTCACAATTTCATAGTATGGGTCATTAACTTGATACCTCTATAATTTGCACAATTCTGAATGTCTCCCGTGTTCTTATATATATGGGTATAAGTGTACTCGCTCTCCATTCCTCGAGCATCTTTTGGTTTCTCCATATTTCATTAAATAATCTTGTGAGCGAAATGATTCCTTTTTGTCTTAGTATTTTCCTAACTTCTATAAGAATATTATCTGGTCTTACCGATTTACCACCCTTCATATGTTTAAGAGCCTATTTGACTTCATTCTTTTGAATACGTCGGTAGAAATTGTGGTCTATATACTTTTCTGATTTGGTTAACTCTCTTAAGTTAATACTAACATCTTTATTTTCATTAAAAAGTTTTTAAAAATAGTTTTTTCATCTATTTCTTATATCATCATTTGCCACTAGAATGTTTTAATCCTTATTCTTGTATCTTTGATTCATCTAACATAATTAATATATTTAGTTTTCTCGATCTCTAACCCTATCTATCCTAAAAATATCTTTTTGATCCTCTTTTGAGTTGACGGAGTGGAGCTATTTCCGGAATCGAAGGAATTTGGAAGTTAATACTAACGTACTCAAAAGTCAAAAGGGAAGGAAGGAAGTATTAGAAGTCGATCGTCTTGGGTGAAGAGTTTCAGAGAGAGCCGCTAGAGTTTCTGTCTGCCGTTGTCAGAAACGAATTGCATTAGGAGAATTTCAGCAAATCTTTGTCCGTCAGTTTTTTAGTGCAAAAGACAAGTACAAGCAGAGGACACTGTTTCTCTAGGCATTAGAAGAGCCTCGTTGGTTCCCTTTTTCCCGGTCAGGAGGAGGGACGCCGGAGCTGCACGGATGGCGAAGATCCTTTCTATGCTGTCTTTGCTCGGAAAAGTTCTACCAAGTGAGCCAGTTCCTGGTTTTCAGTTTTCCAGTTTATCATATTCTTTATCTAGATTTTCATTTACCAAAATGTGATAATACGATGACCGAAATCTCGATTTCCCTATTTCACGATTCAATATGATGCTGATATTCATTGATGATTTTTGTTTTTTCTTTCCTCGGAAGTCGAAAGGCCTGTTTGTCTCAGAGCATTTTCGTGGGGAAAATTTGAGCTGGTAAAGGGGTGCAGACCTTTCCTACCAGGGAAGGAACAACCAAACCATCTGAATGGTGGGGAACTGCAACTAAGGGTGGCAAATTTCGTGTTTTACGCCATATTCGTGTTGGTTTCATTCCGTGCTTGTGTGGACAACAGGTGAAGCTTATAAATAGGCCAACAATCCGTTTAAGCATATTCTGAGAGAGAATCCATCTTATATGCAGGCTTGGTTTTGGTTTCAATTCATTGAAAGAAAATAGGCTCTTCTTGACATCGTTATCGTCGTGAGGCCCCACACCACCCCCTTTTGCCTCTTTCCATTTGGCAATTGGGCTCCGTTCGTATTAATACCATCCAGTTCTGATAAAGCTTATGAGGAGGGCTCACCTTAAAGGTACAAAATATGGATGTAGACATCAGATTTTGACACCCTCCATAAGCAGTAAGCACCAAACCTTTTATTTTTTTTGTTACAAAGGGAGGCCGAAGCCTAACATACACATGCAATCCCTAGAGTTGAAGGCCCCTCGTGGTACAGACAATCCCTAGAGTTGAAGGCCCCTCGTGGTACAGACACCGAGCAACCTAGCACCTGGCCACTCAGCCATGTCTTGGGCGGGCTTGAGCTCCAGTTGCCCGCACCCAGTGAGCATAGCCTATTTAGCTGCACGCATCACTACTTGGTTCAGCTGCACCTCGACATACATGCATTCAGCCGGCCATGTCGAGATGATTCTACACACTTCTCTTGATGCACCTACTGTACACGAACCTCCCTCTACATAAAGAGAGCCCACCAGTTCTCTTTTTGATATTTGTTTCTCCACTCTCACCCTCATCGTCTTCTCCACACAGGAGTTCGAGGACCAGCTGGTGACAAGGGAAGATTGAGCAGCATTAGCCAATTCAGCTGGCCATGTCGAGATGATTCTACACACTTCTCTTGATGCACCTACTGTACACGAACCTCCCTCTACATAAAGAGAGCCCACCAGTTCTCTTTTTGATATTTTTTTCTCCACTCTCACCCTCATCGTCTTCTCCACACAGGAGTTCGAGGACCAGCTGGTGACAAGGGAAGATTGAGCAGCATTAGCCAATTCAGCTGGCCATGTCGAGATGATTCTACACACTTCTCTTGATGCACCTACTGTACACGAACCTCCCTCTACATAAAGAGAGCCCACCAGTTCTCTTTTTGAGATGATTCTACTCACTTCTCTTGATCCTCCTACTGTACACGAACCTCCCTCTACATAAAGAGAGCCCACCAGTTCTCTTTTTGATATTTTTTTCTCCACTCTCACCCTCATCGTCTTCTCCACACAGGAGTTCGAGGACCAGCTGGTGACAAGGGAAGATTGAGCAGCATTAGCCAATTCAGCTGGCCATGTCCAGATGATTCTACACACTTCTCTTGATGCACCTACTGTACACGAACCTCCCTCTACATAAAGAGAGCCCACCAGTTCTCTTTTTGATATTTTTTTCTCCACTCTCACCCTCATCGTCTTCTCCACACAGGAGTTCGAGAACCAGCTGGTGACAAGGGAAGGTTGAGCCCACTCCTCTTTTTGATATTTTTTTCTCCACTCTCACCCTCATCGTCTTCTCCACACAGGAGTTCGAGGACCAGCTGGTGACAAGGGAAGGTTGAGCAGCATTAGCCAATCCCTTTCCGCATGCAAGGGGGTGCTTCGGCTAAGCTACTCTTCCCACTCGGAGGGACGATATTGATGTATTCACGTCTGATTAGAGATGGGCCATTGCTGTTCTCATTTCCATTGTGTTTTGGTGAAATCAGACACCTCGACTTGGTGAAGATCGACATCGTCATCACCACCCGTTCTTGCTTCATCCTCATCGTTTCTACTGGAATTCGAAGCACAAAAGGAGACACATCACGGTCTGGGTGCACTAGCACCAAATTTAAGTACACTAGAGTTGATCCCGAAAACGTGACCCATCCATCACCAACCAAGCGATTTAGTTATGCAGTCGATCACCAACCTAGCGACTTAGTAACAAGCATAGCAGCCTCGCCTCTTTTCATTTTGTTCTTTTCTTCTATTTCTAGGAACACTAGAGTATACTGAGCCCACCTGACCTCTCATAATGGGTTGTCACCATCCAAAACCATATTCTTCCCCACTTTAGGTTAACATCTATTTTTATTAAACACTATTCTGTGACATATTGGAGAAGAAGAATTGCAATGTTTAGATTAGAAAACAAACACCATAGGACGAACTTGCTTTTGGTTAACTAAAATGAAAATGTTCATCAATCAAGCAAGCCATGAAAATCGACTACCTGCAACAAAGTTAAAGCACAGTGTCGAAGCTTTTCTTTCTGATTGAATGGCTAAATGAATCAAAAGGGAGCAAAAATCTTCTCATTACAACACAACATTTACAGTTCTTAGCGAAAACTAGACCCGTGGATGTATTTACAACCAGAACAGGCGCCCGAAGCATACTTCCCTTGTTCCTTGCCCTTTACTGACCTCCATCCTTCACCTTTTTTTTTTTCTTCATTCCACTTCAGGGGATTAATGAATTTTGAGAACTTTTTTGTTTGCGTCAGCACCTTTTTATTTTCTGATGAAGCATTTGGATGAGATTTTCTCTCCGTGGTTTTCTCGTTTCGAGCTCGCAATTTACAAGCCGCCCCGCCATTGTTTCTTGAACTTCTTTTGGTTGATCAAGAAAGAACCCCAGGACCTTCTGCGCCTCGACGATGTCTCGGTGAGATCGGAAAAGAGACCTGCAGCCAATGCTTGCTGAAGCCACACGTCGAACTCCTCCTCCCCTTTTTCGTCGGTCATCTCGGCATCCAAATCCCATGAGAACCGGCAATCAGATTTTGACCTCTGAACCTTCTTCTCTAACCCGACCATATTTACGTGGAATGTCGGCCAGTGAGTATTAGGTTTGCAAGCCATTCCCTGCTCAGACAAATAATTGCCGCAAATCGATGTCAATTCCAATAGAGCATTGATATCTAAAATTATTTGAAGAGACACAGTAGCAGATGTGATTTTTCATACACCATTTAATTACGACAAAGCAATGGAATAAGAAGTCAAAGATAAATAAGTAAAAAATGTGTACGAATCTCACATTGATTATTTTGACCATGTATGTTATCGCAATTGAAATTACCAAATAACATAGATGCATAATACATGTTTTCTTATACGGTTCGCACAGGCTAATTTTCGAGAAAAGGAAACAGGACACGAGAATATGAACTTAAGCAAACCATGTTACTAGGCTTCGACTTGACGATTCCTTTTACTGTTCAGAGAAGCTAACAACAAATCGGTCTATGTGCATTACCTGACAAATAGCCCATTCTGAAACATCAAAGATCTTGCTTTCAGCACATACATAGGCTCGAGGAATATCTACCTGAGATGCAAGAAACTACAATGTCATATTCATAAAGCTACAATCATACAAACGTGCAGTAGACATGGAAACAGAAGCCAAATTTTCCCAGGATTATTTCCCATTCAAGGGAGACAACAGCATCGCTGTAAGCACTTAATGGCCCATTGTATTTCTGAAGGAGTTTATGCATGTCATTAATAGGATGAAAGCAAGCTTCTTATATATCATACGACCTATCCTCATTAAGGCTTTCTTTTATGGAAGTCTTAAAGCAGCAAACTGTCCATTATTGCTGCGACTAATGAGTAATGCAATCTATGGAAGTTAAACAAGTCATCGATTGCTAATAGACAATTTTCAACGGCTAAACTGGCTTTTGTTTTCTATGCAAAACTCCAAAACTGAACAGAATGCATTTATATTTATTCCAGGCACTACGGAATAACATTATGGGAACATGATCTGAAGGCTTCAAATGCTTACAGTAATAATGCAACCCTAGATTCATTGTGGCTGACTGATGACGAGCAGTGACACAAGATATAGATGGAGGAAATCTTATTCTAGCGCTGTATTAAGACATCAGCTGGACCATACTCAACACCTGAATCCAGCAAGAAACTACGTTGATAATTATAGCAATGCAGTTTCTAGTACAGGCTCCTGGAGTAGTGTCGGCTATCAAACTACGGGACACTGCAGTAGAGTGCCACATCCAATCCCTCAGTTTTCCAGATCAAAAGAAAAAGGAATGAAAACAAAGACTTGTGGGGAGCCTTTGTCACTTCCTAATGTCCCCTCCAGGCCCTCTATATTTCATCTCAATTGGACTATGTCGAACCTGGACTTTGTCTCTTCTTTGAAAACCACATATTTGTTTTCTCATTAGGTTTCAGTTCAATGCTCTTTTACCCCAGGCATTATGTTAAATTTCAACTAGTCCAAGTATAAATGCATCCAAACTGTATAAAATGAATAGCTAAATTATGAACATGATGACCTGAGGATTAGCCAATACCTTCTGAGACAATTCGGCTGGTGTACCACCAACCTCTACCCAACCATCTCCATCTCTGGCTTGGTGATGCTGTCGACAATCCTGATAACAGCAAAAGCTTTCAATGAACACCACAGACTTGATTAGAAAATACAATTTTCAAGAGTTAGTCCATTTAGAAAACGAACCTGACACCACCTGGCCTTTGATTTGAGTCGACTTGTGCACACCCAAATATGAAAATTTCCACATTTTGTACAATGTATTCTTCTTGATTCATCGGATTGGTAGTCAACCCCAGCCTAAAAGACATAAGGCACATTTATTTTGGAGCTCCATGATGCCACAGTTAGTAATGAACGCCAATGATCCTAGTCATATGGGTGCAAGAATGAACGGAAAAATCATGAAGCCCCCCATCCAACTTAAGGACAAATGACTACATAGTAAGCTCAAGTTTATTCTTCGGTCTTTTCCCTAATGGTTCAGCTGAATGCAGTAAAAATGAATCTCCTGCTATAAACATGGAAACTGAAATTTCTCATTGTTAATGTTTCTACGAGGCAAGTCGCAGGTTCACACCAATACCACTGAGTGAGTTTTTTTTAGAGAAAAGAGTAAAAGACTGATCTTTCTACATGAACTGGAGAAAAAATCATAGAATATGATAATGAACGCATTACCGGTTGAAAGCCGCCATGGCTACTCCGTTGAGGAATTCCAGATTCTCGAGATTCCTCCTTTCTTAATTGGTCTTCGTAGCTTTTCCTCTTCACTGTATCTGAAAGTACCTGATGGAAAATAGTTTCAAGAGGAGACAACATCATAAAAATTTGAGGAAAGCAAATCCCGACAAAGCACTATTATCTTATGAGAACTCAAACAGAAAGCTATAATAAAATTATGGTGATTCTTCCGAACAGAGGCACAAACCTCATATGCAGATTGAAGCTTCTTAAACGACTCACTTGCCAAAGGGATTCCCATATTTTTATCGGGGTGAACAAGCACAGCCTAGAAAATTAAAGCTCTCATAAGTCATAAGCACACTGCCAAGACGGAAGTTGAGAAAAAAGGTAGAAAGCATCAGACAAAACAAGGATAATGCTTTATCCATACCCTTTTCCGGTATTCCTTTCGCAATAATGTCATGTCTATATTACAGCTCCTGGGCAATCCTAGAGCTTCATAGTGATTTTTGCTATCTAATATTCGCTTTATCTCATCCAATGAACTTGTATCTGTTTTAACAACTTTGCTAGTAGAAGCCTCTTTCTGTATTTCCACAGGTTGAGAGACTGTAGACATTCTACAAGATGCTTTGCAAGATGAGAATTTCTCAGTTTCATCACTCTGAGCACAATATTCAGAATCATAGCTAAATTCTTCTGCATGTGGGCAAGCTTCATTGTCCTCTGAAGTTGAAGCTTCAGCTGCGGATTCATATTCTTGAATCACAAAGTTCAATAGGTCATTGGATAAAAAGGCTAGGTTCAGCGAAAGGAAAACTCCAAGTAACCCAACACGAACTTTGACACAGTAGATGGCATATGCAGTTGACATGACAACCAGCAACCTTGCATGATTGAGGGAGAACAAGTAGCCTACACGTGTCAACCAAAATCCTTCAGACTGAATGGATGAAGCAATTGCAAACAAACAACTACAAATAACGGTGCTTGATTCAAGGAGTATATGCTTGAATACACCAAACTCAAATTCTTCAGCTTATATAGAAGGGGAAAGAGATGAGTACCTGCTGCAAGTGAAGAGTTAACAAACAGTAAAAGTGGGAAAGTATTGAAATTTTGTTTTCAAAACCGAATGTGTTTGGGTTTTCATTCGTTGATCAGTATGAAAGTAAGTAAACTATTTTGCCATGCATCTAATCCATTTGGAACCCATGTGATATTTTCATACCACAGAAAGGTAATCTATTTGCCTGAACTTCATAGATGCTTCTTTCTTTGTAAAGCAAATTCTGGTTTTAATTTCTCTTGTGAAGGAATTGGAATAGGGAGGAAAAGCAAGGTTATGCCTGTGACCATTTCTTCTTAGTTCTGTTCCTGATGCGTGCTCCTTCAGAAGTATCATTAAATTCTTTAGGGAAAACAATCAAAAGAAGGGAGTATTACAAGAGATAAAAGGTAATTACTTAGCTCAAAAGGGAAAACTTTGCACCAAGTCTTATTAGCAAATGGCCAACTACAAGATTCTCTTGTTATTATAAGAGGCATAGTCATCTCACATTATCTTATATAAACAAAGAACACCAGAATAAAAAGAAATATGTGTGAATCGAATCAAATGTCCAAAGATAAGCATGTATTTAGAGGAGATAATACCTGCCACTATAGACAGCACGCCAGTTATCCACAAGTTGCCATATATAGAAAGCATCAGAACCCCAAACAATCCAACAATAAAAAGTCCTGGGGTATAGCCCAAGTAACGAACTGTTGCACCAGCAGCTCCCTGCAAGATCAAATTGTGTTACCTCAAATAAAGATGAGGATAAATAACTACTGGAAATTCACCCTTTTTAGAGAAAAAGTATATGACGTGAACTTCCCCTCATTTTCAAAAGCACTGGACACAGTACATGGTGCTGGAGTGATGGATTCAGTTCAGATGATACAAAATGATTACAAGCTTCAAAATGTAACTGATGAGAAAGATAGCATACAATATACAAGGAGTCACAGCTGTTCTAGCTAAGAAAATTTGCACTTTCTGAATAAAAAATTGAATATCCTTTTCTTGTGCAAATTCCAACATTTCGTTTGACCCATGAATTAACACTTTTCCTGCTCAGGTACCAAAAGGTTAAATGGTAAAGGAATACAAAGCTCCTAACACTTATTTTGGCAAAAGTTGTTAACCTATGTTGGTGAAAGTAGACCTCTAGTCTAAACCTTTTCGCTTTATCTGTTGTCCAAGGTAGCAACACCCAAGAGGTGAAACCGTGTCACAGGTAGGGCTTAATAAGCAATACTTTGCTCTATCTGGGTTGTGTTGAGGTTGTCATTTCAGGCCAAAATCACCAGCCCTACGTACAACTCAAATTCAAGGGACAAGACACAACATGAGAGGGACCAAAAATACTAGATTTGAGGTTTAAAATCATTAGCCTTGACCATCATTACATACCCTACAAGAATCAACATGATTTCACGCTTCCAAGTTTTGGATTAATTCCTCATTTATGTTCTAAGCCATTCTTACTCGAAACAGGTTGACTATACCTTGCATAGAGCCATAGATCCATTTGGAATGTGTCACCTCATATATGCAACGTGATTTGTCATGAAGGGATTCTCAAACCAAAATAAGAATCCAAGTTTATGTGCAATCAAGTATCTAGTCACACCTAATGTTTTGCAGCAAGTTCTAGACCTCTAATAACATGCAAATACAAACTAAGAATAAAGAATAACAATAACCTTCAAATGATTGATGAAACATGTTACTCCATAAGGTAAGTTTTTAAAGTGATATATACATCATATATCAGCATCAGAACGCCAGTCTGTATACCTACTGAGTTAGCATACACAAGATATCTATATTTGTATACATATTATATATGTGCGTATATATGTGTGTGCGTGTGGGTTTTTGAGACTAAAAAAAAAGGGTATTTCATTAAGATGACTAAGATGCTAATCGAACCTACAACTAGCTAACATCGTGCCGTTGTCAAGAAACCATGAAGCATTTTATGTAGCTCAAAAATGCTGGTTGGTTAAAATGGAAAGGAGCATCAGGTATTATTTGTGATAAGAAGATACCATTAAAGTTAAAAGGTAAATATTATAGAGCAACAATTAGGCCTGCCATATTTTATGGTTCTGAGTGTTGGGCAGTTGATCATCAACATGTACAAAAGATGCCTGTGACAGAAATGAAGATGTTGAGATGGATGAGTGGTCATACAAGAAAAGACCATATACATAATGAGGTTATTAGAAACAAATTAGGAGTGGCACCAATAGAGGATAAAATGAGAGAACAGCGTTTAAGATGGTTTGGACATATAGAAAGAAGATCAAAAGAAGAACCTGTAAGAAGGTTAGAAAAACTAAATTTGAAAAGTATTAAAAGAGGTAGAGGACGACCACAAAAGTGTTGAAAAGAAACAATAAAGAATGATCTAGCTTATTGGGAGTTAAATGCTAACATGGTACACAATAGGGATCTGTAGAAACAAAGAATCCATGTAGCCGACCCCGTTTAGTATGGGAAAAGGCTTAGTTGTTGTTTGTTGTTGTTGTTGTGTCTCTATGATGTCCTTGACCCTTTCCCCACCAGGTCCAGTTACAGGCTTGCAGCATCAGTTGTAACAATGACGCTAGCTATATTTACATTACCTTAAATATCAGGGGAAAGAGACTCAGGCACATCATTTTGCCTATGCCATCTCCATCTTAAATGAACTTAAAGCCGGCAATGTCACTATTTTATTGTGCTTATCCTTTTGCTACTAGCGCATGCAGAAAGTAACAATGTACAGAAAATAAACGAATGACCCAAAAATTGCCATTTCCTTAAAAGTACCCACTGAGAACACATCGTCCTACTCCCATACGGAGATCACGGATATACAACAACTCTAACTAGACCAAATATGGAAAGGACAAATAAGTAACACAATAAATGCAAACAGGTCTATGATAAAAGAAACGCTACGCCCAAACATGGAAGAAAAACAAGAAAAATCTAAGAAGGAAATTGATCAGGAGTATGAGAAGCAAATTACCAGCATTAAAACAACGTATACAAGACAAGAAGTCGACGTCAAGCTAAGGAAGCAACTCCAAATTATAACAAACAACGCCACAGAACCCAATCCAAGCAAAGATTCGACTCCGCGAACCACCGAATCCTTCCATTGTACCAGCAGAAACAACAGAAATCGCCCCAAGTCTGAGCACAAATTCCAGAAAATCGGACCGTGATGGTCCGCAAAAACCACATACCTTTCCCTAAAACAACTCACGAATGCCTGCATCCCCGTAAACCCGTGCTTCTGGGACTGAACCCATTTTAATCCCTCCTTAAACAGCCATACGTCCTCCATTTTCTTTCTTCTAAATCATCGCATTTCCACCTTTATAAGTCGGAAAGTTTGGTTGCAATATACTCACAAATAAAAACCCTAACTCCAGCAATTCGTTACTGCCACTTTACATCCTCCATCAAGTAGATCGCTCGTTCCTTGAGCACAGAGGAGACTAGAATAGGCACGCTGAGTTTGGAGCCGCTCCCAAGTTCTCGTCTATAGATCCATAAATGTCTCGACTAACAACTTCACATGCTTCTCATGAGCAGCAAAAACAAGTCAGGAAAAGAAAGACACCTCCGACTTCACGAGAATCCGCGCTCTCGCCGAACCCAAAAAGAAAACCGAGAACCTTCACGCCGACGAATTCTCGGAAAATCCACCGGAGATACCTCCAAATTGTCCGCCATTACCAAGTCCTACATCAGGAAGCAACAAGAAAAGCTAGCTCTGAGAGACAGAACTTACTCAAAGGCAAACCCGCCGTAATCCGGCGAAAGAAAGCTCCGTCGAGGTAGCTTCCGGGATCCGGCGCAACAGTAGTTGCTCTCTTCGTTTCTCGGCCGGCGCGGGACGCGACTCTCTCTCTTCACATGGACTTCGAGACTCGTCTTCACCGGTTCACGCCGCTGACATCACTAAATTCCAGATTACGAATTTACCAAACTGGCCAAAAGTTGTCTACCTGAGGACGAAAACTTACCTGTTCCGTACGGAACGGGTCGACTACTGATCGGGTCGGAGCTTATCTTGGGTTCTGGTAAGAGACAGAACGCCCCGAAACCAAACAAAAAGAATAAATTGATCATTTAAAAAAAGATGGGCTTCAACTTTTCGTATGAGACTGCATTATACGAATGGATCTGTTTGAAGCTCAGACCTGTTGGAGCTTGTCTCGCCAAACCAAACCAGCCAAGGCAAAACTTCGCTCGTGAGACTATGAGGATAAGCTAAAGAGACCTTCCATTGAGTTGATCCGATCCAAATGACAAACACTTTGTCTAGTTTTGCTCGTGTTCTGACCCTAATCATTTAACTCCAAAAAAAGCAAATAACAATTTCATAGTCTATTGTAAATATTTTTGAAGCCGTTTTACCGTATTTATTATGTGGTTTCTCACATGTTTTTTCTCGAGATTCGTTTGGTGTATCTCTCTAAACAACTAATTTTTTTCATGTAAATTTTTTTTCTCTAATAATTTCATTATGAGATAGCTTTTTTTATGTAATATAACAAATTCATTTCAACATCTTCATTTTAGCCTTAATCTATTTTGCATGTCTTAATATGTCGTTGCTCAAAACTATGCACACTTTACTGATCTTATCATGTTTTATAATATTTATTAACCTATGATTTTGCAATATAGATCAAAAAGTTACACCCACAAAAGGTAGGTGCTACTACTAACTCATATTGGGTTTGTTCATTTTGTGCTCTAAGTACCATGTTGGGTTAGGTGTATTATAACAAAAGCTTTTGATGGGTAAAATGCGGTCGATGCCAGTTGAACTCCGAATGTTTGTGATGCTCATACCACACCTTGTTTTTATTTACATGCATTAATTTTTTTATATTATGGCCTTAGTTTTTTGAGGAAAATATCTATGATTTAATGAGACAAAAATGTGTATAAAAAGACAAACAACAATCTTACTCTCTCATGAGAATATCTAATATCCATAATTTAAATATGCTTAATTTTTTTTTTGTTTTTAAGGGCATTAATTTGTATAGTTTTCTTTTATTTAATAGCTGTCCTTTTGCCATTTCCAAATGCAAGATTTTCATATTAACTGTGCATTTTTCACAATATTAGTTCTTCGCTACCACTAAAGAGGGATGGTTTTGCCAGAGCTAGGCCTAAAAAGGATCGTCATCCCCTTCTGTTCTAGATTTTCATATAACTGTGCTCCTGGTCTGGTTAGACCTGGCTGTTTGGTTCCGAGTAAGTTCCACTGAAACCTAGGGCTGGAGCCGAACCATCCCCTTCTGTTCCTTTCCATGTTTGGTTCCTGATCCAGATTTCGTTTGAAAAATCCACACGAAAAAGGGCGTCATCCTAAATCCAAAACCAAAACTACTTGAAACCGCCGGTTTCAGATTGCTGTTTCCAGTTCCATTTTCGATTTGGGTCTAAGATATGTGGAACTGGAACTTAACCATCGGGTTGAAGGTTTTGGTTCACCTGGTTCTCGTTCCAACAAGTTCCAATCATTGTTCAGGTCCGATTCAACATGTTGGGCGACGTCTAAACATTCATCTCAAAAGAAAATTGAAGGTCAAGTGGTTGACATCATGGCCGTGTGCAGTGGCGGATCTAGAATTTTTTGTGGAGTGGGGCAAACTGCTTATTCCACCATTTAACAACCATTTAAGGTGTATCATAGCCACAAATTCAATGGCACCTTGTGAATTTTCTATTTGATTTTCAAATTTCAGATGGGGCGGCCGCCCCACCTCGCCTCAATGTAGATCCGCCACTGACCATCCTGCTGCCTAACCCAAGCTTCTATTTATTTTTTAAAAGAAAGAAATAAAAAAATAGCTCATTTAAAACTTTTGACACATTTTGCAACTTGCAACACAAACTAGTTAAGGATAATACTCCAATGTAAACGAAGTATGCACGTGATACAGCTACCAGTATTAGCTTTCATTAGTTGTCCAGTCCTCTTGTAGGAACATAAACGGATCAGATTCGGCTTGCATAATAACGTTATTAAATCTAAGCTGATCAGATACGCTAATATAATACAGTATTACCTCGAGTTTAATATTTGGAATATACAAGAATATCCAATTCAAAACCGAGGTCCCATCGCACTCGGACTGTTGGCTCACCTGGCAGGGCTCCCGGCTCACAAGATGCAGGTCATGAGTCCGATTTCCGGGGCATGCATACCTGGTTTTGGCCTCGTCGTTGAAAAGAAAAAAATGACCTAGGTCACACTAATTAGATTGATTAAACATTTAAAATGGGTATAACAACTCGCATAGATTGGATCCTGGGATATATTGTTGGGTCCAACCTTGGTGCAGATTCATATTTAAATAGTACTCATTCTTATCAAAGATGAACTTGGTTTTGACAAGAACAGGAAATAACTATGACACGATGATAACCCAAAACACGAAATTGTTGGCAACCTGAATGTTGGTCCAGGTAATTGATATAGCCAATAGAATAATGCTTTTCTTTTGTCTGTCTGCCTTCACAGTTCAATACTCATAGGAGCAGAGGGAAGAGGGAGATTATGGCCTCAGGCTTCACCTGTGAAACCGAACTTCAAACCAGAGATCACCCAGTTCGGATCCGACTTCACCTTCATGGAACTAGAAAGAACTATGTCGAAACTGAAACCAATGGTTCCAAACAGTTGGTTCAATATATGATTTTATTTAAATTTCAAAATTTTCAATGGTTGTTTCAGTTCCAAGCGGTTTAGGTCTTAAACTGGAACCAATGGTTCCAAACCAGAATGAAAACTAAAACAGACTTATTTAGAACCGCCGGTCCTAGTTTAACAGCTAAAAAAATCCATGCTTATGCCTATGCAATGTGACATGAAATAATCAGGTAATGTTTCAGTTACTTGTTTTAATATACAAACACGAACACGATAGACACGACGAAGACATCGAAATTGTCATTATTTGAAGTAGTAGGTGTATAAGTGAGGATAAGTCACTCCCCATACAAGAAAAATGGGTACCGCACGAAGAGTTATAAGAGGGTTGGTTAGTTTAGTTATTTGAGTTTTAGGTTTGACGCCAAAACCAAACCGACGGGTTTAAGTTGGTGGAAAAGGCCGGGTCGAGTTTACCGGGGATGGATGTGGTGGGGGTCACCCTTATTTGTAGCGGATGAGGGGGAATTCAACCCGGGAGAAGGAATGGGACCCACGGGGTGACGTACTGCAGGCTGAAGGATCAGGTGATCTAAGGGGAGACGAGACGGAAAGGGAATGATACGAACTGCAAGCTGAAGGGTGGAGCCCACATCATGTTGCGTGCAGGAATCTTGCAAGCAAACTGCTGACAAAGTGTGTGTGTAATTGTGTGTGTGTGTGCACGCACACACTACAGGCAAGGAGGAAGGGCACACTCCAAGCCAACAATCAATGTCATTTTCTTGTCTATAATTTCCATATTTCCTAGATTTGATGTGGACATACTATGCATTGTTTATTTAGCAAAGAATATATTTACTTGATGTTTTGGTAGCTGGATGTGATATTTTCAATATTAAATACTAAGGATTAGTTGGTAGCGTAATTATTTCTTTGTTTTGATAAGCACGCAATCATTTATAAATAAGATAAAGGAGAATTTTCATAAAAGAACTATATTGTGTTCAATTTTGACATTGAGACCAAAACTTATCCCACACTAAATTTGAGCTTGAGGTTTTTGTCATTAAAAAAAATGACCTCTAACATAACTAACTGTATCAAATTTTACTGACATGATAGTTACATAGACATGTTGATATGGCACCATAGACATGTCATTTGCCACTTCACCTGTCATGTTAGGTTATACTAAATATTAATTAATAATTAATAACAAGTTTAATATTAAATTAGTAATATACTATTATTTATCTAATATAAATATTAAGCCATATTTATTAAATATTAACTAGTATAATTGAATGCCAATTATTTTATTAATTATATTAAAATATAAAATTATATTAGTTCATATAATATATATTACTTAATATTAGTTATACTGTAATAGTTAATTGATATGATGTTAAGATATACTAATACTAATTAATTAGTTAATTACATTATTACATTATTTAATAGTTTTTAAATTGTTCAATATAATAGTAATTCATATTAAAATTAATTACTTATAATGTTATATAAATTAATACCTATTTGATATTTTTAAAATAATTTTTAAATTTTTTTACAATATTAATCACAATCTTAATTATAATATAATACAATATTGTACATAATAGGTCGACACGACAGTTGACTAAGCTCAAGTGCTGCGTCAACGTGTCCAGCGTTAGCAGAAGCAAGTGCTAATGATGTTATACTAAAAGCCCTTTTTTATTTCAGTTTTATTAAATGAGAAGTTCTAAGTTTTTTCAAAAACAAAATAAGCCTTCATCCTTTATAAGAATGATAAACATATGCACAATGCTTTCACTCAAACATAATTTAGTTGATTATACAGTGCCATTGTGGTATCACTGCCATGAATGATCGTGTACTCTTTCCCTGTGTTTTGCCTGGCAAACTACGTGGACCTTCAATACTGTCCACAGCAATGCTTCATGCTCTCTCTCTCTCTCACTCACACACACACACATACACAATCATAGAGACGCAAATCTGAACTTTGTATTCAGAAATTGAGCTCATCAAGTGATCAGAATCAATAATTCACCACGGAAATCACCAATATTGTGTTTCGTTGAAGACCTTTGAAGCGTTAGGCTGGCAATATCAGACATAAGATGAAACCCAGCACGAAAACAATAGTAGAAGTCCATGTTTGTGTCAATAAAGATAATGATAAAGATTGTGCCATATTTAACTCGACCAGTTTTCAACGTGAAGACAGAATGACATGACACGAACAACTATCAAAGCACGAAACAGCTGGACGTATAACACTTGAGGGAGAAACACGACAGAAGCAGGACTCAAAAAGCCTGTTCTTGCCCAGAGTAACACAAAAACTAGGTTGAATGTGGTTGCCACGTTTCCAACACGAACATATGACACGAATACCAAATGACCCTAAAAATTTCCCTGTTTACGTCCACCCAAAGTGAGGAAAAGGAGTTGGGCCATGTCCCGTTTGGACACGAATAAAAAATGACCACATACATGGCAGCACACACGAAATTATTTTCTATACAACACTTGAAACGAAAACTTGACACGAACAGGAGCTGAAATAGTCTGTGTTCACCCCCAAAGCAACAAAATACTAGCTCGTATTCTGGTTCATATTTATCTAATTTAACCATAACACGACACAACACAAACACAACCAGAACACAAAATTGCCACCCCTTCATAGTGCAGCTAGCAACACCCGAGTCATGCGAGCAAAGTGATTTGTTTGATGATGAAGAAAGAGATTTCTTTGCTCATTTCTCCATCTTAAATGATAGAAAAAAGAATTAATAAAATTCCAATTAGCCTGTCATTATTACATGATTCCTTGTCATGTTGAGCTCAAGCTGTTGATACCATCCAATGGTGGACTAATAGATGCCTTTCGAGGCGCCGGAAAGTTTAGTTAGGTGAAAATTCCGACGACTTGTATAGATTTGCAGGTTTTTTTTAACCGAGGTGACCACCTTACTAATGCTTGATCTATTTCTCCTGTATGAATCCAAGTCTGATTTGTTAAAATCAGATAATACATTATATCAATCAAATAATATATTTATCTCCACTTTTGCTAATGATGTCCATTTAGATGACCTTGG
Organism: Brasenia schreberi; assembly: GCA_036023115.1. NCBI lineage: Eukaryota > Viridiplantae > Streptophyta > Magnoliopsida > Nymphaeales > Cabombaceae > Brasenia > Brasenia schreberi. The sequence goes on along the minus strand of JAYKKT010000078.1, from coordinate 6,043,728 downwards.
ACTTAAATGCATGATCACAATGGTGACCAAGATTTCATGTAGCCAACCTCACCTAGTATAAAAGAAGTCGAAGTTTTAGTTTAAGTTGGCTAAGGAGCTTTAGATCTTTGATGACAATCGGAATAAATGGTTGAGCCAATTACAGTGGGCAGAATTCTGATTGTGGCCGCCATGAATCCTTGCTGCATTTGATTTCTTGATTCCAATTATCTAAATTACAACTCATAACAACAGCACATTCTTTTAATTTTATAAACCCTTAAATGATAATGTAGTTGGTGGCAGTCCTATTAGTCATGCATGCATATTTTCGTACAATAATGACACCATAAAAGGTTTAAAGAAAAGGTCTCAGGCACCAAGCAACATATAAAGTAGTGGAACAAGTCTTAGTACCTGTTTTTTTTCTTTTGTTCAAATACGTTTTTTTATGTGATATTTCTCTCTCTCTCTCTCTCTCTCTCTCTCTCTCTCTCTCGTTGGGAAAAGGCAAGTGGGGCTTGGGAGACCCTATCGGATGTACTATTAGCAAATTACGTAGACATGGCCGGTAAATCAGAAACAGATCAGTTCTAGAACTGGTCGGAACCAGAACCAGAACCAGAATTGGGAACTGTTCGGTTCGACGTTTTTAAAAACCCTACGGAACGATAACTGAAACCGATCTAAAAACCGGCAGGTCAGAACCATTGCCTCAGACCCGACCCAGCCCCTCTACACCTTTCGGGTTCCCATCTCAACGCTGTTACGAGGCTACTCACCTCTATCATCATCATCAGGTTGTCATCTTCATTATGCTGACATCTTCATGTTGATAGAAATGATCAGTCTTAGTCTCATCATTATAGAGATAGTCCTCTACTAGCCTATGCCCTCATACGACTGTAAGTTTTTTTTATAATTATTATATAATATAATATATTTGAAGTGAAATTTTTATTTATTGGTTCAAACGGTTCTAGATAAAAGCTTTCGACTTAGTAGAACAAAGACAAAATATATAGAATGTAAGTTTGATCATTTGGTTACTTTAGAGGACATAAAAATAAAAATTGGTACACATTGTATAAAATTTTAAATTCTTAGAGTCAATTTTTGAGAGTGATGGAAGAATTGATGGAGATGTTATGCATAGAATTAATGTTGGTTGGTTAAAATGAAGAGGAGCATTAGGTATTCTCTATGATAAGAAGATATCATTAAAGTTAAAAGGTAAATATTATAGTGCAACAATTAATATTTTATGGTTATGAGTGTTGGGCACTTAATCATCAAAAGATGTCTATGACAGAAACGAAAGATAGATGAGTGGTCATACAAGAAAATACTTTATACATAATGAGGTTATTATAAACAAATTAGAAGTAGTACCAATAGAGGATAAAATGAGAGAATATCGTTTAAGATGTTGTGAACATACCAAAAGAAGAACCTATAAGAAGGTATGAAAAATTAGATTTTGAAAGTATTAAAAGAGGTAGAGGATGACCACAAAAGTGTTGGAAAGAAACAATAAAAAATGATCTAGCTTGTTGTGAGTTAATTGCTAACATGACACATGATAGAGATATGTGAAAATGAAGAATCAATGTAGCCGACCCCGTCTAGTATGAGAAAAGGCTTAGTTGTTGTTGTTGTTGTGCTTCAAATGGTTCTAGATTCAGACTAGAATCACCCCAACCTATGATTCTCAAAACCAGAAGTAGAACTGACTCAGGCCAGTTTAGTTACAGTTAAGGTTTCAGGGAAACCGGAACCTATCATGGATTATGTATGTTTTATGTAAGATAAAGAAACCGGTTGACGGATGATCCTTCCTGGATTTCCCCATATCCAACGTTGCTAGTTCATCCAAATAGACGGCTATAGACTTGGATCTATGTTTTTCTTTAGAAATTTCAATGTTAAAAAATGATATCCAACAGAAGATGAATACCTTTTTTTTCTTTGAATTCAACAAAAGAATGCAGTTTTCAAAATAAACTTGATTCTTAAAAGATCCATATTACCAATGCGAAAGAGAGCTACTCCATTGATGACTTTTAAATAATTATCTTTCTTTATAATGCTTACTTTTATATAACTTTAAACGTAATAACATGTTTTAGGGGATTCATTTGAGAAAGGCAAGCTTAGAATTGGAGAAAGGCTTCCATTAACCGAGAATTTTTTCTACTAGAAAGTATGACATTTGCCAAACAGTGACAACGGTTTCTTTGGTTCGAAGAGTTGGGGTTAGGCTGACCACTACCAATTACGCATACCACCAGGTATCAAAAAAGGACTCGTATGGCCACTGTTTTCCGATCAATTTGATTTGAATTGGCCATCCAGTTTTGCAGTGGCGGACTCAGGTGAGGTGAGGTATGCGCCTCATTCGAAATCGGATTTTTTTTTGGGTTCGCCGTTGTATATAAAAAAATTCAACTATTTAATGGACATGAAATACTAGTGCACCTCACCCAAAAAAAAACAGAATTCATCAGTGTAGTTTCGCTTGACAATCTTCGCGATAAAGCCTTTCTTGGATTCGTCTGTTAACAAATGCATGTAGATTCGCAAGCATGTACATTCTTCTTTTTGGGGCAGATACACCAAATCCCAACACAAACACGAAACAAGAGGTCCGTACTTGTGTCTACCTAATTAACACGAAACAAAATGCAGGTTGTGCTTGGGTTAACCTTTTCCCTGGAACACATGAAACAAGACATCCTGAAACATGAAATTGCTAGCATATAACACTCGACAAGAGAACCCGACACGGCACCACTACCTTAAAGATCGGTAGCCTGTTTTCCAACTTTTGGGGCAGATACACCGAATCCCAACACAAACACGAAACAAGAGGTCCGTACTTGTGTCTACCTAATTAACACGAAACAAAATGCAGGTTGTTCTTGGGTTAACTTCTTCCCTGGAACACATGAAACAAGACATCCTGAAACATGAAATTGCTAGCATATACCACTCGACAAGAGAACCCGACACGGCACCACTACCTTAAAGATCGGTAGCCTGTTTTCCAATTTTTGATACAAACACGAAATAACATGACTAAAAGCACAAAATTCCCACTTCAATTTGTCTGTTTTGATATTTAATCCGTGCAATCAATGTAGGGTTGGAGGTTCATTAAATAAGATCCAAGTGTTCTCTTGAGAGATCATAATTTTTAATGCTATGTATTGTAAAGGATCCAATCGCTTACATGGACCAACTTGTTGATCTTTTTATCTCTCCAATTCTTAAAAGGTATGACATCCACTCCTATTACCTGTTTGGGAAATGAATTCCCACCCAAGAGACGTGAAATCTTAATTAGAAAATCAAAGGATTGGCACTTTAATTGTGATTAAAGTACAACTAAGACTTTTCTCATATTAGATAAGATCAGATACATGAATTCTTTGTTTCTATAGAGCTTGATCTTGTACCATGCTAAGATGCAAAGAGTTAACTCAACATAGAACTTGATCTTCATAATTTCTCCTTTCTTACCGAAGCTCCTTCTCGATGCCTTTTCACATGTCGAAGCATCTTAAACGATTTTTTCTCATTTATTATTTACTGGTGTCACTCCCAATTTATTTTTGATAACCTCATTATGTATGACTCAAAAAAAATTTGTGGCTAACGTAAAATGTTTGGAAGAAAAATGTGGTTAAAGTAAAATCCAAACATGAGAACTAGAGTTAGAAGGCAAGATAAGTTCTAAAATTCATTCTAATCCAGAAGCATCTACATTAGCAAAAAGATAGTACAAATTCCCAAGATCCACGGCAGAAGATGAATATTTTCGTTCTTAGGAAATCGCCATGCACCATGAAATCAAGCAATATACAAGCTGCAGAAGAGTGACGAGAATGAACTGTTGAATAAAATTTGCATAGAAGAATGTAGCATTGCTCCAGTATTCCAGACTTTAACATACTTTGGTAAGAAAGGATCACAGAACTGACAGACGAATCAGCAGCTAGTAAGCTATATTTATTTTTCCAAAAAAAGATATTTACAAATGACAATAATACAATCAAGTTTTCCTGTTGGGACGCTTTGCTCTTTGTCCTCACAAACTAATGCACTAAGCTGCCCAAGTCCTGAAGACTCAACAATGAACCATTCGTAATAGACACAAAAAAAGGATGAAAATAATGAACTTAAGAAAAAATGCTTTCCCTGATGCTACCAGTTCTAGACCGGTGACGGCGAGAACCTGACTTCCTCTCTCGGGAACGTTTCAGTGGGGCCTTCCTAGCTGGAATTCTTGTGTCCACCCCATCAGTGACACGTGGAGTTATTGATGGTTTTGGTCTCACACCAGTTGCGACCGGCAATGGTCTTGCAACTGCAGCTCTCATTGCATTCTTCCACTCTAACACATCTCTGTGGTAAGCCTGCAACAAGATTCATATAGACCAGATGCTTTGTTTCAGAGGATATTACATAAACGATTTTCTAAGCTAAAAATATTGGTATCAGCACAGCGATGCATACACGCATTTAATGATCGTAACAGCACGGCTGTGATGTATACGCATTTAGGAAATGAAGCCAACCTGTAACCGAGCTAAAGAATCCTTCCTAGAAAGGAACCCAAGTCGGGGCATAGGTTTTCAAGAAAATGGTTCAAACCAATAGGAGCCACAGAGATCAGCACAATGAAGTGGCATTCAATATGGCTAAATATGTACTTAGAGGGATTCCCTGATGAAATTGTCAACTTGATTTCTGAAAACAATATCCTACCCAAACAACAGAATGCAGCTTCATTTTTCAAATAAGAGATCAGCTTCAATTAGTCACCTCTATTAACAACCACCAATAACCATAGCGGTGAAAACTTTTGTTCTTGAAATAAAACCAAGATGACATACTGCGCCTTCAAAACTGAAAGAACTACACTTGATGGGTATCAAATACCGCCCGTTTGCTGATGATGAATCTTTGCAGTAACATGTTTGTGAGAGATTCTTACCTGGACAACAAAATTGCGTCTCTCACAGTCAAAGAACATGTTGACACTCCAATTCACCTTGGACATAATCTTATCTCTCACGGTAGAAAAGCTTAACTGGTCCCTGGACGTGAAGCGATCAACCTCATTAAACCATAGACAAGTAAAGAGGTTGGTAATCGGGATGTGTTCTCTTATGATCACACATCCTTCTGGGACATCTGAGAAGCAATAGAATTCGATCAATATACACCATCAACGTGAATGCAGGTTCTTGTGAAAAAGGTTCTACGGATGCTAAGCAGAAAAGACCGGAAACAACTCTAACCACTAGTTATAGGAAGCTTGGAAGAGGAGTACGGAGTAAGGCCCTCCTTCTTATAAAATTCAATCTGCTCATCGATGGAGGCATTGCTGTACTTTCCTGCAACTTTGTTAGCCTCTGCTTCCTCAAACACATCAAAGCGTCTGTAATGCCTAGATATTGCAAAAGTGGCCTTTGTCCTCCACAAGAATCTAGACGAAAAACAGAAAAAGGACAAGTTAAAAATCCAAAAAAAGAGATATTGTTTGAATATGTACCATAGCTACCTATTTGCACAGATGCATAAGTGGAAAGCTGTTTGTTAATTTATTTGGGTCACCATGCTCGAGTAATGATGTAAGAACTTACCTCTATCTCCAGATAAAACACTGTAATGTAACATTTTTGCGTTTGTTTAGGAGTATCAGATGGAAAGTGTGATAATCTTGCAGATAGGATGATATACGTTCTTGTTTATAAGCTTTAGTATTGGAACAGGAACTGTGCATGCACATATTAAAGCTCAAAATACAAGGATAAATCATCAAAAGAATAATACCTCTCCAGAAGTTGAAATGGATCAACAACAAGCTCAAGTTTTCCATCTATCCATATAGAGAAGCGAACATTTGGGAAAAGCCTATGCAACAGCAGCTTTGGAACCTGCCAATGTCGAGAGTAATTAGATTCAGTGATGAAGGAAGTAAACTTAACTGCATCGGTGAGAAATCAACTCAAGCTTGTGGCATTGGAAGCAACAATAGAAGAAACATGCCACTCACAACTCCAGCATGGGTCCTCCAAGCTATAATCATATGCAATCATATTGAGTATCATTGATGAAAGAAAAACAAAATGCAGACTGATTAAATCAGCAGAGCGATTCAGTTTTCACAGGGATCTGGTTGAGTAGGTCACATGGAGAAAAAACTAAAAGATTAAAAAATGAAAAGTTACAACAAAAGTCCAAAGCACCTACAGCATCTTGAATAGTTTAATTTTCAAAATGTTTAGTTTGTTTTTCTGAGTTAAAGATCTAATGACAGGGTATTCATTTTTCATCATGCATGAAATTTTAAGTTTGCTTCCCTCCACTTTTTTCCGGAAAACAAAGATGATATTGCTGAAAAAGGACAATTTTGACTCGAAAAGGAGAACTTGAAATGTTCACTGACTAAAAAAGGATGTGCTGTTTGTCAACTCAAAACGTGAAAAATACAAAACCTAATTGCCACTAACCAATGCTGCATTTTGCCCATAGGTTTTGCGTTTTAACATGTTCCAGGTGATTTTCCCACAACATTGTGGTTCTCCAGATTTCTGCCTTAGTCATTTTAAATTTGTTCACGAGAATCTATGAATTGAAACAATGAATTCAGGAATTATAAATATATATATTGATACATATTTTTTAGGATAGGTGAGGTTAGAGATAAGAAAACTAAGGATCTTACTTTTATTAGATGTATCAAAGATAAGGACGAGAAGATTCTAGTGGTAAATAATGATATAAAAATTAGGTGTCTATAAGTTTTTTAACTAAAACACTGATCTTAGTATTAGTTTAGGAGAGTTAACCAAATCAGAAAAGTATATAAATCGTAATTTCTATTGACTTATTCAAAAGAATGATGTCAAAGAGGCTCTTAAACACATGAAGGTTGGTAAATCTGTTAAACTATACAATATTACAATAGAAGTATGAAAATCCTACGAGAGTCGGGGATCATGTGACTCACAAGACTATTTAATAAGTCATAATAAAAACCAAAAGATGGCTGAGGAATGGAGAGCGAGAACACTTATACCTATATATAAGAACAAGGGAGACATCTAGAATTGTGTGAATTATATTGAGTACAATAAAGAATCAATTTGGATTCACGCTGGGCAAATTTACTATTAAAGCGATTCACCTATTGAGACATCTTATGAAACATTTTAGAGCAAAAAAGAACTTTCATATGATATTTATTGATCTAGAAAAACTTCCGATAGGGTGCCAAGAGATGTTCTTTCGAGAACCTTGAGAAAGAGAGGTATATTATTAACATATAAATCTTATAAGAGATATGTACAATGATACAAAAACATGTGTGAAGACCAAACTTCTTTGTTAAACATTGGGTTACATAAGAGATCAACTTTAAGTCCATATTTATTTATATGGGTCCTTGTTGAGTTAACAAAACATATTCAAGATGAAGCACCTTGACATATGTTATTTGCATGTTATTGTGTTATTGGATAAGTATAAGAAAAAAGGTAATAAGAAATTAGACCTTTGAAGAGAAATATTAGAAAGTAAAGGGTTCCGAATTAATAGAACAAAGATATAATATATGGAATGTAAGTTTGATCGTTTAGTTACTTCAAAGGATATAAAAATTAAAATTAACACACATTGCATCTCTCACAAGAAAATTTTTAAATACGTAGGATCAATTTTTAAGAGTGATGGAAAAAATTATGGAGTTGTTACACAAAAAATTAATGTATGTTGGTTAAAATGGAAAAGGGTATCACGTATCTTATGTGACAAGAAGATACCATTAAAGTTGAAAAGTAAATATTATGGAGCAACAATTAGACATGCTATGTTTTATGGTTTTGATTATTAGGCAATTAATCATCAACATATGCAAAAGATGTCAGTGGCAGAAATGAAGATGTTGAAATGGATGAGAAAAGATAACGAGGTTGTGAAAAACAAATTGAGAGTGGCACCAATAGAGGATAAAATGAGAAAAAATCGTTTAAGATGGTTTGACAAAGTAGAAAGACGACAAAAAAAAACTCTAGTAAGAACATATGAAAACTAGATTGTAAAAATGCTAAAAGAGGAACAGGAAGACCACAAAAGTATTAGAAATAAATAATAAAGAATGATCTACCTCATGTTGAGTTAATTGCCAACATGACACTATGATAGGGCTCGATGGAAACAAAGAATCCATGTAGCTGACCCCATCTAGTATGGAAAAGGCTTAGTTGTTGTAGATACACCTTCTGATTTAAATTAAGCACAATTACTGCAGATAGGCTTTTTGAAGTTGACTATACTAGGTCAACATTTTCTAATATAGTTGATTATATGATTGATTTTTTATGCAACCAAATGAAGCTTGAACAAAAAACTCCTTGCTTGAATCCTTATCACACTTGGACAAACACAAAAAGTAATTTTACTGTTAAAACTGATAGACAGTTAGGCCCTATAATTAGGAAAAGTCGCAGTCACATATTATCTTCTGAATTCGTTATAACTTCTCCAATTTTCTGTTTCTGAACTTTTAAAAGTCATGTTTCTGTGATATAATATAAAAGGATATAATTCTATCTTACTTTGAGTTTGATTGGTACAAGCCTTTTTACAGATTTTACAACCTTTGCACAAGCATGTTTCGTGTTTTTATGTAGTATATCATACAAGATGGACACACAGAATCACACCCTTTCTTTAAAACAGTGTAGAATGCTAGGCAAGGCTATACCAAATTCAGTGGATACCTTACTGGGTGGCCATTGTATCTCAAAAGGAATCTTGTACGTTTCTCTCTAACCCAACACCAACTCAATCATTCATTAGAATATAAGGGCATGATGAAGACCAAAAATCTTCTGGAGATAAGGACTGAAGAACAATTGGAGAAAATGATTTGGTTTATGGGTGGACTGGGTTAGGACCCCAGACCTTCACGGGTTAGAAGTGGTGGATCTTTGCAATTTTGGCTGGAGATTTTGCTGACCCAAACTGGTTATAGCAAGCCCAGTCTTTAAAGTGTCAACAAAAGGAAGCATCTTATATATCTATCCTTGTATAAGAGCATTGTATGCAAATTCTCCAACATGGGCATCAAGGAATCTGACACCTTCTCAATATCCAAGTTATGAAAGCTTACCTTTTTGGAAAATAAACCTGATCAACTGGGCTTAATGATGACATGGAAACCTAACAAGTGTAGTGTCACATGTACCAAAAAGAGGAAGAATATGTTGTGATCATTTTTTGCAAATGTTGTGATTATTTGCTGCCCGAATATAGTGAACAATTTATAGAGAGGGTCTCGACATTTTCAATATGGATGGAAGCGGGGGGTAAGGAAGCTAGTCATAGATAATATGATTCATATTGGTTCTTGGAATATCAGAACATTATCCGGTAAGCTAATGGAGGTGGTAGATACTATGATTTGGAGAAAGATTCATATTCTATGTTTACAAGAGACAAAGTGGGTTGGAGAAAAAACAAAGGAGATAGAGGATAAAGGTTTTAAATTATGATACTCAGGTAAGGAAAAGGCTCGAAACGGAGTTGGTATTATCATAAATAAAGATTTAAAGGATAGTGTAGTAGGCATGCAATGATACGGTGATCGAATCATCACGTTGAAATTAGTGTTAGGAGTAGAGGTTATTAATATAGTTTGTGCTTATACACCCAAAGTAGGACTAGAAGATAGTATAAAGACAACTTTTTGGGAAGAGTTAGATAAGGTGATTCAAAGGATTCTACAAAGGAAGATGATTTGTTTAGGAGGAGACTTAAATGAATATGTCGGTAAAGAGGCATTAGGATATCAAGGTATTCATAAAAACTTTAGTTTTGGGGATATAAATGAGAAATGTAAGGAGATTTTAAATTTTGTTATGGCATTTGATCTCTTTATAGTCAATACAATCTTCAAAAAACGAGATAAACATTTAATTACTTATAAGAGTGGCTTATCACAAACACAAATTGATTACTTTATTTGTAGAAAAAAAGATAGAGTGTGTTGTAAAGATTGCAAGGTAATTCCAGGAGAAAGCTTAACCACCCAACATCGACTTTTAGTTATAGATTTACAAATAAAAAAATAGACAAAGAATAAAAGAGTGCATCGAGCTGTTCAGACTAAATGATGGAACCTCAAAAGCGAGAAAGAAGATATATTTAAACAAAAAGTCTTTCAAGGAGATGTTTGAAATTATGTTGGTACACCTTATGATATGTGAAACAATATGGCTATACATATTAGGAAAGTAGCAAAAAATGTGTTAGCTGTATCTAAGGGAGGTGTACCGGCACAAAAAGAAGCTTCGTGGTGGAGTGAAGTAGTGTAAAATAAAATCAAGGCAAAGAGGTCATGTTACAAATTATATTATGCTAAGAAAACTAGTGAGACTTTAGAGACTTATAAGAAAGCAAAGAAGAAAGCGAAAAGTCCGTTATTGAAGCAAAAGCTAAAATTTGTGAGGATTTATATAAAAAACTCAACTCAAAAGAGGGTGAAATAGATATATTTAGGATAGCTAGGGCTAGAGATAATAAAACTAAAGATCTTAATTATGTTAGATGCATAAAAGACGAGGATGAAAAAATTTTAGTGCCAAATGATGATATAAGAAATATATGGAAAAACTATTTTTATAAGCTTTTTAATGAAGATAAAGATGCTAGTATTAGCTTACAAGAGTTAGCCAAATCAGAAAAGTATATAAACCACAATTTCTATCGATGTATTCAAAAGAATGAAGTCAAAGAGGCTCTTAAACATATGAAGGGTGGTAAATCGGTAGAACCAAACAATATTCCTATAGAAGTTTGGAAAATACTAGGAGAAATAGGAATCACTTGGATCACAAGACTATTTAATGAAATATGGAGAAACCAAAAGATGCTCGAGGAATGGAGAGCGAGTACACTTATACCCATATATATAAGAACAAGGGAGACATTCAAAATTGTGCGAATTATCGAGGTATCAAGTTAATGAACCATACTATGAAATTGTGGGAAAGAATTATCAAACTTAGGTTTAGACAAGTATCAAGTACAACAGAGAACCAATTTGGATTCATGTCTGCTGATCTACTGTTGAAGCGATTCACCTTTTGAGACATCTTATGAAATATTTTAGAGTAAAAAAGAAAGACCTTCACATGATATTTATTGATCTAGAAAAAGCTTACGATAGGGTATTGAGGGAGGTTCTTTGGAGAACCTTGGAAAAAAGAGGTATCCCACTGATATACATTAACCTTATAAGAAACATGTGTGAGGACTCGTGAAGGAATGATAGACTTCTTTGAAGTTAATATTGGGTTACATCAAGGATCAACTTTAAGTCCATACTTATTTATAATGGTGATTGATGAGTTAATGAAACATATTCAAGATGAAGTACCTTAGTGTATATTATTTGTACATGACATTGTGTTAGTGGAGGAGTCTAAGAAAAATGTTCATATAAAATTGGAACTATGGAGAGAAACATTAGAAAGCAAAGGCCTCCTACTTAGTAGAACAAAGACAAAATATATGGAATGTAAGTTGATCATTTGGTTACTTCAGAGGACATACAAATTAAAATTGGCACACATTGCATCCCCCTAAAGAAAATTTTAAATACCTAGGGTCAAATTTTAAGAGTAATGGAAGAATCGATGGAGATATTACGCATAGAATTAATGCTGGTTGGTTAAAATGGAGAGGAGCATTAGGTATTCTTTGTGATAAGACGATACCATTAAAGTTAAAAGGTAAATATTATAGAGTAGCAATTAGACCTACCATGTTTTATGGTTCTGAGTGTCGGGTAGTTAATCATCAACATGTACAAAAGATGTCTGTAACAGAAACGAAGATGTTGAGATGGAAGAGTGGTCATACAAAAAAAGACCATATACATAATGAGGTTATTAGAAACAAATTAAGAGTGACACCAATAGAGTATAAAATGAGAGAATATCATTTAAGATGGTTTAGACATATAGAAAGAAGATCAAAAGAAGAACCTGTAAGAAGCCATGAAAAACTAAATTTGGAAAGTATTAAAAGAGGTAGATGACGACCACAAAAGTGTAGGAAAGAAACAATAAAGAATGATCTAGCTTATTGTAAGTTAACTGCTAACATGAAATATGATAGGGCTCTGTAGAAACAAAGAATCCATGTAGCCAACCCTGTCGAGTATGGGAAAAGGTTTAGTTGTTGTTGTATAAACATTAAACAGCTGGTCCTGCCTAACTTTTCTCTTCCTTTCGGGTCATCCTTTTTCTGGATTACTTGTTTAGTTTAACAGTTTCAAATCTTTGCACTAGTACTTTCTTTAATAACAGTATCACTATCAAAGGAAAAAAGATCATTTTTAACCAGACATGGTTGCCTAACAGCAATCCCGCATAAACTATGTAATTCACGCCCAACAACCATAGAATTGGAAACTGTGAGATGATGACTATGACGTCAACTTATCATGACAAACCTAAAGAAGAAAAGGATTAGACCATAAAACTCAAGAATTGATTTGTAGCAGACAGGACATGTTACGCGAGATGTTAGCCACATACTAAGGCCCTGACAACTAAAAAGAAGACAAAGAAAGAAAGCATATAGTACTAAATGCATGCAACTTGTTTAGTCAATAGGTTTCACCCACTAGGGCATAACAGAATGTTAGAATGGGCCGCTTTCACACAAAATACATTAGGAACAGGTAGATCACAAGGATTCCACTCTTAACTTTCCATGAAGGGCTGAAATCGTCAGGGATCCACATGACTTGGTAGGTGGCCTTATAAATTTGGTCAGTTTCAGGTCAATGAACAGATTTACAAGACACTTATGGTTAAACCATTGTTAGGAAAGTACATATCATAACTAGAGTATGTTAATTTCTAAAGATCTCACTTGTTTTCTAGGTCATGCCACTTATGCTCTTATATCACTGTCTACATTTTATTTGCCTTGGCACTCCTTGCTTCTAAGTTCTAACTACTCTTCAAGCTTGTCAAGGGTTAAACTTGAACAAGTTGAAATGCCGTCTATTTCCAATCTTTCATGTTTAACAACATCACATGCAGACTAACATATGTGGCATGAATCATGATTCAGATCTATGGTATGCTGTGTCAATAGTGAAGCATAAAATGGTCTTGCCACATATGTAAAGTGCTGCGCACACTACCATAAATAATATATTCCACAAAGATAGCCACAAAATTACTTACTTTCCCATTGCGCCTTGGATCCATGTACGGTAGGTTCTTAACAACCACAACCCTCCATAGCCCAACCTTCATTGTACTATCCAAAGCATTAGTCTCTCTTACAGCAGAAAATGTCTTTTCATCAACAAACATGAAAAAACAAACATCTCTTCTTGCAGCATCACTAATATGTTTGGGCTGTTGAATTTCATCATAGTTACCTGTTTCAGAAGTAAAATAGCATGAAATAAATAAGATTCAAGCACGAAAAAGGTGATAAGATGTTTATTAGTCCGCACCAAAAATGGCAGATGCAACAACTACTCCATGACACTGCTTCATCTCGAGAAGATCAGCAGCATCAATATCGAATCCAGTCTGGTGCCCAGGTCTATTCCCTCTCACAAATCTGAAATACAAAATGGTATTAAACACCTTAGAAGGACATGAGCACAGGACAAACTTATGAATTTTTGAAATCGCATTGCGCATTAGATCAAAAAGTACAAACTGTTTTTAGCTATGTCCTTCCTGAATGAGAGAAACCATACCCACAGTGGACAGTCATTGACTCTTTTACGTCATAGGAATTATCTCTCTGTGCAAGGGTAGGATATCCACCAAAATCAGAACCACCAAATGTATCATTTTGGATCAGCCTATCTTCTTCAACTATGTAAGTGAGATTCTTGAGAACAGGAGTTATTGAAGGCAAGACTGGCATCAGGGCTATTGCCTGCTCAACAGGGATATAGCAAACAGGACATGCTGAGAAAGAAATAAAAATAAGTAACAGAGTTAGTGCATTAAAATAGTGTAACCAAACGGTTTTATAGAATATGAGATCGATACTTACGTCTAGGACCCATTCGCCTTCTGTCAGTAGGTGGTGGTGGTACTACAAATTTGTTGCATGGATGGACAGTGAATAAGATGCTTGCTGGAAAATTTGGAGGAGGAGAATGTGCAGCAGGAAAGCTCAGGCGGTTCTCATTCCCAAAAGCAGGAAACAACATGTTTGAAGATGCCAACTTCTCATTTTTCAAGGGTTGTTCCTTATACCTAAGGGTATTTCTGTAACTGATCATGGTGAACTCATCATGTCTAAATTCTGAAGACAATCTACGTGCAACCACAACTTCTTGAGCATCTTCTTCTGAAGAGGTGGCATTGGTAGATATTGTTAATAAAGAAAGAAGTTCAATTAAACACATGAAATGCATGACTTGGTCTGTGCTGTCTCTGCATGGCAGGTAAGTATTGCGTATACTTGATTGCAATACTCTAGTGTTTACATATAAAGTAATGATGCCTTGACTGACAAATCACATAGCAAACTACCCTTGGGCTGTCTGCATTTCTTTTCAGTTTCTTTCCCATGTCAAATACTTTTCGAAATAAAACCATTGATGCGACAGAGGCAGTTGATTTTTCAATCCACCAGAAAGCATATATGCATATTAAAAACCACGACCCGGGTTCCTATACTTCCAAGCATGTAGGTTGGAAATGAAAGCCAAACCTCAGAAAATGTGTTTAAAAACATTAAAAGAACATTCTATGCTTTCTATGCAACATGTGTGTGTGAGAGAGAGCGAGAGCGCCTGCACGTGCATGCATGCACGCACCCATGTGTGCGTGTGCGTGTGCGTGTTACAGAAAAATTAGCCTCAGTCAAGTTGTCCAAATTGGCAACCCGTTCAAATAACTTCACCTGATCAATCACAACCACCACCAAAGACGACGTTGCTCAAGCACGTAGGGACCATGCTAAGAAGCTTGTTTATCCTAGGCAAAATCATGATACGAACTAACGAGAAAAGTAGCAATCAGGATATAACAAAATCAAAGAAGATCGGAGACCAAATAGGCTATCTAATTAACAATACCGCAATTTCCGTTAGATCTCTTGCAATAAGTGTTCAATCAAACGGCACTATAAGAATGAAAAAATTAACAACTGAACATTTTATAAGAATCCAATAACATTGACAAGAACCAAACAGAAGCAACTAATAAGCACCAGCATTTCTTAGTCACATCCTTGGAGAAAAAAACAGGCACCATACGATCTAACTGAACAGTAAGAGAAAGAAACGAGGGCAGAGCAATAGCATTACTGTTATACACAATTCTCGACATTGAATAAAAGGTGTTTTTGTGATTGTCACAAACAAGTCCGAGGCCCAGGCAAAGTTAGAGTTCAGTACAGCGAGGGAAAGCAAAGGCTCCGGGTACCAAAGCACGAACCTTTATTAAGGATGGGCACCAAGGAGAAGAAAACGAGCAGGCAAAACGCTACGAGGAGGAACATTTCGGCGCGTCTCCGGCCAGCCATCTTGCAAATCCAGGGGAGGAGCCTCTCTTTCTCCTTGGCGCCCTTGGATTGCTTGCGCGGGACGAAAGGCGATATCTGAATCGGAAGAGCGACGTTGTTCTGCAACGACTGCTGCAATGATCCATTACTCCCCGTGCGTAGACCCAATGACGTTCCAGTCATTGTCTCTCCACGCCGGCGGATTTTCCTTTCATCTCCCCACCTCTCCGCCTCTCAGATCCTCAACTCCTGCCTGACAATCTCGCTACAGCTTAGTCTTTCCTCTTCCAAATCGCTCACATCATCAAAAAATGAGCCCAAGATCACCTCTAAAACCCCTGATTCGGCACAATTCCCACAATTCTCACCCGGAGTTACTATCCACACCGCGAGAGCAAGAATTCCTCCTATGCGTCTATCCTTATTGTCGTTCTGGTCAAATCTGGCCCTCAGGATCGGGAGCTCGAGTAAGTCTAGATCATGACTGATCTCTGTCGTTTGATTTTCTCCTCTTAGATCTCTGTGTGTGTGCGCGCGTCTGTGTGAGAGAGAGAGAATTTCCGCACGAGAACACTATACTATGGAGAATAGAGCAAGGTGATTTCTGGATGTGTGAGAGAGAGAGAGTCCTCCGTGGACGTTTCCGGCGGTGATGTAGCCGTCGCCGGCGACTCCAGAAACGGCAATTTTCCCAGTTAAGCAACAAGCCTTCGAGCTCTCGTTCCCTCGGTTTCGCTCCTTGTCTTGGTAAGCTTTTGCTGTAACAAGAGACAACAACTCACCACGGTGGACCACGCCGGCCCCACACCATCCACATCAAGCGATTCCTCGGGTCTCGGATTCTCCTATCTAGTCGGTTCCATCTATCCGATACAAGTTCTCATATAGGCGACCCTCACTTGCTGGTACAGGGGAGTTCGAAGCCTGACCTCCGCCCCACGTTTTGAACTTACGACCTTCAGCTTGTGAGTTGACCCCCTTGTAGGATGAGTTATTATTCATTGAACTAGAAGAAAACATTAAAGTAGTTAAATTTTAAAGATTTTTTAAAATATGATTATGGTTTCATGAAAGATGGAATGAAATCTGAACCAAATGGTTTCAGGTCTGGTTTCACTGGTTCTAGTTTTAGCCGGTTCTTGGGCCAATTCAGTTTTGGATAAAACCACCAAGTCAGTTCTAAACCGATTATGTCTAATAAGATGGATAGAATCAATGTCTTGTCTTGATGGTGCGTCGATGTGAAAGCGATGTGCAAAGTCCAAGGCCGATAAAATATTTTATAGTATTGGGTCAATATCTTGAGTCCATGTCAAGTTAGGTCTCCAAATGAGCTACTAATATCATTACAATTCACTTTACTCCCCATCTACTATCATCTAGGATTTTCATGGAGTGGGTTTGAACTGTCCATTCAACTATTTGAGGTGAGGCGAACTATGTATAGTAACCATAGATTCAAGTCTCCTATAACTTTTTCATTAATTTTATGAATTTCAAATGAGTGTTGCCTCGCCTCGCCTCAACGTAGACCGGTCACTGCCTACTATCATCTCCATATATTCAATCAACAAAGTAAGCTGTTGCTGTTAACAGTAACATTCAATATTAAAAAGCTGCATGGTCAAGATACTCACTGTATACATCTCCAACTAAGTGAGATATTAATCATTCAATATAATATTAAGAAGGAGAATAATTCCAAAGAATAGTGACAGAGGGAATTTTCGTATTTAAAAATATTTTGGTTTAGACAATGGGAACAAGTATGATAATTGGCCG
The DNA here is from genome assembly GCA_036023115.1 of Brasenia schreberi. Lineage (NCBI taxonomy): Eukaryota > Viridiplantae > Streptophyta > Magnoliopsida > Nymphaeales > Cabombaceae > Brasenia > Brasenia schreberi. The sequence goes on along the minus strand of JAYKKT010000078.1, from coordinate 6,026,394 downwards.
CTAAGGATTTATATACTAATTATTATTTAATTAATTACCTTTCCATTTGTTGTCACATGGAGAGAGCTATTCTGGCCCATATGAGTGGAAGCCGTAGAATATTTTACGCGTGAGACGAAGTTTAATTAGGTGAAATTCATGTGAGGGGGTGGATAATTTTTGAGAACTTTGGAATTATGGTATTGAATTTTGAACTTCCCTCACCAGCTCGGCACCTCGTATGAAGAATCATCACCGACTCCCACCGTCATAATAGGTACCCTAGAAGTCCAGCTTGTGACTAATCATCTCCTTCCTTTTAAGAGGTTCCAGAACAAGTCTTGATGTTTAATTATTTGTGTAGTTCTTCAAAATTCTTTCTTATTTTGTTTAGATACATCACTGTAACTGATATATATATATATATATATATATATATATATATATGAGAGAGAGAGAGAGAGAGAGAGAGAGAGCATAGTTCATGTGCACATTCATTCATGCTTGAATCCGCTTAAATATCTTCACTATTTGGCAGTCAAGTATGAAAAAAACAATGATACTTTTTATTTTTTAAATCCAAATCTCTATTATTAATCATGATAATTAAATGATAGAGATCTTTAAACATATTTAAATATGAATAGATATGCACTATCGCCATCTCTCTCTATATATTCTTGCACACTTCTAATGGCGTGTAGTCTCGTTCACTTTGTAGAGTATAGCTGTAATTTAAAAAAAATGGTGTTTGAAAAATTAAAAAGGACAACTATGGATCACAAAAGTAGAGAGACTTGAATGTCCACAGTTAGAAGTGAATAGCAACTCATGTTCTTTTAATTGATACAATGAGAGATACTAGACCATCCATTGTTAAACTAAAACATCAAGTTTGAACGATCTAAATCAAAAGCACAAAAGTTAAACTTGTTTTTTGGAAAAAAAGTACAAAATATAATATATACACCTGTTTTTCTTACTTTTTTAATTTAAAAGATCAACCTGATGAATTGTATAACATAAATGAATATATATGTGTGTGTGTGTGTGTGTGTGTGTGTGTGTGATCTGTCAATCCAAGCCCGGCCACATTTTCATGGGCCAGGATACAATTATGGAAGTACCGCAACATAGTTATTTTAACATGGTTTCTGAAAACTTATTGAACGAAATATAATATTTCTTCTTCCTACTTGGTTCTTTGTATATATTTACCCTATAGATAAGTAACGATCCTTCAACTATCCAGAGTACATCTCCCATCCTCTCTTAACCTGTGCTCAGTCAGGTTCATGTCATGATTGCCAATAGTAATCTAGCTGCTTTTAATCACCTCCAAAGATTGAAAATCTACATATCAAAGCAGCCATGTACAAGGAATTTCATCGTGTTCGAGCCTTAAGAACCTTGAGGTACTCCAACCTTCAAAATCCTCAGGTAAGTACACACAAAAACATGCATATAACGTGTATGTGCTTGTATGCATGTGTGTGCATTGTGTGTGTGGAAGTTCGTGAGTGTGCACGAATACGAGTACTCTTAAATAGGTAGTGATCTAATTTTGTAGCTACACAGTGCTTCTCATGTGAAAAGGCAGATGTATCAAGTGAGAGGATCCAAGTTAAGTTCAAACTAAGGGATTCATGAATTGCGTGAACTCTCTATCACACCTAATTTGGTTCGCAGTTGAACTTAGCTGGTGATTAGTCACTCTCAACATGAAACCATACTTGGTTATCAATCACGACCCTGTATCAATGACTATGACTCTCGAATCTGCCCTAAGATGAGCAAACTGAGTTAAGAAGACTCCTACAATATACGAAAATGAAGAGCAGACTCAAAAACCTTTAACTTAAAGGTTCTTTTGAGCGAACCCATGAACCAAGAGGGTGTAGCTCCTTATACAAGTGAACATAAACGATTTAGATGAGTAATAGATGACATACGATACCATGGTCAAACCTAATATTTTGTAATATTTGTACTCAGAGATTAGATAGAAACAACTGCAGAAGTGGTTAAATGGGTTGATTATAGCGAGAAGGTATGAGAAATTGGATGGTGAACACTGTAAAAGAGGGAAACCAGATCTCAAGTATTGGAAGGAAATTATAAAATATTATATTGTTTATTTAGAGCCAAATGCTAATATGACACAAGATGGTGGCCATGGTAAGTATGAAGAACTGAAGAATGAAGACGTAACAAGAGTTTGCTCTCATCCAATCCCTCACCTTGCTTGCTCTTACAGCCATGGTTGACACTGTATGTTTACAGTCCACTCATAAGCCTTCATGTGGAAGTTGCACCTTGATTGCCTCTCTTATAACAGTATTGCTCTAATCATCTTACTTGACTCATCGGTTAGAGTATCACGGGAGCCATTTCTTCAAATGCAATAATAGATAAAACCAGATGCAAATCCTGAATTTTGGACCCGCAGCAAGGTCTAAAGCTATGACCATGAAATGCTAAACTGTATCAAGTCTAGTAATCTATTAGTCCAACTTGGTTAGGAGGAAATTGTTTTCATGTTCTTTCATGGAGTTACTCTGCTTTGTCGAGTACCGTCCTCACTAGTGGACTGGTGTAGGGAGAGAATCATCAACCGGGCCTTAGGTTTCATTTATACCCAACTCTGATATTTTGATCTGTTATTCTATCGGTAACAGGAAGACGGATCCTTAAGTTCGTTCTTTTTTTACGGAAGGCTGAAATCTTACACACACATGCAAACACACCTTCAATTCAAAGCCATGACATGCCTCATGGGAGTCAGAGAACCCTGCCATGGAGTAAATACTTTCATGAATCCAAAGCAAACATGTGCAGCACAACAGAACACCCAAAATCTCCAAAACAGAGTGGACAAGGATTAAAAGAAATGGATCATGGATTCACTCAAACAAATTGATGCAGAAACCATCTTTGGAGACACCGAAATGGCAATTAGAGCCAAGGAGTGTCCAGGCCATCCACAGAGAGAGAGAGAGAGCAGGACATTTTGACTGCACTTCCACAAGGAAACGAAACATCAGTCAACTGCCAACTACAATCAAAAGAATAGCCAACTAAATTCAAGCAGAAACCTAAGGGGAGAACATCCATTTGCCAAGCAAGAAGAGAAAAGAGGGCAAAATCACAGTAACACACGAAAACATATTTGAGAAAAGAGAAGACACTCTCTACATTTTACAAAAGAGTAACTATAGTTGGAAGCACTCTAAAGCCATGCAGAGACGATGCTATTGGTCCAGGGGCATCCACTCTAGCTCCAATTCTATCTCTCCTGACTCCACATTTTGGAGTTTCAAATGGATATCCTGCTTCACTCTCCCATCTACAATGCTTATGATGCTATCATCGAGAAGCGCATTGTCACTCGAAGCCAACCACTTTCCAATTTGCATGTCATCAAGAGAAGCAGGATCATCGAAAGCCGAGGCAGAAGTAATTAGTGGCTGCACATCGATTTCAGCCTCTCCCATGATGTCATCAGCAGAGAATGTGTCATGATCAAATACTTTCTGCCAAGAAAACAGAATTCATGGATTGAAAAGAAAAGTAGACACAGAGGAGATTAGGTTTAAGAAAACTCTTTTAAATGAGACTATGTCAAAACGACCGTAAGCATCTTTCTGTTTAGGAGCTAATTATCCAAGTTTAATAGGAAAAAGCAGCCATGAAATGCCAACAAAAGTGTAATCCTCTAAATAGATTCAAGAAAGCATGCATGATTCACCCCATCCTTAAAAATGACTTAACTCTAAAGCTCACACACTTCAGTCCAATCACAAGACAGCTTCACGCAAATGAGATCCAAAAGTACATTTTTTAACATGTGATCGCTGAAATGTTGCAAAGTAGGCCATTTAAACAAATGTTATTTAGAACATAGAAGGAAGGGCATACAGATTCTCATCCTCAAGGGTCAATCAATAATTTGACCAAGTATCACTGTCAGTATCCAACTCCAAAAAGCAAAACGGGTACCTCAAAGGACCATATTGCTAATCTCCTTATTACAAAAACTGTTAGAAAATGCCATGGTTTGATGTATCACGTTAGAAAAGCTATGCCTTCTTTCATGCATACAACTTTTTGAACACATTTAAAGTAGCTGTACAAATTTGTTGTCTAATGTGAAACTTTAACTTCTATAACAAATTGTAATGGTGTCTTTACATTTTTCAACCAATGCAAAATCCAAATTCCATAATAAATCTACATCAAGCAAGCTCTGGTTAAGAAAGATTAAAATCTAGCGCTGCACCAAAGAGAAATAGGGATGGATAGAATAAAGAACCACTGTTCAATTAAAACGTAATGACTTCTCAAATATCTATGACAGTAGGCAAGAAAATTAACCACAATCGCCAGTGGCAGAATTCTCATTGTCAAAGGTCATCTTGATCGAGGCTCCTAAACTGAAGACACTCAGAAATTAGACCAGCTATGTTGCGCATCACTTACATGATATCCTACCGGTAAATGTCAAAGGCAGTTCAGAGTTGGTGGCTTACCAGTTTCACAGGGCCATAGTTCTCTGGAACTGATAACATTAGCTCTTCATTCCACACAGGGTTTAGGTTACTGTGTATCACCCTGGTTTGGACATTCTGCAAAAGTGTTCCCCAGTGTCAAGTCAAGCATACAGATACGTAAGATTATAAGCACTCCGGCAATTGAGGATTAACTCTTGTACAAAGCAGTGACCTAGCATGCATAACTTACCTGTTGCCCAATAGATAAAATCACATAAGGATCACTGCTCAGAATATCTCTAATAGCCAGGTGTATACCCCTTATGACCTTGACCTTAAGTAAACCGATGAACTCAACCATCCCAGCCTGTAATCATGTGAAAAACCAACAAGCAAACAAAACGTGGCAACTTAGAGATGTCCATCCTTCCAAGGAGGCCACAAGTTCAACTTTCAAATGAGGGTCTTCAATATGTACCATATTGATAGATGCGCTTGATCCTAGAACTGAAGTGACATTCTTTCTTGAATCACTATGCTCGGCTGAGTTCCTCCCTCTTGCAAAGGAAACTATCCGCAAGCTTGGCTTCAAAAATTCTTGCTGAAGATACTTAGATCTGCAGGAATAATGAACATATAGTTAGATTTTTCTTATTTGATGACTCCTTTTCCAACAGAAATAAGGTGTTTGACATTGAAGCTATAGATCAATCCACCTTATGAACTCCAATCTTTCTTCATAAGTTGAATCAGGAGTAGGTTTTGAAAAACCTTTAGGTATAAAAGCCTCATAAATAGAATTGGCGGAGATGTTCCCACCGACTTCAATCATAGAATCTACCTCCTCATCTTCCCAGTCATCTAAAGTTACAGACAACACCTGTAACCAATAATCTTCTGGAATCAATTGAAATATACCCAGAATATTTTGAAATAGCCCTAACTAGAGAAGAAATGCAATTTCATAGAAATTCAGCTAGCAGTGGATGTCAAATTAGAATTTGCATCTTCTGACAACTAATAAAATCTATGTCTAAGTGGTAGACTGTTTGCCTCCTGATAATCAAGCAAGGAAATCACATTCATATAGTAACTCCAGGAATATTGCAGTGGAAAGCATAGAAGGTAACATATAAGCATATAATCACGACCAAGAAAATCTAGAAGAGATATGTTGGAGATGAACTAGCACTAATATAAGTTTTAGCCGGTCACCTTAGATACATGTGCACCAAGATTTCTGTGAGCACCACTGCATTTCAAGCATATGAGGACTCCAATGTTCGCAGACCTGAAAACAAGATGCAGTAAGTTAGAGCGCATAATCTAAGTGAGGAACAGGATGATGAAATAAGAGGAAAGAGCAAGTTGCAATTGCAAAAAACATAACACAGATGAAAAGTTCCAGTTTAGCAACCTTTTCTCCAGATTAGCTTGCGTGTTTGTTGGGGGTTTGGGTTGATGCTTTCAACGACTAAAGATATAAATACTCCATTCACTTAACCTACAAACATTCTCAAGCAGAAGACTCTGATATTCTGATGATCACAAAGCAAATGGCATCATATAAAAACATGCAGGAGCCATTTACTGTTTGAGTCCCAATGTTTCTACAATCTAAACCATACTATTTCACGTGCTAAACAAGCAAGATGTATGAAGGTGAACGAGTTGATTACATGGGATAGCAAGTGCATGGTAGTGAGAAGTGAAAACAGAACAACGACGTGTTTGTTGCACTTCCATCATAGACATGGAAGAGCAGCCAATCCCACTAAATGTCACTAAGACTGTCATGTGAGCATGATGACAGTAGAAAACTGCATTTTAGATAATTTTCTCATAGTAACATTATTAGAAAAACATAGAAACCAATATACTTAGTCTCAAATTCATTCTTGAATTGAGTTAATTCACCATCATATGATGATATTATCAATAAACTATTCACCTTCAACCATCATCTTCTTCCCTTTTTTCCTATTGGATCCTGTCGACATTATACCCTCAAGAACAAATAGAAATAAAATCAAGATGAACTAGGGTCATGTGTATCATGCAAACAAACCAGGTTGAGAAATGTGACAATTCCTCCAAGATCTTTCATATAGTTTGCACATCCATCATCATGTTAAAATGTAATAGGATGGGCCATTAGGACCCGTTTTTGTGTGCTAGGTAGCCAGGGCCCTGTCCACTCCCAGCTAGCCATTGGGGGTCTCCCTGGTCCCCAACGGCTAGTCAATATAGCCATTGGGGGACCAGGGAGACCCCCAATGGCTGGCATTCCCTCATGCTTCCCTTTCTTCACCATTTGTTGTAACATAAATCTCTGTACATTTGCTCTATAAATAGAGCCTCTTACCTCTTAATAACTATTCAAGACACTAAAAGACAGATTGATTATGGGCACCACTCTCTAGATCAAATCAATCATTCAGAAGGTTTGCTGGGTTATAACCTAGTTGACTGAGCCTTGGATGACGCATACTAGGTTGCCTAGTTTGGTTTTAGGTATAAACATGAAAAGCCCAGGTTTGTGAAGCAATTGCTATCTCCTCCCACTCTAATTTTTTCCAAGAGGCAACTAAGTTGGCTTTCTCGCCAATTTCCACCAGGTCCATCCAACCTATAAGCCTCTCTATCCTAATATCATTTGAATAAGGAAAGGGCTAGATGGTATCAGATAACCATTTTCTGGGCATTGACTGGCTGGAAAATGCGAAGATAACAGTTGTGATAGCTTAGGCCGCTTATACCACTCATACTCTCCACTTATATTTTATTGGATGTGGAGGATAAATCCCCACTTATAGATTTCAATAACATAGAAATGCATAGGCATGTATTATTGCAGATATCATTGTAGTAAATACATATTCAGTGTGCTGAGGTGATATTTATTATATTTTCTTTTACTTTATAAATAAAATGATGATTATCTTGTAAAAATAATTCTTACAAATAATTGCAGTCAACAATTTAGTTTACCATCATCGAAACAAATATTGAAACAAATAATCAGGTACGCTTGTTATCCTAGTATTAAAACTCGATTCACGCAAGTTCAGCCAAGGAGGGCCTTAATAGTTTATATCCTTAGGATAGCAAATATCTGTCGTTTGAATCCCCAATTATCTTATTTGTTCAGTAAGATTATGCTCCATGTTCTTGTTCTTTTTTTATGTTTTCTCCTTTTAGATGCTATTGTTTCATAATGTACCACAGTCTCAATGTACTCCCCAATAAATAAAAAGGCAATTGATATTAATTCTTCTGGGATGACCAATCCATTAAGTAGCATTTCAGAAGCTTCAACAACATTCATCACAAAAATAAATGCATGGAAAAACTTTCTAATAGGAAAGAATTTATGCTGCAAAGTACAACAAAAAAAACGGAGTAGAAAGACATCTAGTGTCAAATGACTGCACTTACGCCCATTTTGGTTCTGGTGCACCACAGTCTGCACAAAGTTGATTATCTTTTCTATGCATAAACTCCTTCAATCTCCTCAGATTTTCTAATAAAAAGTAAACTGCTATAAGTAAAACAAACAGAAACTAATTGAAGCTCTTTCAGAAAAATGGCAAGATGTAATATTGCAGTTATTAAAGACGTCAAATAACACTATCAGGCTACATGCACATTATGATACGAATATTACCTAGAAAAGCAAATCCTGACACATCACATGCACAGAGTACGGACAGGATTTGACCATTTGGATGACACACACATGTAACAGCAGAAAGTAAAATGTCTACACAAGGAATTGGCTAGTAATACCCATTCACAAACATCTAGACTTTGCAAGCTGCACATCATAATTAGTAATTACAACCATCCCAAGGTGAGCACACAAGTTACTACTCTTCACAATAAGTATGTATATCAACAAATCACTGATATAGAGTCATTGGACAACACATTTGATCTCTGAATGCTTAAAAAAAAATATGAAATTAGTCCTTCGGGAGGAAGGAGGACAAAAGTCTCAGGCTTCCCATCAAAGACAAAGGACAACCTAATAAATAAATGGCTGCTGTCACCATTAAGAAATGAAGACCTTCTCATGAACCAGTTGGCGAACAAACTAATAAATAAATGGCAAAGTAACAAATCTATAAAAGAACTTATTGGACCTTTGTTGCCAGCACCTAAATGTTTGAGACCCAATTTCATTACTCAAGACAGACTAAGAGAAACGTTAAGACAGTTCAGAACTTCAGAGAAATAAGATGCCAACCATTTTCACGTAAAAGGTTCTCTATATCAATCCAACCGCATTTCACAATAGCAAATTTACATATTGCAAGGTTAGCTTACTAAACCAACACTCTCCAGTAAATAGAGAAAGAAGAACCCACCATAAAGTATCACATTTTCATCCAATATGAACAATATAATCAACTAAACCTGATTCCTGGTATGACGATCCACAAATTTTTTTGCTCAACACAATCACAATTAACATCCAAGATTGTCATAAATATACCTGAGGAAGCCTTGTGAGCATGATAATGGCTCATTGCTTTCTAGAAAAGAAAATCATCCAACGGTTGTCCAACCTCACCTACCGCATACCAACATCAAGTTAGATACTACTTCAAAAGAATTAAACGTTGTAATCTAAACCGAAGTTTCAGAATAGCATAAACCCCACACAGCCAGAAATCTCAAAATCTAATTCACTTATACTGAACCAGCGGAAAGCTCAAGACACCAAGAAAATCCGCCAATGCATAAGGCAAACGGTAAGGGCAATTCGATATGAATAAAAGAATTACAAATTGATTCTTGTAAACGTGAGAGTACCAATACAAGTATTGGGTCAAATAAATGCAAGAACTAACTTGCATTTAGATACCATTCAACCACAGAGAAATGTTAACATACAAAAATTTGGGACCAAACAACATCCAATGCTTGAGTTCCCTCATTTTAGATACATTCTACTCCTTTGAAGAGCAAAATATATAGAAACTGCCAATGTACAATACCCATAAAGTCATTTACAACTCAACTCACGAAATGCTAAATTCACCAATCTGATGTGAAACCAACATGACATCGAAGATCCAACTACACAAGATCAGGAAAAGAAATCATGCCCAAAATCAGAAAATAATTTGTTTGCAACAAAAGAATTATTTTTAGTTAGAAAGAGAAAGAAGACAACCAAACACAATGAATGAGGCTCGAGCATACAAATTTTCATCAAGACCTAAAATTTCCGATGAAATAAAAAAATTCCAAGAAACAATAAAAGTGGAGTGGACAATGATGATTAAGATAATAGTCAAGAGAGAAAGGAAACCGGAACATTTAAAATAGAAACAATTCCCTACAATCGAGAACCGCAATTAGAAATGCAAAATTTAACCCACTGCACACAAAATTCGGTTTTTAAGCAATCGAAATCACGGAAGGGAAGAAGCGGATCCGACAATTTCTCAAACCAAGAAATTTCGCCTCGCCAAAACGAGAAAACCACCAAAACAATAAAAGCTAAAACTATTGAGATTTTAAATCATTACCTGTTCAGCAGGAACACGCAGGGGAAGATCACAGGCTTCAGGCGAAATCAGCGTCGCTGGAGGAAGAGAGAGAAGGAGAGACGAAATTAGCAGCGACAAGTTTCCGATACCTGATAAAACTGATACCCGCCGCTTTGGACAACGTATCGACGACTCGAATTACTGAAGTACCCCTAGATTGCCGACCAAGGGTCAAGCGAGTCCGTAGGTGAAAGCGACTTGAATATGGGTTGCAATGGTACGTGATCCGTTACAGAACTTTCGGCGATGATGATCCGTGAGGGAAAGCATAAACACACACTCCCCCGCCCCCGCGCACACACATTCCATCAACACAATATCAGAGAACCATAATACATAGTTGAAATTGAAAATAAAAAATAAAAAATATGTATAAGGTAAATTAAGTATCTTACAAAAAGGATTTATTTTTCATCTCAACCCTACTTATTCTTTTGTTGGTTTAGATGAAGTTGACATATATATCATTTTCATCTTCAATATATATTAGAAAAAGAGATAGAAACTAATATATGCTAATAAACTTAAATATTAGCAAATTTAAACAAATCTCAACTATTCATCTTTCATTATTGGTAGTTGAAATTTGAATTTGAAAAAAAAGTACTTATGTAAATAAAACTAAAGTACGTCTACATTCATTTTTTTACTTTTTAGATTTAAATTCTAATTATTCATGATAATAATTAAGATTTATTTAGATTTGTTAGCACCAAAATGGACCAACACATATCAATTCTTCTTTCATTCTCTCTCTATTAAAATTAGATCCTTTCCATTTTTGACATGTTCACTTATTATTTTGAGTGACATAAGTATAATTTAAATTTTTATAGATTATTGTTACACTCATGTCACTCAAAAACAATATAGGATATTAGAGAGTGATCGAACAACAAAAGAGATAAGAAAAAAAACAAGGGACTCCGACCGTGAGTTGTTTAATAACACAATTTCTACTGCTTAAAGCTAATTATTTGATAAATTCAGACCAAATCCAACCTTCCAGGAGCAATCCCGGGTTGGAAGATGATCAAACAAAACTGATGGATCCACATGGGAACTACAAGATTATGCAGCCTTGCATACTTCTACTTCGTAGAGAAACGAATCTTGTTAAAAAATGTAAGAAGCCGTCCCTACACATTAGTAAGAGTTTGTGTGTGTAAGCACGTGCTCATATGCAACTATTTTAAAAGAGGACATCAAGATACGTACAAAATTAAAAGGGACCTGTGACCTGTGAGATATTTGTCATATCCTCACAAGTGGATTAAATAAGTAATTGATTGAGATAAAAAATCAAAGTATCCATGTACTCTTTTATTACTTGATTCACATTGTATTTTTCACCTCCTTATCTTAACTATTTATCCATTTGATCGAATAGTTAAGATTTGTAAGAAAATATAACATATAATATAACATCTTAAATATATATACAAAAGAGAGAGAAATTAGATTTTATCCTAGACTTTATTAGAAGATTTGGATCGTTCATACCATCACAAGGACAAAGCATATCGAGTTGTCAATCCATATAACGCATAAATAAATGTTACTTGATGCACATTATATACGATGTGAACGGACAACGCGATATATATCGTCCGTGTAATCATACAAATGGTTCAAATTTTCTAATAAAGATTAGGATAAAACCTAGTCTAACAATTCTAAGTTTCTCTCTTTGTATATATAAAGAGAGAAGGGAGAAGAGGAAGTAGTCCATACTCAATACCACTCCATGGCTCATTTTATCTGGTTTTATCGTTTCAACTATTACTTATCATCTTTTATTGCTTTTCATTACTCTTTCACGGCCGAAACCATCTTTTACTAGTCAAAACCATTGTCACTACCTAAAAAACCTAAGTATTTTTTATATATAAGTGGTTTTGTGGTTTTATATATGTAGTTTAGATGATTTTGTGATGGAAACAACAGTTTTGAACATAGAAGATGGTTTGAAGGAATGGAAGAGAAGTATAAGATGATAAAAGGTGATATCCGAGGGTTGAAATAGTAGAACGATGCAAAATAAACCATTGAATACAATTAAATATTAAGTATGGACTACATCCTCTCTCTCTATGTATGTATAACCTTCTTCACTGGAATGATTTTGAGACTCAATAATATAGAATGAGCATGGAAAGGAAAAGTATCAAACTTACTACTATAAAGTTGTTTCAAGTTGTCATCATTTGCTTATACTTTGATCGTGAAGGTGAGACTACTTGGAACCTTCCAAGCTTTAACCTTGTTAGAATGATATCAACACTTGTGCCTCCCACTCACACAATAACCCTTACTAATGTATAGGGATGGATTGATAGAAAATTTTGTTAGGTATGTTTCTTTGCTAAGTAGAAGTATGCAACATTGACTAAACCAAAGTACAATGATACTTTCATATCTCTATAATTGATATCAAAGATTGAACGGTAAAAATATTTATCCAAGATTATGCACCGAAAGATATGCATTTATGTCTCATCTCCCTCTCTCTCTCTCTATAGAGAGTGATTGAATCCTGCCTATCACTTACTCATATCCAATCATTATTTTTCGATAACATGTGAGTATAATAAGGTCATCCTTCATTATCTTTTAAATACCCTTACAACTTTTGAGATTATATTCATACTCTCAAAAAACAACAATGGGGCAAGCAACAATAGAGCATAAGTGAGCAACATCAATAGTGAGATGGATCGAGTTTCCTTAGGCGAGAAATAGATATGTGAGCATCAGTCGATATATATATATATATATATATATATATATATATATATATATATATATATATATATATATATATCATAAGGTCAAAGCAGCAAGCTCCTTGAGTGAGAACTGGATATGTGTTGTCATACTCTGCAAGTGGGTGACATTGTCTCACAACTCGGTCTTTTTCTTAGGGATATTGACGGGTTGGATTTGATCTTAGCAAAATTCAAGCTTGCTCAATCAAATTCCGCACATACATATACAACTTGGTTGATACTACTAGACATGGCCATTTTGGAACCAGATTGGTGGTTACAACTGGAACTGGCCAAGTTGGACCCCGAACTAGGAACCCTATTGGAAGTTCAAACAACCAGTTCCACCATTTTATATTATCTCTTGAAAATTTAAAATTCTTTATATATTTTACAGGTTGAAACCTTTAGAGACCGAAACCGAAACCGAAACCAGCAGTTTGGAACCTCTAGTTCTAGTTAACCTGAATGTGTCATGTCTGTATACTAAATTTACCTGAAATAACTACTTAGGTTATGGATGTGGGATCATCTGAATTTGTCCGATTCAGATATGGGTTCAGATTCAAATATCTATATCTAAAAGCCTTATGTTTGTTGTACCTAGCTTCTCAATGTCACAGAAGAATAGGGGACTCAATTAATATCGGACTCGCTCGCATATTAGATTCAGATCCAAATACATCGACACCCTAAAAGGACTGGGGCATTTCTTTCATAACCTAAATTCTTCGTAAGGAATTGGCAAATTCTGCAGGAGGGAATTTATGTTTTATTCTTCACATGAATTAATGAGGGAGTTTCATCGCTTTCGGTTTCATCTCTTTGTTGAATTATTCGCAGAATATATTCGGATATTCTGACTTGGGCAGATTCAAATCCAATTTAGAGACGTCAATGGGTTGAATCCGTGCCGTAATCACATACTTTGATCTTGGATTCAATTGTGAGTTACCCAGATAAGACTGACCAGAAAATTTCATTTCTTTTTTCTATTTTTTTTTGGTCAAGATAGGAGGCCCCAGCCTAGGACTAGACTAGACATGCCCTATTTGGAATCAGCCGGGTGGTTTGAATTGGAACCGGACCAGGTCAAGAACTAACTGAAACCAGAATCAATCAAGCCAAACCCAGAACCAAAGACCATTTGGCTCAGTTTCAATTTCACATTCCATGGAATCGGAACCCAGTCAGAACCAGACCCAGCACACTGTTGATTACATATTTTTAAATTCATGTTTAATTTAAATTTTTAATGATTTTTCTAGTTCCTAACTATTTGAAACACAAACCAGAATTGATGGTTCTAAAACGAAACTGAAAACTGACCCAATCCTGGTTTAATTCCAGTTCCTTTTTTTAGGAGAGCTGAAACTGATGGTTTAGAACCCACAGTTTGAAACCATCAGTTCTGATTTACCATAACTGACGGTCTTTACTTAAGAAATAGGACCCTTTTTTTATGCCAAAATCTTGATGCCGGGAGGTGGTTTGAACCGAATTATTCAAATTGAATCGCATCAATCCAAGAACGATTTTCAGGTGGATTCGGCTTTTTGTTATCAAGTTATCATTATTTTAAAGATATGTTTAAGCTTTTTTTTTTCAATTGAGAGACTGAAGCGTAACACGCACATGCAAGCACTGTCTGGGAATTGAACTTGCCACCTCCATGTGGGCGTCAAAGAGCTAACACTCTTGTGCCGTTGCATTTGGTGGGAACCCTCTTGTGCCGTTGCTGTTGGTGGTGGGGAGTTCGACTCCTAAAAGGTGCATGTATGTGTCGGCCTTCTCTTGTAACCAATAATATATATGTAAATGTAAATCATTTTGAAGACTGATACAATTGCAACTTCGTTCCCAGGAGTCCCGTGTTGTTGTGCTAAGTTGGTGGTGCTGAGTAGTGAACATTATAGCAATTTCGTGTTTTAGGTCATGTTCGTGCTTTGCCACTTTGTCTTTCAGGGTCACGTCGTGTCGGGTTTTCATGTCATGCTACACCGCCAGCAGTTTTGTGTTTCAGGTTGGGTTTATGTCGGGTTATTTTAGGTTTGTAGTAAAACAACGAGTACCAAAAATTGAAGTCCAGTTTCCTTGAAATAATGAATCAATCAGACCCTAGGTTTCCTCCTTCCATGAAAACAGAACCAGAACCAGACCGGCTCATAGTTTCAAACGAGCCGGAACTCAAGGCTTCGAACCACCTAGTATTGATTGACTTGGAACTGGCCATACCTACCAAAGATAAGAACATTGTACTTTTAAAAGAACACAAGATTTAATTAAACTTTATGTTTGCATCATATAACACTAATTCTTAATGTTGAATTTGTCCTGCTAACAACAATCCTTATGTTTTGATTTCTAATCATACACAGACTTCAACTGCGGACCCATTCATGGATGATTTGAGGGGGACGTCTCACCTGAAATCCAGAACCAGAAAATTCTATACAGTAACTATCCTAGTACAAAAAAAAAAATGTAATTTAAGGAGCTTTCATGAACAGAACAGAGCCGAACATACCATATTCATGTTCTCATATGATTTGACAAACCAAACATGGACGAGGTGGAAACGAGCCGAACCAAGCTGAACAACGAGCCACCCAGTTCATGAATAATCCCTAATGATAACTGCAGTCAATGTTATCAGAATCAAATCGGGTTGGATCAACATATCCAAACCCAACTCATGGTTTTATATTTAGTTCAAGACATTAATGAGATTAGTTCGTGTCTGAATCAAGCAACGACGTATGATGTAATCAATTTCTTTCTCAATGTGTTTCCAAGGATTTCTGAATTTCGAAATTTTATTTTTGGCCGAGTTTGATTTGGTCGATTCTGTAGGTCTTTTCGGAGAACGACGATCAAAGAAGATGGTTCTCTCAATAAATGACGTTGGATTCAGGGTAAATATTTTTTTACCTCCTAAGAAAACCCATGTTCGGACCACTGATCCGATCCAAATCCATATCTGGGTCTTGATCCCACTTTTTGAACTTAGATTTGACCCGATTGTTTTGTTTGACTAATTTCTAAGAGTGCAGCTGATCTGGATGCAACTTTTCAGCCTAGACTTGACACGATACTTGTGCTGGACTATTTTGAACAGTCCAGCTCGTACTTGCAATATCAGGCACAACGTGAAAACCCAACACAAACATGACCTGAAAGCATGAATTTTCCACCCAAACATGGAAAATCGGGTTTTAATAGAATTGACATGGAAAAGAAATGATACAAAGCGGACATGACCTGAAACATGAAATTGTTGATAATAGAACATCGAACATGAAGGTCAATGGCCCCAACAAAAATCTACACACGTCCAATCGAAGTGACACGAGAAAGAACCGGATCTTTTTAGTGTTGACTAGTTTTTGGTGCCAACACAAAACTGAACCTACATAAAGATACATGAAATTGCCATACCGAAAATTTTCCAATTGGACACGGATTTGAAATCTATTTCAGGCCTGAATTTGACAGATTGACATTCTGTAAGGTATGCCAAATTACATCCACCAGAGCGATGCTGATATCTTCAAGGTTTTCTTGCACGACTGGAATGAAGAGGCCTAGTTTGTTGAGCACTCTCACACACAAATCATGGACTGTAATGACATTCGCCAAAAGAGTTTCATGCATGTTTAGTTGCAGGTGCAAACAAAAACACACAGAGATAGAACACACAAATCATGGATCAGAAAGACTTTACGAAAGAAGCTAAATGTTGCATCGATCTCTTGCCGAAACCCTCCCATCACAATATACAAGGAGATACAACTTTTACTTGAATTATCTCCATACTAAGCCAGTGATTTTGCAGAAGATCACATTTTTAGCTAATCATCATATGGCTTTGGGAGTTTAAGATCAGGGTAAAGAACCAAAACATAATCCATATGTCAACAAATACAGTAGAAACCAAAACTAACGTCAAGCCTTCTCCCACACCAAGCTGGCGGCTATCTTGGTGGCCATGGTCATAGCCACTGAAAACGCCACAAAAGTTGCCAAAGTAAAAGCATGGGATAACCAGCCACAAATCCAACAAGAAGAACTGGTTCTCAATCTCATAAGCAGGTGTTTGATCAATATAGATAAATAAACTAACTTTCAAATTGACTGAGTGAAAATTATTCAGAATGCACTCCACAATGCGTAACTTTCAAATAACACGCTCGTGGTCCCATAGATACGACTAAATTTGAACAAACACAAAATAGAGGTGAAAATCCCTTCAAATTAATGAAGATACAGTTGAGATGTACAAGCTCACTTTAACAGCAACCCACTCACGGTCTTTTGAAGTTTACATTTCTTGTGCAAGAAAACATAGTTTACAACTGATCAGCGTTCGTGGCATCTAGGTTTCTCACATGTAGCAAGCTACTTTTAGTTGGATTGAGATTATGACAAATATCAGTCACATATATCACTGACATTGACAAATATCATAAAGGAAGTCGTATTTCCCGTTGCATTCACGTAAAACTATTGCATTATCAGAAGTGCCATGTGTCTATCACAGTTCTCTTCCAAAAAGGGGAAAAAGAAATTCAACTTTTCTGCATCCAATCCTTTCCTTTTGATTTTTGAATAAGCACCGTGAAGCCGTGCAACTTAAGTGGGGCAGCTACGGTGTTGAAGGAGGTGAAGGACAATGGATCATTCATGCGGGTGACAGGATCGAATTATCTATCAGTCACGATACTGCATTTCTGTCATAATTACTACTCCACTTTTCAGAATCCTGGAAGCAATTACAAAGGGAAGAATAGACACCAATAAACTTTTGAAGTTTTACTTATAATGATACATATTAAACATATATCAAACTATTTATGCTGCACTCATGTTTTGAGTCCATACCTTTCACCTACTCCATTCAAAGGCACAAGGTCACTCCCATATTTAATACAATACAAGTTTATTCTGCAAAGGAAAATCAATCACAAAAGACACCTTACTATACTAGCCATGCACAGTACATATCGCTTTTAACCACAAAAATGAATTGAATTTGGTGAAAAAGATAAGGAACCAAGAAAGGAGCAGTTCACACACAGCAAGATTATAGGGAGCCAACAAATTATGGTTGGCTGCTATGGCACATAATTAACAGGAGTCAACATGCACTTCACATGAGAGATTTGCAACGGTGAAAGCATCAAATTACATCCAACGCTTTACAATGTGACTTACAGCTAACTGAGAAAGAGCAAAATGCTGCAGACATTTGGGAAGAAAAGCATATTTGAATGAAACTAACATTTCCATGGAAATGGACTGAAAAATGAAAAGCTGTGAAATAAGAAAAATTTCAACACAAATTGGCCACCGTGAGAATCGTTTCCTACCAAATGGATCCAAAATAGCCAGTTCAGGTCATTTCCATTTGGTCGAAACAACATTGACTCGGACACCATTGAAGCAAGCTAGATAGAGAAAATTGTTGAAGCATATCATGCATGATATGCAAGAGTTCTTGTTGGAAGAAACCGTAGACTTACATGCATAATAACATAATATGCAACAAACGTAAACATGTTTCAATCATAAACAATGGCCTCATATGCAAAATAAGTCATAATCAAGCCATACGAAAAACAAAAGAGAAGCAAAAATAAGAAACGTATAGCGAATCGCCCTTGTGGACTTACCTTAGAGAAATAAATGCCCTGTTATGAGTACGTATGGGTACTTGTGACTTCTTCTAAAATAAAATGCACATACTACTTTTCTTATACTTACGGGAAACTCTATTTACAATATGACAAGTTGTATTCAAAGCTTTCCTATATGTAGGTAGATAATCCAAAACCTTAATGTAAAACATTTATTATATCACTTAGGGTTTTGTTTGGTCGCAATTTAGTGAGTTGTCTTCTCATTTTCATTCTTAATGAAAAACTTATTGTAAAACATTGATTTAGATTTGGGTTGCTTGATTTAAGTCATAAGAAGTGTTGATACTAAGAATTGAGATTACTGATATTGAAATTGGATGGAAAACAATCAATGTTTATCGGATTTTCACAAAAATTTATCGGATTTTCACAAAAAACTAATACAATAAGGTTTGTTGATGATTTTTGGTGAAATCAATGCCATTGAACATCAAATTGGCTTGGATTAGACAGGTTTTGGTCTGCCCCACTAGTTGGATCGATTTTAGGTGGTTAGCAATGGTACAAAAAATGCATTGAATTGCCATATTTCTTCTTCAATCAAGTTGTTATGGTTTTCTTACCAAATCGCTACCACCGGTGGCCAATGTATCATCAGCCAGTTGAGACCTTAGATATCTCTGATAAGGTCATATTGTTTCCTTTCTCATCTCGAATATATGAGTTTAGATTCTAGTGATTCTTTATCCATTAGACACCCAATGAGACGAGACTTTTTGGTGTTCAAGAATTAGGAAAATCCGTTTACAAATAGATTTTTGAAGAATTTTGCTAGATTGGTAACGGTAAGTTCGATTGTAGAACTGAATGCAAAAAAAACAAACTCATAAGAAAAAGCAATGAAAAATGAAAGAGAAATCTTTATTAACAATAAAAGAACACTAAAACTATAAAATATGACTAGGAAAGAAGAATAAACAAAAGTAAAATAAAATAAACGAGTTGATTATGTGGCTGGTTGCTTCTCTTCAAGGTAGGCAAACCCTATACAACCCTAAATCAATACAAAATAGAACACATCTAACATAGAACTACTAGTGTGACAACACAAGGTGATTCACTATCATTTCATAGTGTATCGGATACGGCACAACACGTGTCTAACATAGCATGAAATGTTCAAACCTTAGCCAGCTGCCACCCTTTTTGGATGACGATGAAAGTCAGCGGTCTCAACCGATTGCATGCCTCTCCTCTCCTATCCAAGCCCAATAATTATTTAAAGATTAAAATTAAAGGATTTGAAGGTGATAAGAATGTCTCAATGGTCAAAGATTATATCTTTGTAGTCTTGTAGGTAGAGGGTTATGCATTCTTTATTAGAATTATATTAATAATTATTATTTTTTATTTCAAATTTATTTAAATGTGTATGATTATTAAATATTTTATTTATGACTTTTAAGTGATGTTTCAAATTCTCAGTTATTTGTTATGTTTTTAATATAAGCTTATTTATGCTTTGATTGCTAAAGAGCATGTATTCATTGAAAAATGATATTTGAATATTATGGATATGGATTTATATATATATATATATATATATATATATATATATATATATATATATATATATATATATATATATATATATATATATATATATATATATATATATATAGATTCACTATAAACTTGTGAATGTGATTAAATATAATTGGTTTTGAAGCTTATTTGACTGGTCTATTTTGATTAGACATCTATGCTGCAGTGTTCCCATTGATAACTTCAGTTTTTTGGTCACGTCCTCTCCAAAATGTGATCGCATAATACTGATCACGACAATAAAGAAGCACACAATATGAAGAATGTTTTTTGCTTCATAAGTTAGATCGTCATAGCTGATTCACAGCCTTTCTTGGATCTCAGTTGTGTCCTTCAATGCCTCTAACAGCTCTTCCCACTGAACTGGATCTCTCTTACCAACTAAAATGGTGCCTATAACTTCTAGTGCCAAGGGGAGGCCTCTAGTGGTGGATACAGTTTTTCTGGAGAGCTCCATGTACTCCTCTGTTGGTTGATCTCTTCTAAAAGCATGATAACTGAATAGCTTAACTGAATCATCATCATTTAATTCATCAGGGCTATAGATTTCATCTGCACTTGAGCCATGCACATTCAATACATGTTTATCTCTCGTGGTAATTATGATTCGACTTCCGCATCCAAACCATGTCTTCTCTCCTGCAAGTGACTCGAGTTGGGCTTTACCATCAATATCATCCACAACAATCAAGACCTTTTTCTGAGAAAATCTTTGTTTGATTATCGCTTTACCTTGGTCAATGCCATTTATTTTCATATCATCGTTTAGAATATCACTAACAAGCTTTTGTTGGAAAGACTCCAATCCTCTTGCGCCCTTTGATCCTTCCCTAATATCAGAAATAAAGCTGCTTGCATTATACTCGTTGAATATTTTGTTGTAAATGACCTTAGAGAGCGTGGTTTTGCCAATTCCTCTCATGCCACCCATTGCAATCATCCTAACATGATTTTCCTTAAAGCTTAATAACTTCATTATATCTTCTACACGAGAATCAGTTCGAATGAGGTGCCCAGTTAATTGCAGTGGCACGTTGTGAAGCTTGTCTAGTACCTCTTTAACAACCAGTTGGATGAACTTTGCCTCGTGACCCAACTTGTATCTAAATTAAAGGATTTTCACTATAAGCTAAGCTATAATTAATATAGTAAATTGTTCTTTTCAAGTTATCATTTAAGGTGGTTTGGACATATAGAAAGAAGATCAAAAGAAGAACATTTAAGAAGGTATGAAAAACTAGATTTTGAAAGTATTAAAAGAGGTAGAGGATGACTACAAAAGTGTTGGAAAGAAACAATAAAGAATGATCTAGCTTATTGTGAGTTAACTGCTAACATGGCATATGATAGGGATATGTGGAAACAAAGAATTCATGTAGCTGACCCCGTCTAGTATGCGAAAAGTCTTAGTTGTTGTTATCGTTCTTTTCAAGTGTTACTTGGGTTACTTATATATCAGCTCTACCACATACAGAATTGTTGTTGTAGTATATAGCTAAAATATTCAATCATGAGACTAATTTGATAAAATATGATATTTACAAGAATATCGTAATGGTTTTTGCAAATTTTGATTTATAGTAGCAACCTTTTACTAGAGTGAAATATAATTGTGTGAAGAACTAAATTATAGCATTTATGTTGGGAACTGTATTTTTTGGGATTACAAGAGGAGGCCGAAGCCTAAAAATCTGTCACTGCGTTTGGAACGGTATTTGAATAACAATTTTTGCAAGCATATATAAAGCTAAGAGAAAGTGTGATTAGAGTTGTAATGTTAGTTATTAGTAATGGAGAATGGAGATCAGCTTTGAGTGTAGATAATTGTGTTTAATAGTAAGTACAGTATAAAAAGTCATGGTTCCGCTTTGAATTGTCGGTACAGCCATGTCTAGTTGAACCAATAACATTTTCGTGCAAATCAGTTGCACTTTACAATAACAACAACTAAGCCTTTTCCCATAATAGATGGAGTCTGCTACATGGATTATTTGTTTCCACAAAGCCCTATCATGTATTATGTTAGTAGTTAACTCACAATAAGCTAAATCATTCTTTATTGTTACTTTTCAACACTTTCATGGTCTTTCTCTACCTCTTTTAATACTTTCAAAATCTAGTTTTTCATACCTTCCTACTGGTTCTTCTTTTAATCTTCTTTCTATGTACCCAAACCATTCTAAATGATATTCTCTCATTTTATGATCTATTGGTGTCACTCCTAATTTATTTCTAATAACCTCATTATGTATATGGTCTTTTCTTGGATGACCACTCATCCATCTCAACATCTTCATTTTTGTCAAGACATCTTTTGTATATGTTGATGATTAACTCTCCAATACTCATAACTATAAAACATGGTAGGTCTATTTCTGCTCTACAATATTTACTTTTTAACTGTAATGGTACATTTTAATTACAAAAAATACCTGATGCTCCTCTCTATTTTAACCAACCTATATTAATTATATAGGTAACATCTCCATCAATTCTTTATCACTCTTAAAAATTGACCCTAGATATTTAAAACTTTCATTTTTTTAATCTTCAATGTATGCCAACTTTAATTTCTATGTCCTCTGAAGTAACCAAATAATCAAAATTATATTCTATATATTCTATCTTTGTTCTACTAATTTGGAAGCCTTTACTTTCTAATGTTTCTCTTCATAATTCTAATTCTCTATTAACTTTTTTCTTAAACTCCTCCACTAACACAATGTCATCTGCAAATATCATAAACCAAGGTAATTCATCATCAATATGCTTTGTTAACTCATCAATCACCATTATAAATAAGTATGAACTTAAAGTGGATCCTTGAGTTAACCCAATATTAACTTCAAAGAAGTCTGTCATTCCTTCATTAGATCTCACACATGTTTTTGCATTATTATACATGTCTTTTATAAGGTTTATGTATGTCAATGGGATACTTTTTTTTTTAAGGTTTTCTAAAGAACCTCCCTCAGTATCCTATCATAAGTGTTTTCTAGATCAATAAATATCATATGAACGACTTTGTTTTTTGCTCTAAAATATTCTATAAAATATCCTAAAATATGAATTGTTTCAGCAATAGATGTGCCTGACATGAATCTAAATTGGTTTTCTATTATACTCGATACTTGTCTTAACTTACATTTAATAATTTTTTCCATAATTTCATAGTATGACTCATTAACTCGATATCCCGATAATTTATATACTGTTGAATGTCTTCCTTATTCTTGTATATGGGTATGAGTGCTCGCTCTCCATTACTCGGGCATTTTTTGGATTCTCCATATTTCATTAAATAGTCTTGTGAGCCAAGTGATTCCTGTCTCTCTTAGGATTTTTCAAACTTCTATACGAATATGATCTAGTACTATCGATTTACCACCATTCATATGTTTAAGAGCCTCTTTGACTTCATTCTTTTGAATACGTCGGTAGAAATTGTTTAAGAGCCTCTATTTTGATTTGGCTAGCTCTCCTAAACTAATACTAACATCTTTATTTTCATTAAAAACTTATAAAATAGTTTTATTTATTTATTGTGTATCATCATTTATCACTAGAATTTTCTCATCCTCGTCTTTCATGCATCTAACAAAATTAAGATCCTTAGTTTTCTTATCTCTAGAGCTATTCTAAATATATCTCTTTCACCCTCTTTTGAGTTGATTTTTTTATATAAATCATTTCAAATTTTAGCTTTTGCTTCACTGACAATCTTTTATTTTTTCTTTCTTTCTTATAAGTTTCTAAAATTTCACTAGTTTTCGTAGTATAATATAATTTGTAACATGCCTACTTTGCCTTGATTTTATTTTGTACTTCACTCCACCACCAAGCCTTTTTTTGTGCCGGTACACCTCCCTTACATTCACCTAATACATCTTTCATCACTTTCCTAATATGTATAGCTATATTATCCCATATATCACAAGGTGTTTCAACATAATTTCAAGCATCTCATTCAAGGACTTTCTGTTTAAATATACATTCTTTCTCGCTTTTGAGGTTCTACCATTTAGTTTGAAGAGCTTGATGCACTCTTCTCTTCTTTGTCCACTATTTTACCTCTAAATTCATAACCAAAAGTCAATGTTGGGTGGTTAAGCTTTCTCTTTGAATTACCTTGTAATTTTTATAACATGATCTATCTTTTTTACTACAAACAAAATAATCAATTTTATGTTTATAATAAGCCACTCTTATAAGTAATTAAATGTTCATCTCATTTTTTGAAGTTTGTATTGACTATAAAGAGATCAAATGTCATAGCAAAATTTAAAATCTCTCTACCTTCCTCATTTATATCTCCAAAGCCAAAGTTTTCATGAACACCTTGATATCCTAATGCATCTTTACCGATATGTCCGTTTAAGTCTTCTCCTAAACAAATCATCTCTCTTTGCGAAATTCATTGGATCACCTTATCTAACTCCTCCCAAAAAGTACCTTTATATTATCTTCTAGTCCTACTTGGGGTGTGCAACACAAACTATATTCAAAATCTTTGCTCTTGGCAACAATTTCAACGTCATGATTCGGTCACCATATCATGTTTACTACACTATCTTTTAAATCTTTATTTATGATAATACCAACTTCATTTCGAACAATTTCTTTTCCTTAGTATCATAATTTAAAACTTGTATCTTCAATCTCCTTTGCTTTTTTTTCATCCCACTTTATCTCTTGTAAACATAGGATGTGAATCTTTCTTCAAATCATATTATCTACCACCTTCATTAGTTTACTGGAAATGTTCTCATATTCCAAGAACCAATACGAATCTTATTATCTTGGACTAGTTTTCTTAGCCCTGCATCCGTTCATACTGAAAATGTAGAGACCCTTTCTGTAATTTATTCACTACATTCGGACAATAATGTAGCATGACTAACTTCTTTACCCACTCCCGTCCATGACGTGGGAATCCTCTTTGCAATTAATTCATTACATTCGAGCAAAAATGTAGAGACCCTTCCTTACTTTTCACAACATTTGAGCTATACAACGCATCGCTAAGAGAGGCCACTCCAACGCAATACTCATAATTTGTGAAATCCATGGTATAAAAATACAACAAAGTTTTACGCTGGTTATCAAAAGCCTAACGCAACCCTTCTCCTTTATTCGGGCTTGAGACCGGCTATGCAAGGGTGACCCCTTACATGAACGGAGTTAAATCAGCTGCACTTTAGGCTTAAAAAATCAAGCGATTTTGAACTCAGATTACAAGTCTAAACTCTACCCAATGTATGTGGTCTTTACCCAGTGTCAGTAAAATAAAATTGAAATTGGGTCTAACCAGCTATCGAGTCCAACTCAATGTCACCTTCATGTTTGTTTAGTGCTACTTGCATGGACGATCTTTGGCTTCTTGAGGAGTTGCTTAAAATAGCGTTTTGTTGTTGTGCAGGTTCAACTAAGGTTTCAGATAAAAGAAAGCTTGTTACTAGGTTAGGATTTTGGGACGCTCAATTTGGATGGGAACTTAAACATGATTTGATGGGGGTTGAATTTTCTAGCGAAGTTCGACTAGGATATTGATTCTTAGGCGAAAATGTGACCAAATCAGGATCAGAATATTGAGGAGATCCTATTCCATTTATGAAATCCCGTGAATATGATTCAAACCATAGTTGGATTTGAATTTAAATGCCAGCCATTGGAATCCCTATCAATTATGTAGCTACAAATTTATTTCTTATTTATCTTCTTTTCTAACTCCTTTCCTTTTCTCACTCTACTTGCATCTGTTGAATAGATGTACAGTTCCATGTATTACATGCCTTCCAAATTTCACTTTTGATTGACCAATATCAAGAAAGGATAATGAATATATACAAGTCCTGATTGATTATACAATTATCATCAACTGATTTTCCTTACTATGGCAACGCATACGCCAAGTAAGAGCAAGCATCATTAAATAAGGAACATCAACTTAATTAATTAGTTGATGTTAACTAGATTATTACATCGATGACAAAGTCCCTTGGAAAGATAAGCTTAAGCCATTGCATGCCCCTGTATGGGCCCCAATCTTCATCATAATACGCTGCAACATTGACCACGTGTTCTGGCCATGCTCCAACCTTTGTGACCAGATTCCAAACCGTCCATAGTGGATCTGAATCCATAACATCGATGAATTCAAGCCTTCTGAACTCGGCTTGATGATAGAAGGGAACTTTTGCGAGTGTCCGCCCATCGACGTGAAGCAGTGTGGCACTTGAAAGTAATCCTCACCTTCGTATTCGGTCTTTGTGCTTCCTTGCACTGCCAACCTTTCTAAACTCCTCATCCTTCCCAAGGGCAAGCTTTTGAGCTTATGACATTTTCTCATGTACAGCTTTTGAAGGTGCTCAATGGAATTCGGGAGCTCTTCAATGCAACTTCCCTCAAGGTCAAGTCGACTCAGCCCTGTCATGTAACCAAGGGAACCCGACAACCTTATTAGGTTAAAGCAATAGCTTAAGTTCAACGCGTTCAGCTCATAGAGAGCTCCGATGGACATCGGAAGCTCCTCCAAGCCACTTTCCTCGAGGTAAAGTTCACGCAATGCTTTCATTTGATCAAGGGAATCCGGCAATCTTCTTAGGTTCTTACACCTCCTTAAGTTCAACGCGCATAGCCCATGGAGAAATCAGATGCTCCAAAAGCTCCTCATGAGAAAGGTCAAGTTTGATCAATGCTTTCAACTGACAAAGGGAACTCGGCAACTTTCTTAGGTTTTTGCAATTGCCTAACCATAACCCGTGCAGCCCATGGAGAAATCCAATGGACTCCGGAAGTTCCTCTATGCCACTATCAAAAAGGTCAAGTTTGCTCAATGCTTTCAACTGACCAAGGGAACTCGGCAACCTTCTTAGGTTCTTGCAATGTCCCAACTTCAACGTGTCCAGCGCATGGAGAAATCCGATGAACTCCGGAAGCTCCTCGATGCCACTATTAGAAAGGTCAAGTTCGATCAATGCTTTCAACTGACCAATGGAACGGTAACCTTGTTAGGTTCTTGCAATATGTCAGCGACAACGTGTGCAGTGCATGGAGAAATCCGATGGACTCTGGAAGCTCCTCGATGCCACTACCAGAAAGGTCAAGTTCACTCAGCTCTTTCATCTGACCAATGGAACCAGGTAACCTTCTTAGGTTCTTGCAACACCGTAACTTTATGTGCAGCGCATGGAGAAATCCGATGGACTCCGGAAGCTCCTCGATGCAACTATCAAAAAGGTGAAGTTCGATCAATGCTTTCAACTGACCAATGGAACCAGGTAACCTTGTTAGGTTCTTGCAATATGTCAGCGACAACGTGTGCAGTGCATGGAGACATCCGATGGACTATGGAAGCTCCTCGATGCCACTACCAGAAAGGTCAAGTTCACTCAGCTCTTTCATCTGACCAATGGAACCAGGTAACCTTCTTAGGTTCTTGCAATCCCGTAACTTTAACGTGTGCAGCGCATGGAGATATCCGATGGACTCTGGAAGCTCTTCGATGCCACTACCAGAAAGGTCAAGTTCGATCAATGCTTTCAACTGACCAAGGGAACTCGGCAACCTTCTTAGGTTCTTGCAACCCCATAATATTAACGTGTGCAGCCCATCGAGATATCCGATGGACTCCGGAAGCTCTTCGATGCCACTACGAGAAAGGTCAAGTTCGATCAATGCTTTCAACTGACCAAGGGAACTCGGCAACCTTGTTAGGTTCTTGCAATCGCATAACTCTAACGTGTGCAACGCATGGAGAAATCCGATGGACTCCGGAAGCTCCTCGATGCCACTACCAGAAAGGTCAAGTCTCTTAAATGCTTTCAACTGACAAAGGGAACTCGGCAACCTTCTTAGGTTTTTGCAATTGCTTAACCTTAAATCGTGCAGCCCATGGAGAAATCCAATGGACTCCGGAAGTTCCTCTATGCCACTATCATAAAGGTCAAGTTCGATCAATGCTTTCAACTGACCAATGGAACCAGGTAACCTTCTTAGGTTCTTGCAATACGCTAACTTTAACTTGTGCAGCCCATCGAGATATCCGATGGACTCCGGAAGCTCCTCGATGCCACTATCAGAAAGGTCAAGTTCGATCAATGCTTTCAACTGACCAAGGGAACTCGGCAACCTTGTTAGGTTCTCGGAATAGCTTAAATTTAACGTGTGCAGCGCATGGAGAAATCCGATGGACTCCGGAAGCTCCTCGATAACACCATCAAGGCAAAGTTCGATCAATGCTTTCAACTGACCAAGGGAACTCGGTAACCTTGTTAGGTTCTCGCAACCGGATAACACTAACGTGTGCAGCGTATGGAGATATCCGATGGACTCTGGAAGCTCCTCGATGCCACTACCAGAAAGGTCAAGTTCACTCAGCTGTTTCATCTGACCAATGGAACTAGGTAACCTTCTTAGGTTACTGCAACACACATTTAACGTGTGCAGCCCATCGAGATATCCGATGGACTCTGGAAGCTCCTCGATGCCACTATGAGAAAGGTCAAGTTCGATCAATGCTTTCAACTGACCAATGGAACCAGGTAACCTTGTTAGGTTCTTGCAACCGGATAACACTAACGTGTGCAGCGTATGGAGATATCCGATGGACTCTGGAAGCTCCTCGATGCCACTATCAGAAAGGTCAAGTGTACTCAGCTCTTTCATCTGACCAATGGAACTAGGTAACCTTCTTAGGTTCTTGCAATGCCATACATTTAAGTGCAGCCGATCGAAGTGCAGCCCATCGAGATATCTGATGGACTCTGGAAGCTCCTCGATGCCACTATGATGAAGGTCAAGTTTGATCAATGCTTTCAACTGACCAAGGGAACTCGGCAACCTTGTTAGGTTCTCGCAACCGGATAACACTAACGTGTGCAGCGTATGGAGATATCCGATGGACTCTGGAAGCTCCTCGATGCCACTATAAGAAAGGTCAAGTTTACTCAGCTCTTTCATTTGACCAAGGGAACCTGGCATCCTTCTTAGGTTCTTGCACGAGTACAAGTTCAACGTGTTCAGCCCATGGAGAAACCCGATGGACTCGGGAAGTTCCTCGATGCCACTTCTCTGAAGATCAATCTCGCTTAGCGTTTTCATTTGACCAAGAGAACCCGGCAACCTTCTTAGGTTCTTGCATTCCTGTAAGTTCAACGTGTCCAGCGAATGAAGAAATCCGATGGACTCCGGAAGCTCCTCGAAGCCACTTCCCCAAGTAACAAGGTTACTTAGCGCTTTCATTTGACCAAGGGAACCCGGTAACTTTCGTAAGTTATTGCACCATACCAATTTCAACGTGTGAAGCCCATGGAGAAATCCCATGGACTCCGGAAGCTCCTCGATTCCACTTCCAGAAAGGTTAAGTTCACTCAGCGCTTTCATTTGACCAAAGGAACCAGGCAAGCTTCTGAGGTTCTCGCAATGCCTCAAGTCCAACATGTGTAACCCATGGAGAAATCCGATGGACTCCGGAAGCTCTTCGATGCCACTTCTCTTAAGGCCAAGATAATTCAGCCCATTCATTTCACCAAGAGAGACCGGCAATCTTCTTAGGTTCCTACAATACCTTAACTCCAACATGTGCATCTCACGTAGATATCCGATGGATTCTGGAAGTTCCACGATGCCACTTCTCGTAAGGTCAAGTTTATTCAACGCCTTCATTTGACCGAAGGAACTCGGCAACCATCTTAGGTCCACGCACCAGCTTAAGTCCAACTTGTGCAACCCATAAAGAAATCCAATGGACTCCGGAAGCTCCTTGATGCCACTTTCTTTAAGGCCAAGTTCACTCAAGGCTCTTACGTGACCAAGAGAACGCGGCAACCTTCTTAGGTTCTTACAACTCATTAAGTTCAAATTGCGTAGCTCTTGGAGAAATCCGATGGACTCCGGAAGCTCCTCGATGCCACTACCAGAAAGGTTAAGTTCACGCAGCTCTTTCATCGGACCAAGGGAATCCGGCAACCTTCTTAGGTTCTTGCACCAGCTTAAGTTCAACGTGTGCAGCTCATGGAGAAATCCGATGGACTCCGGAAGCTCCTCGATGGCACTTGCAGAAAGCTGAAGTTCACGCAGTGCCTTCATGTTACCAATGGATTCATGCATTCGAAAAAGGGCCTGAGCTCCTTTGAGAAACAACCTCTCTAGGTTCGGACAGCTTGAAAAATCAGGAGTGGTCTTTAAATGAAGGCAGTTACTGAGGTCAAGAATCCTCAAGTTGTTCAACGTCTGGTAGTCAACAAACTTAAATCAAACAATTTTGGAACAAATTAGTGAAAAAAAGAATTATAAACTAAAGTTAGTAACACCAACCTTTTTAGACAATAACCAGCCATCGCTCCATACTTGAGTCAGTTGGTTACTATTAGAAAGGTCTAGGAGAACAATCTTGTCCAGATTGAAGTTATCTGGTAAGGATTCCAGTGGGCAATGACGCCATTCTAACCATTGCAATCTTTTAGGCATATGCCTAAAGTTACCTTCAATCGTTGATCCGTTGGCTCGTAAGATCTTAAGATCCGCCATTGCTTTGAAGGATTTTGTATTGAAAGGCCCTTTTGTTGCTTCGTGATCTAGATCAATGCCTTCAACACATGAAGATCCCTGTTGACTGACACTTTTAGACAACTACGGAAAAATCAAGATCACTGAAACGGATGATGCTGATGCCAAGAAAGAACAAAAAGTCACAGGAACATACTTCACGGTGGTTCAGGACATCCAAGACCTTATCAGCACTCCACAATCGGCTTTGCTTCTCTGGTGGATGCATTTTACTAACGATCCCTCTCCCCATATCACGAAGCTGATCGTGCATCTCAAACTTATTTGACTTGCTAATTTTGATTAGACATTTATGCTGTAGTATTCTGATTGATAACTTTACAGATTTCATGTTACATCCTTGCCAAAATGTGATCGCATAACACTGATCACAACCAATAAAGAAGCACGCAATATCAAGAAATATCTTTTTTGCTTCAGCAGTTAGATCGTCATAGCTGATTCTCAACCTTTCCTGGATCTGAGTTGTGTCCCTCAATGCCTCTAACAGCTCTTTCCACTCATCTGGATCTCTCTTATCAAATAAAAAGGAGCCTATAACTTCTAGTGCCAAGGGAAGGCCTCCAGTGGTGGATACAATTTTTCTGGAGAGCTCCATGTACTCCTCTATTGGTTGATCTCTTCTAAAAGCATGATAACTGAATAGCTTAACTGAATCATAATCATTTAATTCAGCAGGGGTATAAATTTCATCTGCAGTTAAGCCATGCAGATTCAATACATGTTGATTTCTCGTGGTAATTATGATTCGACTTCCGCATCCAAACCAAGTCTTGTCTCCTGCAAGTGCCTTGAGTTGGGCTTCACTATCAACATCATCCACAACAATCAAAACCTTCTTCTGAGAAAATCTTTGTTTGATTATCGTTTTACCTTGGTCAACGCCATTTATTTTCACATCGTCCTTTAGAATATCGAAAACAAGCTTTTGTTGCAAAGACTCCAACCCTCCTGCGCCCTTTGATCCTTCCCGAATATCTGAAATGAAGCTGCTGGCAGTATACTCCTTGAATATTTTGTTGTGAATGGCCTTAGAGAGTGTGGTTTTGCCAATTCCCCCCATGCCAACCATTGCAATCATCCTAACATCATTTTCCTGAATGCTTAATAACTTCATCACATCTTCTACACGAGAATCAATTCCAATGAGGTGCTCATCTAAATGCAGTGGCACGTTCTGAAGCTTGCCTAGTACCTTTTTAACAACCAGTTGGATGAACTTTGCCTCGTCACTATTCAATATTCACATCAACAAATGACAGCAAAAGAATGTCCCGTAAGAAGAACAATTATGCAAAAAGAAAGTTATACTTATGTTGCACAGTTATCTCTGAGGAAAATCCACCCAATAATTTCAGAAACTGGAAATGCATTCAGTGAAAACCCTTAGTCCTTTAGTATTTACCGGCTACAAAAAGAAATTTCATGCTGTTCAGTGCCTTGCAAACGTGGGAGTACTTCTGACATAATGTGGAACGCTATAAAAGGGGTTGAATTAATATGTGATGCATGGATACACGTCCGGTACCGATAACTAATATCGCCGTGGAGAATGATAGACCAGAGTACTCTGTTTTATAAAAATAATATAAGTGTATAAGAAGTTGAAGTCACACACAATAAACATGATCACATAATGTGAAAGTTTAAGCACAAACAACACATCTTAAACAACAAAGTTACGTCTACAACAATTTCAATTTTCATATGTTTTGTCAAAATAAATTTCTCAAAAAATTGTTGAAGTCACACACAATAAATATGATCACATAATGTGAAAGTTATTAAGCACAAACAACACGTCTCAAACAACAAAGTTACGTCTACAACAATTTCAAATTTCATATGTTTTTTCAAAAGAAATTTCACAAAAAATTGACCCACGTGAATATGCGTTCAATTAACCAATTCAAAATAAATTCCTCAAAACATTTAATCATAATTACCGGTACTGGTACCTAAAACCCAAACTCAAGTGCACCTACGCCTGCCAGTATTACATAAGCCAGTATGGCATAAGTACTGGATATATGAGTATTACACCACAAATGAAGTAGCCGTGCCTTGTAGGAATTAATCACGAAGGGCAGTAAATGAGATTTACGTTTTTCCTTTTGAAAACTTTATCCCCAGGCAGTAACATGCGCAATTCTCTCTTCTCACACAGGCAGTAACATAAGGGACACAGGGAGAGGGAGAGTAACGTACCCATGAGCATCACTGTCGAGAACGAAACTTTTAAGTGCACTGACTTGCCTCAGTGCAGCCCTCCATTCTTCGACCTTGTTCTTGCGATCAGGGCTCTTTTCGTATTCTAGGAATGCTGCTTCAAATGGACCCTTCTGCTTTCTCACATCAGAAGGATCGACATGGAAGAAGACGGGAATGATGGTCTTGTTGTCGCACTCAACCATCTTCGCCAGCTCCATCAAGCACCAACTGGAGGTAGCATAATTGGGAGAGATGATGGGTATGCAGATGGACGACGCCTCGATGGCCTTCCAAAGGTTGTCTCCTATATCCTCTCCAAATTCCAGCCTTTCATTATCCATGAACGTATGGATGCCTCTGCTAGCAAGGGCTTCGTACAAGTGACCCGTGAAGCCCTTACGAGTGTCACCCCCTCGAAAACTGAGAAACACTTGATAAACTTCGCTAGGACAAGAAGAAGACGATGAGGATGCCATTGAGGCAAATTATCGAAAGATTTTCTTTTCTCTCTTAAGAATACCAAAGGGATCAAGGTAGAGTGGAAGAATCGAAGATCAGGGGGCACAACGAACTGAATTTAGCCGATGATGAGAGCTTGATCGACGCTCACCCAAAGGCGTTTGAAAAGCATGAGTATTGGGAACCTAGTACAAACTCGCGCCTGCGGCTGGTGAGAAACAGAGCATTAAAAGAAGGGAAGGGAAGGTGGAGGACACGACAGAGGTAAACGTTTGCCGGCCCTAAGTTTGTTCTTATTTGGATCACGGATTAATTTGGACTGGGTTTGATACATATTCCAAATCAAAACTGATAAAGTCTTATAAGCTTATTTGCCTCGACTTTGTCATGTTTCAATCCCCTGCAGAAAGGGGACTCTCTAAACGTCATTGCTGTGAACGTCATCCGCAACAATGGAACCGCCTTTCTATAAAATCTCTATTGGATCATCGTCTTACCTTGCTCAATTCATTTATTTTTACACAATCCCTTACAGTAAGAGAAGCGCCACTTAAACTTTCCAATATGTGAAGTCTGAAGTTCATTGATTTAATATATAATCAGTCTGGTAAGGATAGAATATTCCCTTTTGAATAAACTGTCTATCGTTGAGTCAAGCTTCAATTTGTATAATTATAATTGTAATATATATATATATATATATATATATATATTAATATGCAGTTTAAAATCGCTTGTTCTGGTTTTGGACCGATTCATAAAAATTATGAACCATAATTGAACCGGGAGATTTCCGAGTCCGGTTACCGATGGTTTCAAAACCGATTTGGTTCCGGGTCTAACTGCGGGCCGGTCCAAACTGTCTATATCTAGGTAAGGTTATCTGACTAAGTCATGGGAATCAATGATGGTGGACAGTGACCTGAAAAACATACTTTATTGTCCTTTAACTAGTTCACAAGGACCGGGATCAGGTGATCAACTCAATATATGGCTTATTACTTTGGGATGTTGTACTTTAGTATTAAAACAACATATACCAAGCATTGATGTACCAAAATTTGCACACATAGTTTATCTTATTAATTTGCATTCACAATTTTTTCCCTCAATCAGATGTAGGTTTTTGTTGTTCAACTGATCATATTTTAGGGCATAATATGACTAATAATCCATTTTCTTGAATTTGTCAGTTTTGTTTGACTTGATTGTGCTTGTACAAAACAAATCAATAGTTTTCAATTTATCCTTGAAATGCTTTTGGGGATTATTGCATTCAATAATTTGACACTAATGGCAATTAAATATAAAGGTTATATTTATTTTGCATCAACTAATCCTAATCTCTTTTTTATAGCATGTTGAGTTCTATCTCCTAGGTGTTGACCTCTCAAAAATTCATTTAATCTCCAAAAAGTCTTCATCAACAACCTTTAGATTTATTTTGGTTAAGATGAGTACTTCCCAACGAGAGATCACATCTGAATTTTTTGAGTCAAATAGACTTAAATTTAACAACTTTAGTAAGTAGAAAAAGAGGATACATTTCCTTGTTATCATTGTTACAGGTTGTGCATGCTCTTATTACTTTAAGGCTAAAAGAAAGTGAGAATGAGATCATTGAAAAAACATGTAAGCAACAAAAATAGGACAATGAGTACTACATTTGTAAGGACTGTATCCTTAACAGTATATCATACAACTTATTTGAAATCTATCAAAATTTAGTGTGTGCAAAGGACTTATTGAGTAAATTTAAAGCAATGACTTATCTTTATCCAACTTTTTCAAGTATCAATACTCACTCTAACAATGATAAGGTTTAAAAATCTTTGCATCTACCTTTTTTTTAGGCTTGGTGCCCTTATAATTGTTTCTATAAGATTTTTTATTATCTTGACTTTTTTCCTTTAAATTTTGCTTTGTGGACTTTCTCTTGAGTAGACTGGTTATTAAAATCATCTTGCTTTGGGTATTGTTTCTCAAGTCTAAAGTGATTGACCAATTACTCGAGAAAAATATCTTTAGTCTTATGCTTTAAAGTTCATTCAAAATATTTCCAAAAAAGAGTAAATTTATTTATACTAGTGGATACGATGTTGATATCATGTATGCTCAACTTATATTATTTGAAGTTATTTAAGATCCATCAAGCTCATGCAATCGCTTTCTACTAAGGATAACCTTTTCTCTACAAAACTTGGTAAGTTGACTCATGTGCTAACCACCAAACTTCTATGCTCAAGTGAAAGCAAAGAAAAAGTTAAACTCTGAATTTACTTTGGATAAAGTTCTTATTCTTAAGATATATCCTTTACACTAGATGTAATAAAAACTTTTGCATGGTTTAAAAGTATTGAAGGGAACAAATTTATCTTCTCTAAGGAAAGCATATTTGTTAGGGAGAAAGAGTATATGTGAATTTATGTGCAAGTTGAATCTCTTTCTACTTATGTTGTTGACTTTTACAATCTGGGGTATTCTTGTTCAGGGCATGTGGTTTTTAGAAATTTACATGGAGTGGCTAAATCAGATTTGATCTTGAAAGTTGACAAAATTATGTATTCATCTTTTACTAGCATGAATATTAAAGCACTAGACTTTCTTTTCAAAAATTGAAAGGAGTTTAAAATTTTAGATTTAATTCATTCAAATATATGTAATTTTTATAGTTGATCTTTATAGTTGGTAAAAAGTATTTTGTAATTTTCATTGGTGAATGTGCTAGACTTTATATATCTATTTGAAATATTTAAAGGATAAATTATTAGAAATAGTTAACCCGGGTCCGTCAAATGTGTGTTAGTATAAAAAGCTTTGAAAAAGAAATGTATTTTTATTCAATAATTAAAAAATAAATTTCAGCTGTTGAGTTACATGCGCTAAGTTCGATGCTTGTTTTCCTTTTCAAATTTCGAGCTTTTACTAAAATATGCAACCATTTGAGTATGAGTTATTTTGATTTCTTATCTTGGGGTTTCTTAAAAAAATACGTAGAATTCTCGAACTTAGCTGGAAATTCCAGCAAATTTTGTGGACTTCTTCGAGGGAATCGGATGGGTTGGATCCAAATCTTGTGTGTGTTAGATCCAAAGTCCTTGTAGATTGGAAGAGTCCACCTCAGACCCATCAATAATTTCAAGTTCATAATTCGAGTCCACCGACAAACTTGCTATTTGGATATCTTATATTTAGATTAATTCCCTTGAAAAGATACGGACAATTCTCGAACTTGGATTGAAATTTCAGCAAATTCTGTGGACAACTTCCGCCAAACTAGGATGGAAATAACAAGTTATCAAAATGTATATTTGATAATGGTTTTAATTTTCTGCTCCAATAGCCGGCCTAAAAAAGCATACACCTAATCAATATACTGAGAAAGATTAAGCTGCGTTCATCATCTTCTTTTCTTTTTGGAGTCACTTCCATGAGTCTACCGTTCTGGTACTGCCACACGCTTTGCTTTTCTCTTTTAAAGGAAAAGCATCTTGATCTGACGCGTTTTTGTGGAAATTGAAGAAATAACGACGAGGGAATAAGTCTATAGAAAACAAGAAAGAAGTCAACTAAAAGTCACAACGACAATCATTGTTGGTGGTCGGCAGACCGAGTCGTTCTTCTCCGTTCATATCCTTTTTTGATTCTGAGACTCAACAACATAATTTTGATGGTATTCATGTTCGCCACAGGAGCAAACGTTTCTGTGTAATCTATGTCGTACGATTGACTATATCCTTTAGCTACTAATCTAGTTTTATATCTTTCTATATTTTCATCAGCTTTATGCTTTACAGAGAATACCCACTTACATTCCACAGTTTTCCTTCCTGATGGTAGGTCTGTCAATTCTCAAGTTTTATTGCGCACTAGAGCTGAAATTTCCTCTTCCATAACTGCTCTTTATTATGGATGTTGTTTAGCTTCTTTATATGTTATTGGTACAAAGGTATTCTCTCCATTATCACAAACGACTGATATTCTCTAGGACAATTAGAGTATGATTCCATTCTTTCCAATATCATTCTTTCCAATGCATATTTTGCTGTTTTTACGTTTTCCTTTTCTGATAGCAATGGGCAGATCATCTAACTCAATATCTCGATTATGGAAAGTTACTTGAGGAGAAGGTAAATCTGATTCTCGCTGGGAATTTTTATCAACAGTCTGATACGGAAAAATAATCCTTCGGCTACCTCTATTATATACTTGTCATTCCTTCTCTTTAGGAGGAATCGTGTCAGCCTCTGTATTTTCATGAATAGATGGAATTTTAGCTGGAAGAAGTGGGATCATCTGAGTAGACTGTATATTTGATGAAGGATCATCCTGCACTTTATAAAATAGTGTGTCTTAATGAAAGGTAAGATCAATTGTAACATAAAGTTTTCTTTTTGAAGGATCATAGCACTTATACCCCTTTTGAGTAGTTGAATATCTCAAGAAAATGCACTTAATTGATTTTGCATTAAGTTTATCTCTGGCGCCTTGATAAATATGAACAAAGCATGTACAGCAAAAAACTCTTGGTAGTAAGTGAAATTGTTTCTGGGAATGACATAAAGAATGAAAATGAGTATTTTCGCTGAGAACTCTGCTTGGCATATTGTTTATAAGAAACACTGATGTCAGAACTGCTTCACCCCAATAATATTTTGGAACATTGCATTCAATTAAAAGAGTCCTTGCCACTTCTAAGATATGTCGATTCTTCCTTTCGGCAATACCTGAGGAGAGTGAGTTCATGAGGTCTGATGTAAAATTGCGTAGTGTAGAAAGTATGAGTGAAGAGATGGGGACAGTTTCACCATTTTGAGGTTCTGAAGAACGAGATTTGTTTCTTTGTACGTCCTGTTGTGAGCTCCTCATCATCATGACAAAATCACTACTTTGAAGAAAAAGAATGGAAAGAAGACACTCACAAGGTATCAATGCCATAGTTGAACCCCGAAATACACCACAAGAGCGAATATGAGGTAGAGAACTCGAAATATATATACGTGTGTGTATGTATGTAATTCTCGATATGGACGGATTCAGTTTTTGACTTCTGCGCGTAGAACTCGAAATGAAATCCATAATGGACACAGGATTTGACCTGTTGACATCCCCATTTAAGGCTGCCCGTCCCTTCTATCCGGAATTTAGTGAGGGCGCTTTACTTTTTCCTAACTTTGCATCTCTTAACTTGAACAAGCTGAACTGCGAGAGAACTGGATTGCATATAACAGACACGATGATTGAATTTACGAACTTTTATCTAAAGAAAATGGAGCAGTAAACAAGGAAAGAGATTCAATATTACATCTCTTCCAAATCTTACTCCTGATTTATGTGGGTACATTCGCACGAATCTTGATTTACCATCAAGGAAGGAGAATGAATACATGCAAATCATGACAGATTATACAATTGTCATCATCTGATTTGCTTTAGTACGTAAATGCAGAAGCGAAATAACAGCTGACGTCATCAAAAGAAGCAACGTGTGCAGCCCAAGACCGCTCAGCGCTTTCATATTACCAAGGGTACCTGGCAAACTTGATAGCTTCTTGCATTCCCTCAAGTCCAACGTGTGCAGCCCATGAAAATCTCTGATGCACTCCGAAAGCTTCTCGATGTTGCTTTCCTCAAGGCCAAGATACTTCAGCCCTTTTAAACGACCAAGGAAAGCCAGCAACCTTTTTATGTTCTCGCAGTAGCTCAACTTCAACTTGCGGAGCCCATCGAGAGTTCCGATGGATAGAGGAATGCCACTTTCCTCTAGTTTAAGTTCATCTTCCTAGTGGTTATGTTCATCTTCCTCCTTCGCCCCGTACCTCTCTGATTGTTCACGAGCACCCCGATGTGAACGAACCGAGTGTTAATCATTTTCAATTGACATCAAAGTACTTGCATCATGACCTTAACCGTGACTTTAGAACCTGTGTTACTTGAATGTAGTCCAAATTTGTAATGGAGCTCTTCTCACTTTTGCAAAATGGGGCTATTATGGATGATAAATCAATGCGTTTAAGCATTTATGAACTGAGCGATTTGGAGACCAAAATGATTAGAAACGTACTCTAGAGCTTGTAGTAAGTATCAAATTGTGTACGATGAGAATGGATACGGTATAGCGACAGAAGTTGATACGATCCAAACATGGTACTGTTAATCCCATCATACTACATTGGTACCAATGCTATACTTCGATGTACCCAGATACAATATTTACATTCTTTTAAAAAATTTCAAGAAAAAAACTCAATTTTCTATTATACAGAAGATGAAGTAATCCCATATGAACCACTTGGTATGTATAAGAGTGTCTATCGGGTATAATGAACCATGGTTTTGATTCTTTTGAACCTCGCTGAATCGATTTTGAACACAATTTGAACCTTGGTTTGTTGTGAAACAACCTTATGGTTCGCTGAATCCACTGTCCGTCGTCATGCATTGACATTCCTAGTATGTTAAATTTCAAATAAGAAAAGAAATAGGTTAAGATCAGAGTGGGAAAAGAGCATGGTATACATGATTGAGTAATTGGGTGGCCTACTCCATTAGAAGAAGTCGCACATTTTTTTCTTGTTAAATTCAATCTTGTAATTTACATATTTATAAGAGACAAATCCTTATATCAAATGGACAACGGGCAATATCTCAACTGGCTAGGGGTCCACGTTGAAAGTCATTACCACACCTGGGGTATGCATCTGGCTTCAGCCTCTCCATTTATATAAAAAAGGTTATATAAAATAAAGCACAATAAATGTGAAGATAATTTCAATCAATTATCGTAAGATATTTTATTTTGAATAAATCTCATCCAAATTAACAGAATATTCGAACAGGTCTGGAAAGGAACAAAAACTCCACTAATAAATTTACATAATGTAATGGAACTCCCCACTCTCATATCATGTTAAATTTAGATAATGTAATGAAATAAAAGAAAAAGGAGGGGAGAAATAGAGAAGAATATATGCTAGTCTTTGGCCTCACTTTCCAACGAAGAAACAAAAACATAAATTGTAATTGACACATTTAAGTTGGTTTTAAAGGTTTCTAAAAAAGAATAAATGAAATTTGAGTAAGAAAGTATGAAAAAGTAGACGTTAAACACATTGGAAAGAAAGGAAAGAAAGGCCTCAAAAAGTACTGAAAGAAAATATAAAAATAAACTTATTTCTTTTCTAAGTTAAATATTATTATAACACGATCAACAATGGTGACCGAAGCTCAAGTAGCCAACCCCACTAGAGCTCATTTGGCAGCCGTCCCTGACTTCCACGTTGTAGGTGGTGAGTTCAATTCCTGGGACATGCATATCTGTGCTGCATTGTAACAAAAAAGAAAAAAACTCAATTTAAAATGGTACCACGAATCTCCATCATACCACATTGGCATCAATCCTATACTGCGATGTACTAGGATACAACATTTACATTCTTTTATAATTTTTCAAGAAGAAAAACTCAATTCTCTATTAACATACAGAAGATAAAGTAATCCTGCATGAACCACTTAGTATGTATGTGTCCATCGGGTAGAATGAACCATGGTTTTGATTCTTTTGAACCTTGCTGAGTCAATTTCGATCACAATTTGAACCTTGGTTTGTTGCGAAACAGCCTTATGGTTCTCGAATCCACTGTCCATCGTCATTCATTGACATTCCTAGTATGTTGAATTTCAAATAAGAAAAGAAATAGGTGAGAGCGGAGTGGGAGAAGAGCATGGTATACATGACTGTAATGAAATAAGAGAGAAAGGAGAGGAGAAATAGAGAAGAATATGATATGCATGGTTGAACCTGTACGTAAGCTTGCATTCATGGTGATTTCACCCAAGTTTTTTTTTGTTACATGAGGAGGCCGAAGCTTAACACACGCACCCACACATGCACCCTCTTGGAGTTGAACTCCCCACCAGCAGTGGTCGGCGCTAGACCACCCTGCTGTTGAGCTAACGCTCTGTGTGCGATTTCACCTAAGGTTGACTACATTCATGGTGGACTTTAATGAGCTATCCTTGCCTTGCCATTTCAACACAAATCTCAACCCATTTTAACATGAGTCCGAAACTGTTGATTCACTAAAATACCAGCAAATCCCTTGCTTAATAGGCCAGGATTAAGTTAGTTTTAGATCCTCATTTGGTTTAAATGCTTTTCTCCTGTCAAGGGCTTGGTTTATGTGGGTTCCGGATCTAACTCGAGATCCAAAAGCACAGACAACTCCTAAACTTGATCCATAACTATATCAATGAATATTAATGAGCTGAGGACAAAGGAAGATCCAAAAGTAGCACAACACAACTCATAACTTCGAGGACAAAATCTAGTTTGTTTTAGACATAATAATGCCCAGGTGCTAATATATTAGGGTTAGATAAGGAAGGGTTGATAAAAGGGGATAAGGACCTTTTGGTTGATGACTGAAAAGCTAACATTCTGTAAATATCTAAAAATAAATAATCAAATTTCTTAGTTGCTCAATAAGTTTCCTTGGTTAAAATCATGAATGAAATTCAA
Organism: Brasenia schreberi; assembly: GCA_036023115.1. Classification (NCBI taxonomy): domain Eukaryota; kingdom Viridiplantae; phylum Streptophyta; class Magnoliopsida; order Nymphaeales; family Cabombaceae; genus Brasenia; species Brasenia schreberi. Next base: position 5,984,592 of record JAYKKT010000078.1, on the reverse strand, counting down.
AATTCTTTATTTGTTTTCATAAAGAAATTTAAACCCCCAACTTCCATGCTAGACCTCAAGGCATGACTCTACTTTGGCAGTCTTCATCAAGTTTTGATCCATTGACAGCTATAGATTGCAGCCATTAATTAAACTGAAGAATGTTTCTGAAGCTAATGAAAAAATCAAGGCTTTTCTTTTTTATAGGTAAAATGGGTTAGGCGGACCCGTACCAGCTACCCGTCCAGCTATTGAACCCATGATCTTTAATTTGGAACATACTTTTCAGTCAACCCCCTAGCCAGGAGAGTCGTGACTCTTTCTGCGGAGGGAAATAAGTTGTATGAGGAGAAAAAGTTTAACGCCTCACAAAGATCAGGCTCAAACAAACTGGAGTCAACTTCAACGACATTATCAAAATTGATGTCTGAACACAACATGCGGATGCAAATGCCAGCCTTCTCCTGATATCAATACCTTCCCCTCATGAAGAAATGCCATGGCTTTGGAGTAACAACAAACCTTCGGTACTTAGAATCCGAGCATGATCCACTCGCATATGTTTCTAACTGGTATTTCAATTCATGATGACTAGAAATCCCTTGAGAGACTTCCTCGCTTGGGCTAGTGCATTTCTTCTGGCATCCATTTCTGTACCCTGGTATCTTAGTACTGCTTACAGTCCTTTTTAGTGTTCTTCTTCTCGAATTTTGCTTCAAGCAGTGCCCCCTTGGATCCGTTTTCTTGTCTTGGCAACTATTGTCCACGGGAGCATGCCGGTCAAGAACGGAATCCAGTCACAAAGCGCAGGATCCCAGCAAAGTCATGAACTACATTTACGCTATGAAATCCGGTTCCACGCAAGGCATTTGCTACAATCTCTGCTTGCTCTCCTCCATTTGTCTGCCAATCATGTAAAAGAGGCATGTAAAACATATATTCAGAAGCAATAAGACAATACATCAGGAAAGACATGTTGCTTAAAGAAATGCAAATTGGACACTTGCCATGGTCTCGATTTCCTAAAATGAAGATGTTGCTTCCTTTTCAACAACAAACAACAACAACAACTAAGCCTTTTCCCACAATAGACGGGGTTGGCTACATGGATTCTTTGTTTCCACAGAGCCCTATCATGTGCCATGTTTGCAGTTAACTCACAATAAGCTAAGATTCTTTATTGTTTTTTCCCAACACTTTTGTGGTCGTCTTCTACCTCTTTTAATACCTAGTTTTTCATGCCTTCTTAAAGGTTTTTCTTTTGATCTTCTTTCTATATGTCCAAACCTTAAATGATATTCTCTCATTTTATCCTCCAACACATAATTTATTTCTAATAATCACGTTGATGATTAACTGCCCAACACTCATAACCATAAAACATGACAGGTCTAATTGCTGCTCTATAATATTTACCTTTTAACTTTAATGGTATCTTCTTATCATAAAGAATATTTGATGCTCCTCTCCATTTTAACCAACCCACATTAATTCTATGTGTAACATCTCCATCAATTCTTCCATCACTCTAAAAAATTGACCTTAGGTATTTAAAACTTTCCTTTTGGGAGATGCAACGTGTGCCAATTTTAATTTGACATTAGAAACTTCAAGAACATATGCATTAACATAGTTTAATGCATTGAACAATGAAAAAACTTATATGTTGAAGATATGAACCGTACCTCAAAAGCCACAAAACCCCCAGGGCGTAAAGCAGAAGCAGATCGTTGGCACAGATGCAGAAGAGCCTCAGCCATTTTCACCTCCATCCAGTGCACATCTTGGCTCATGCTTGCCAACTTAAGCTTGGAGTCCGGAGATCTGACTACTTGGAATGTAAGGAGGATTACTGACAAGGACATCAAGCTTGCGTTTGTCACCTTCTAGGGGTTCAAACCAGGACCCTTGCCTCACCTCCATTCTATCCTACACATCGAAGCAGCAAATACGATTAACTACTGGCAACCAGAACACAACAGTATAGCAATCCTAATCTTGAGCACCTCATTAGTTCTATGTGAATTCCATTTGCACCACTTCTTGTGGAAATAGATGAGTAATGTACAATCTCTTAACTTCAACATACAACTCCCACCACTTGGGTCTCCTGATTTTGTTAAAAGAAAGAGATTATAATGATAAAGCTCAGAAATCTGTCCTTGTCTGTATAGAGAAAAGACTGGGAACTGCCGATAGGTATTATTCATAGTTGTCTACCACATGGATGTTCTCCACTAAATCTATATCAAAGACCCTTTAAAGCCATTTCTTTGTGGAATGCATAAGCATTTGCAACAATGCCCATCTAGCTTCATGTGAACAGTAGTTCTGGATCATCTAAATTTCACTTGTTGGTAAAAAAGCTGTTACAGCATAGGGCTGAACACTCATGGATACTGGAAAAACAGATAAACATAATTACACTGTTAGTTACTGCTCACAGTAAAGTAACTAGTCAAGGTCACATCCAGAATCTATAGGACCAACGATGAAAAGAAGAGAGTAGTCCCAACTGCCAAACTATCAAGTGGTATACAATGTTTCCTAAAGAGGACCAGACAATCTGCAGGAGCTTAACGATCAAACTAGGCACAATGTGTTGATATATTGACCGTATCAGCCACAGGCCTGGACAGACTACAACGATGGAGCATGGAAAATGTCAACATACATAGAGATGAAAGGGTGCATTCATGGTATGCGTCAAATAAAAGTGAACCTCGAGAGGGTGGATATCCCAGAAAGTTTACCATGTGCTCGTTGTAGTGATGTTGCCTTGGTGAAGATGCAAAGAAGGGCTTAGACCCGCTCTTTATGCGAGTAAACTTTACATGAGTGCATGAGTGTGGTAATAACATAAAATCTTATTCATTTTATGAGAAACATGATGGCATTACCATTCATAGTGCCTTATCATAATCTAGTTAACGGAAAACACTTGCTATGGAAGCAACTTGTTCAAAGCTTTATCACTTCAAAGCGCAAAGCAGACAAGCACTAAAACCACCAATCTCTCTCTGAAATTCAGGTCAGGAAAGGGTCTAAACCAGTGTTACGTATCATCCCGTATCGTATTGTATCAAGAGAAACACTACAAGATACCATCTATCGGTCTATATCATTCAATACAAGCCATATCACAAGACATTTTTTAACTTATAAAGTATAAGGTTTTTCTTTTTTTTCTGTGTTTATTTTCTATCTATTTTTCTTTTTCTTTTTTGAGTGACAATATATGAAGTGAGTGGATATCCTTTTGAGGAATTTGTGGGAATCTATGAAGTGGGAGACACTCTTTGAGTGTTTTGATGGTTTATGAAGTGGAGATTGGAGATTTACGAAGTGTATGATAATTTATGAAGTGCCTTTACTTTTAGGTTTATTAAATCTAGAAGGTAAATTAAGATGATGAGATTGTAATTTTGTTACTTGTTTAACCAGAAAGTTGTACTACTTATAATTTGAATTAATGTTCAATCGTGAATGTTTACTCAAATTTTGATTTATAGGAATGGTTTAGAATTGTCTTGATTTTTCCTGAATTTCTCTATTTTATTATTTTAAACTATTTTTAAAAAATTATGATACCATACAATACGGTACAAACAACACTTACCTAAACTTCAGAGTTCAAACCAATGTATCAAGTCCCCACACCACCACAATCAAATGAACTGCAAACTCGTACAGAAAGCACTCCTGCAACTACAATATAGTCCAAATGACATGAATATACTTTTTAAAATGTGAATAATCACTTCTCATGGACGCATCAATCAACAAGCAGTTGGCAAACAGAGAGAGTAAGAAGATCAAATAAATTCTCAATGCGTACAGAAAAGACTAACTATAATATAACCCGTGGAAAAGAAACATTCACCTTTTAAAAAGTAGTTCTTTCTTCTCATGGAGGCATCCAAGACAATCAAGTTAACAAGCACTTGGCAAGCGTACAGAGTGAGGAAAACATAGACTGGCCTTCAACCCGTATCTCCCGACGTTGTAGGCATCTGCGGCGACAGGCGACGGCGCTGAGATCCACGGGTATAACCCTCCCCTTCCCTTCGAGAAGCCTCCCGATTCCGACCGCCAGTCGCCGCTTCCGGTGCCCAAATGGGCCCAAAATCCCTCCCTATCTGGCTTTCTCGAACGCCAAACTCTCCACCAATTCAACTACATATTCCGTCTCCGACCGGGGAATCAAAACGCCTTCCTCGACGGCCAGGACGACATCGCGCCAATGTTCGCATCCAACGACATACTGAAACGGCTTTCTCTTCTCTATCCTTTCAACCCACAGGCCGTACAGTTCGTCCAAACTAGTTCTCTATCCTTTCAACCCACAGGACAATGTTCGAAGGAAATGGCCGGCCCGTTGCCGTCGACGGCGTCCTGGAGGAGACAATCGATTTCACGGCATAGGAAGTCGGCGGCGGTGCCGTTATCGAGGGCGGCGAATTTCGGCCCGGCGGAGAGCGCGAAGTCTCTCGCCCACGAGCGCCATCTCCGGAGCTCCAGCAGCGTGGATTACCGGACGTAGAAAGAGAGGTGTTCTGGGGGGTTTCTTTATCGCCAGCACGCCGCCGGAGTGAAGCCGGAAGGGAACGGCGCCGGAGAGAGTGCCGGCAATGGCTCTCGAGAGGAGCATCAGTGGATGGTGAGACTGCGGGAAAAGATTGGGTCGGGTCCCTGGACTCTTTAGGCTCAAAAGTAACCCGTACTCGTTTGGACATGAACTGTTCCAGGTTCGCGGTCGTGTATGTTCTGCCAGACACAAATTAATCCGAAAATGACCAGATTTCCCCTCTCTCTCTCTCTCTGAAGAATAAAAAAAAAACTACAACGAAACCGACTGAGCAGAATGCCACTCTAGTGTTTCTTTCTTCCCTCTCTTGTGTTACTTTAGGTGGACACGAACATGAAATTTCTGGCTATTTCATGCAGAGCAGGTCTCCAAGCGTTGGACGTGATCATGGACTTTCTGGTGTGTGTTCATGTTGAGTTTTTCATTTCGTGTTGTAAAGTTAGAAACCTTTTTGTAAAGCCTATGTATATCAGACCGACGGTTTGAACCGAAACCGAATCATGATTGATGTGGTTCGGATTCCGATTCAAAACCATAAACATTCTCCAAACCATGAAATATATAAAAGATTGAAAAATAATAATAGGAAAAGTCCGACTGGAGTTTTGGATGGAACCTTAGCTAAGAGGCTCAAGTTGGTTTCTGTTTTAGGTTCTTGGAATGCTTCTTTAAAGTTTGTCATTTAATTTCTCCGCCCTTCTCACAAATGCTTCATTCCAAGGCCTCTCCAATTTTCCAAAACGCCTTAAGCTTGTTATGGATTCAGTATTGTACGAAGGAAAAGCAACTGTTAAATTTTGTCATCTCATGTAACTGGAGCAAAAAGCTCAATTGCACAGAGAAATAGCTAATCTGGCTTTGACCTTCACCATTGTTGGAAAGAAGAAAAGATGAATAATTTTAAGTGAGCACTAATCCAAGCAAAATCCCTAGAACCCTAAACCATTGTTGCAGTGAAAGCTACTTCACAGTTTGCCGCTCCTATACCTATTGCACCTTGTCTCGGTAGCAGTTGCATGGGCGAGGAGAGGCAGTCGCCTCATTTGCAATCTGAACGAATCCAAAAGATCAATTCAAGTAGGTAAATTTTTACAATAAGATTATGTAGAATGCCTCGCCGGAATCTCACCCAACTTAACTTGGATTCAGCCAAGAAATTTTTCCAGGTTTGCCACTGTCTTATATGTAAAAAAAATTCAAGAGAGTCAAATAAGAAGAAGGAAAAGAAAAAAAAGAGTCTGATCAACAGCAGCTAACATTCCCTATGCTTTATTCTCTCACTTTCTTATTCTCTCGACAATTATCTTTACTAACCTTTAAAGAATGTGGGGAAAATTAAAGGAGGGAAGAGAAAAGCAAGCGACTTTTTGTTTACAAAGGTTGGCATGCTTTCACATTCATAAGACGATCCCAAGCATACGCTGTGAACTCTAGCTTCGCTTATCAGCAACACAATTAGAAGGTTATGATGGGTTTGTATCGACTGTCAAATAGCTACACACTCTCTGCCTCAAGCAATAAGAGTGGTCTCCTTGTCTCCCTGCTGCCATGATGATTTTGTAGCCTTTTCTCCCTCTATCTGCAGTTTTCAAACCTCTCCTCTGAAGTCCTTAACACCTCTCTCTCTCTCTCTCTCTCTCTCTCTCTCTCTCTCAAAAGAAAGGAAAGACATCACCTTTAACCTTTCTGCTGACAGGAATACTGTAGATGTGAGGAGGTTGATCACCGAATCCCACAAACTCTAGCCATGTCAAAAGTGGTGCACAAAGTGATCCTAAGGCATGCGCGACCTATGCCCAGAACATGATTTTGTGGACATTAACGTGGGTAAGGGTCTCCTTCAATTTGAGACCACTTGGTGATGGTGGGTCTGGTTGCGAGGCTTCCCAGAGGCTAAAGCCAGAGGTTGATGGTGACGAATATCAGCTATTTTTGATAATCGATAAATCAGTTACAGTCAAGATATTATGTAAAAGGAGACTGATATTAAAGAACCAGCGATCAATTTGAAATATTTTGTGTAATGTTTCATAGGCATAAAAGCACGGTACATTAGCATGAACACAGAAAACCATAAAATTGCGGCAAACAAGGAGGAGCTCACCTGGTTAGGGGTTCAATTCATAAGTTGAAGGTCACGAGTTCGATAAATGGAGCATGCATCTGGATTCCTCCTTCCACTGTAACCAAAAGAAAGTAAATAAAAAGCATAACATTCATTGTCGTATCAGCTACTTCAATTTAAAACAAAACCATGGCTTTTTGTCATACTGCGGATCCGCAGGCTCCGTGAAGGTCAGCATGCATTGCTAATCGAGTTTCACCATCACTGTGGAACTTTTCTTTTAGTAATTTGGGTATGGGTATGGGTCCAAGCTTGATCCAATAGGGTAAGATGCATGGGCAATCACCATTAAGATAATGTTATCCCATCTTCTTTTATAACTTTTGGGTTTTCTCTTAACTTTTTTAATGTTACATCATCTCTAATATCCTTTTTTTTCATATGATTACTCATTTATGTCAATAATTTTATCATCATGCTAGGTGATTCTTAATCACTCGTTACCACAAACCAGTTTTCATCCTTATTATTTTATTTTTCAACATATTTTTGCTTTTAATTTTTCTACTTTGTCCAATTTGGCGAGAGAAATATCATTTGGTACGAATATGAATCTTGAAAAAACATTCTTTTGTACAATGTTTGTGTAGCTGGTAGTGGACCCTGGATGTTTCCCAAAGGAAAGCCAGCTTAGACATCTAACTTTGCTTGAATCTCACACATTGAGACCAACTGCACGTTCTTTTGACCTCTTTTCTTTTCTCTTTCATAGAAAATCGATCCAAGGGAGTAGTGTATATAGAGAGAGAGATCATAGAAAATCAATTTAAGGGAATAGTGTATAGAGAGAGAGAGTTCTAAATGCATATTGTCTTTAGAGAAGGGTAGTTCTAAATGCATAATGTCTTTAGAGAAGGGTAGTTCTAAATGCATAATGTTTTTGGTACATGAACATATTCATCATTAGATTAATTAACATATGGAAAGAAACAAAAAACTAAAAAGATGTCATTGTACTTTTGTATGTTATTTAATACACTACGCATATTAAATATTTCTAAGAGGGAGCAGACGTTCAAATTTCTATTGAAAAGAAGGTTAACTGCTTCGAAGTCTCTAATTCACTTTGCTCTAAGATCAATGTGGATGCCGAAGAGCTGATGTTCGGCAGATTCCTAGCAAAATACAGCCATTAATCGAATTCCTGATTTTCATCATCTTTCTTGTTCTCTTTTTCTTTTCAAAAGGCAAGGTGCAGTTAGCAGACCCAACCAATTACAACTTATTGCGCCAAGAATCGACAATCACAATCGAATGTGACGATTCGATTTTCAATTGCTTCTTGCAAACTACTCGAGATTGACTGTGATTACTTGAAGTAGGCCCAGTCAAAATTACTTAAGATCAGCCTAGTCTTATTGAGCTTGATTCAAGATCGCGTCTAACCTGACATGTCAGGCAGTCAAGCTCAAGTACATTGGTATTCGGCTCGACTAGCTTACAAACTTAATCCACATAGTCTCAAGCTCGGATAAAGGAGGAGGGTTGCATTAGACTTCCGACAGCGAGCGTAAAATTTTGTTGGACTTATTTATCATGAATTGTATAAATTATGATAGGACTATGTGGAAACAAAGAATCTATGTAGGTGACCCCATCTAGTATAAGAAAAGGCTTAGTTGTTGTTGTTGTGTATATATATATATATATATATATATATATTAAAAAAACTAATCTCATCCACCAAGCGTTCCCCATACACTTCCACTTTTATTTGTTTCCCGCCCTCCTGTTCTCTAGTTTCATATGGACCCACCTAGACATGTCCGATCAGTTCCGAACCGGCCATGTCTAGACCCACCCACTTGATACATTAAGAGCCCAAGGAGCTTAAACGAACCTAATGAACTTGAGCTCGAGCTTGATTGTGGAGATTTGAGCCCGAGCTCTAGCCAAACATTTCTTAAACAAGCCAAGTTGAAGTTGGATATACTAGAGCTCTACTCTTAAATTGATATGCTAGTCTTTGGCATACACATATAAGTTGAATTTGAAGTTTTCTAAAAACGAACAAAGGAAATTTGATTGAAAAGGTATGAAAAAGTAGATATTAAACACATTTAAAAGAAAGGAAAGAAAGATCTCAAAAAGTATTGAAAGAAAATATAAAAACAAACTTATTTATTTTCTAAGTTAAATGCTATTATAACACGATTAACACAATGGAGACCGAAGCTCAAGTACCCAACCCCACTTAATGCATGTTAGCACACAATGTGTTAGCTCATTTGGCAGCCCTCCCTGACTCTCAAGCAGTAGGTGGTGAGTTCAATTCCAGCGGCATGCATGTCTGTGCTGCATTGTAACAGAAAAGCAAAAAAGAAAAGGAACTGCACATTCTTATATATTCTTGTTGAATTTTTGTACGTCAAGGCTTAAAAACTATGGTATATTTAAGCATTGGATTACAAAAAAGAAAAGTAATTAAAATATCATCTTTATATTGTATAATAGTGACCAAAATGAATTAGATCGATATGCATCATTAATTTATACTGGTGGTACGGGATTCCATTAAATATGTCTCTCTTTTATTATTCTTTTTAATTGGCCAGGGAGCTTGTTTCTCTTTTAGCAGAGAATCGAACCGAAACCATGCTACAATCAGAACATGAATAAGAAAACTGAACTGTCTGGTTTTGTAGCAAACCCAAATGAGTATAAAATTAGATTCAGTCATGTTCGGGTTGACCTGTTATTGGCATGACCCTAACACAACATGAATAGGATGTCGACACAAACTTGCCACCCTTAGGTAGACCAAGCTGATTTTCAGCTCCACCGAAATGAAGAACACGAATCAAACTAGACCCTCTCTGGGTCCGGGTTCTGTTTCAGGTCTAGTTCTTTGGAAATTTCATGAAACAAGGGTGGAGTTCAAAAACAAAAAAGATTGAAACCGTCAGTTCCAGTCTGGTTCCCAGATTGCTTAAGCCGAAACAAAATACCGGAGACAAGGAGTCCCCATTTCTAATTCCCATTTCCAATTTGGTTATGGTTCCAACTCCCCATTGCTGATTTCGTTCCTCGGACTCCGTTGTGATCAGTTCGAATTTCGGGGGATTCAAACTGCTGGGCCAGGTCCAAACCAACCATCTCTAGTGTAATGGACCCAGTTAGTAGCAATCCAATGATCGAACTATCTTGAAACAGAACCATGGTTGCCCGTGTTCTTTCTTAGTATTGAAGGGAAAAACCAAATTCCAAGAAATTAAATACAGTTTAAAACTTCTTGTGCTTGGTACTTCATTCTTGATTTATCCTTCATTTTAAACAATATTTATTTAACTATGTGCCGAGTTTATATTATTCCAAGATGGCTTCTTCTTCTTTTCCTTTTTTTGCTAATACGATAAAGCCTTAAAAATTAACAAAAGTTTAGAAAATGCTGTGTTAAAGCAACGGCACTGAGCCTTTTTATAATGTTGACCATGTCGAAGTTCGTGTTTAATGGCTGGCTTGGCTTGGCTCAATGGTTGTATCTTGCCTTTAAGCTTTGGCACAAGCACTAGAGCATTAATTTATCATATGCTTTGAGCAACTATTCCACCAGAACCTAGACATGGCCAGTTCAAAACTGGCTCGGTGGAACTGAACCGGGTTGAAAGCTGGCCAGTTTGGTTACGGTTTCTCCTCCAATGGAACCAAAACCAATTCATGTCCTATTCTATTAGTTTTCTTTTCTTTCCTTTTCATTTTCTTTCAGTTTTGGGTTCAAACCGGAATAAGATCCATGTGGAACTTAGGTTCAGCTGCTATTAACAGCTTCGGGCGAGCTGGAACTTGCCACATCCATCGGATCCCATCACAACTCCAAAGTTAAGTGTTTGGGGAATAGGAACCTCTTAGAAGTTCCTTCCATTGCACTCTTGATCCAAACTAGTTTATGCAAAGGCCCAAAACAGTTTGTTAAAGGGTTGTGGACAAAGGCATAGTTGATGAACTTAGAGAAAATTAATTAAATAACAAGCACATCTTTCTTTTCAATTAAATGAAGTGTTATTCTTCACAAGCAAGCAAGCATGCATGTTGAAGAATGGTGCTGAAAGCTTGTAGCTTCAAAGTTTATTTGCTTTTTGAAACTCTAGCTACAATGAGGATTAGCACTTTCAAGAGGAGTGTAAGCCCAAATAAAGGAAGAGGGTTGCAATAGGTAATCGACAGTCAGCGTAAACTTTTATCGGATTTCATGCTAAAAAGTGCGAGTTTGAGTGAAATCCTTATAGCCAAACCATTTTATAAGACACCTTTAATTCATTACGTCGCATGTTGTTTCGATCGGCACGATGCGATAGATGGTAGTGTTTAACTTACCAATCACAATTTGATTCACCTACAAAGATAAGATATTGATTCAACATGCTTAGGTTAGTGAAGATCAACACTTGATCAACATCAAATTTGTTGATGTTCATTTGTGATGAAAATATCAATTTAGTGCACAAATTTATATTATTATAAATAATACAAATTGAAAAGTTGAAAAATATTTATTGATAAATTAAAATCCAAAGATACACGCTCTAGCACCCTATTTTCAAAAAAAAAAATCTGAAATTTGTGTGGGGCTCGGGTTACTTAAAGCAGTATTCCCATATCTGGATGTGACCGGTTCCTCAGTCGAACAGGCCTTGTATGGTTCTGGTTATACCAATTCTAGGTGCCGCTCTAGTCTAATTCTGGTTCTATTGGTTCCAGGGTGAGTTCTTCTATGGTCCTAATTTCAGGTTAGTTCTTGTTTCGTTTGAAAATGTGGATTTTGGAAGTGTAACAAAAATGTAGTTTGAAACTGTCCGTCCAACACCGCTTCCAGTTCCTGTTCTGGTTCTCAGTCTCCCTTCTGATTCAGAGACATGCTTGATGACCAAATGGGTGATCCTCGATTTGATTCCCATTCATCCGGTTCCGGTCCAGTTCAACCCGTCAGGCAGGTCCCCAAAAGACCGCCTCTATGGTTCTAACTATATCAAACAATTGATGATGGGCACCAACATGGCTCCTTCCTTAGGAGATCGCCATCCTCTTGTTGGGCATTGCATCAACATTATTTATGTAACTCGTCGCTTTCTAATATCATATGGCAAACCTCAAAAGAAGTTAGTGATCGCCATGTTATTGTGAAGCTGCTTTTATAATTGGTACCATGTTCAGGCCATTAACATATTCCATGGTGATGAATTTCTTCACAGTTTTTGATTTGTTCACTCTCCCCTTCAAAATGCAAAGAAAAAAGACAGATAGGCTCTTAAAATAGTTAATGCATTAAGGAAGACTACGTGAAGTTAAACATTTCATTTCCTATCGAGCTTTAGTTCCATTAGGTTCACAAGCTTCTCAATCTGAGAATTGGTGAAACCAAAACCGAGGACCACCCGGTTCGATTCCGGTTTCACCTTTTATAAATCCGAAACTGGAATCAAACCGGTATTTTTTAAAAAATTCTTATAATTTTCAATTTTTTTAATAAAACTACAGATTTTCGAGTGGTTTTGAACTCAAGCTGAAACCAACATTTCTAAAACTGGAATTGGCCCAGAAGGGTTCCGACCTAACAGGAACCGGATAATCAAATTAGCTTGTTAAGGGTTTTCTCTGAATGGCTGCCTGGAGTTTACAAGCTTCTTCTCATAATAGCAAATATCACAAGAACTCAGAACCCTAAAGTAATCAAAGAAATTTGATCCTCTTTGGTGTCACTTGAAAAGGACCCCGCAAGCTGTTGCAATCTTCGAGCAGACAAAATTAATTGGATCTTCAGCATCTCTGCTGCTATTTGCTAAGTTTGAATCCCTTTGGCTGGCTGCCTTCTTTTCTTACAGCTTTCACATATTTGTATAAATTATATCATAAAAAAGGATTACCCGTTATACTATTACTACCACTCACAGTTCTACATATGGGTTTGTGCTCTCTCTCTCTCTCTCTCTCTCTCTCTCTCTCTCTCTCTCTCTCTCTCTCTCTCTCTCTCTCTCTCTCTCTCTCTCTCTCTCTCTCTCTCTCTCTCTCTGCTTTACGCATTTGATGCTTTGTTACTAATTTAAGTGAAAAGGAAAGGTGGTAGCTTCCTTCGTATAGTTATACCATCTATACTATTACTACCATTCACAGTTCTATGTTTGGGTTTGTGACTGTGTGTGTGTGTGTGCGTGCGTGTTTTATGCATTTGATGCTTTTGTTACTAATTTAAGTGAAAAGGAGAGGTGATAGCTTCCTTCGTATAGTTATACCATCGAAACTATTACTACCATTGATAGTTCTCTCTCTCTCTCTCTCTCTCTCTCTCTCTCTCTCTCTCTCTCTCTCTCTCTCTCTCTCTCTCTCTCTCTCTCTCTCTCTATCTATCTATCTATCTATCTATCTATCTATCTCTATCTGTGTGTGTGTGTGTGTGTGTGTTTGGCGCGCGCTTTATGTATTTGATGCTTTGTTACTTCTTTAAGTGAAAGGGAAAGGTGGTAACTTCCTGCGTATAGTTATACCATCGATAATATTTATACATCTAGCTTTGTGATACACCATATCTTTTTTTTTGCTTTATACATTTAATGCTTTGTGACTAATTTAAGAGAAAAGGAAAGGTGGTAGCTTCCTTCGTATGTATTTATTATTTATTTTCCAAACACACAGCATCCTTGCTTATGAGAAGCATGACTTTTCTTTTGTAAGAAAAATGGGAGAGCATGTAACCCACCGCACCATCCGGATTCTAGAGACCAGCAAGGAAAAGGAAAAGGGAGCCTTTTGCCTTATGATGAAGCCACGAGCTTGTCTTTTAGGTCATTACTATATTGATATAAATGCTGCAAAAGGGAAAGGGAAAATGGTTGGTATTTTTCTTTTTATAAATTAGAGGTGGTTTTGTGAGTTTCCTCAATATTTAATTTGTTTTTCTTTTTCATCCTCAATATTTAATTTGTTGGAATTTGGTATTGCTTATATTTTAGTCTTTTTTCATGCTAATCGGTTACTCTTCTCCTATATGTCACACTCTTCTAACAGAGTGTGAGACGCGTGCCCTATACTCCAACACTCAAACCAGCTTCACTACCCACCAATTATTTTAATACATAGCTCTTCTTTCTAACTACATTAGGAGTAATTACGCAAAGCTGTTTTTGGATTCACATAAATTATTAGTTCTAAGCTTTGAAATTGATGCTGCAAAAGCTTTACATGGAGACAGGAATGGAAGTATTGACTCGACCAATGCAACCTTGACTCAACTTAAGGTTTGGGTTCGAGTACAGCAATAAGATGCCTTAATTTGTACCTAATATTTATTTATATATATATATATATATATATATATATATATATATATATATATATATATATAGAGAGAGAGAGAGAGAGAGAGAGAGAGAACGGGTCTTATTCATCTTTGATAATGTTCACTCATGTTCGATCAAGAATATGAATGTAATTTTTAAGGATTATGAAGATATTTAAAAAATTACCAAGAACAGACTAAAAAACGATGGGAGTGAATAATGTCAGTGATGGACATATCTTGTATATATATATATATAATCTAATCCAACGCCATTAGGCATTGAATCTACAAAGAGTGACTCTTGTTACGAGGGTTTTGCAAGAGAAAAAGAGAAATGTATGGCATGACCCGTTGGAAACCGGCTTGGTTATTCGAATCGGAATTGAAGACTAACCGATTCGGTTGCGGTTTATGATATTTAAAAACAGACTTCAAACCAATAGTTTTAAACCGTCGCTTATTAAATTTATATGGTTTTTCTATATTCATAATCACAAGCATCTTGATGGCTCAAAGACCTTTTTGAACTCCTAAGAGGCAGTTAGGGTTTTAGAAAAAAAATTGAATCGGTTTGAGAATGGTTCTAAAACAAGAACTGGAACCGTTCTGAAACCGACGGATCCAAAACTTCTAGGTTTTGAGTAAACCGGAGCCAAACATATCTACATGTACCTATTTCTATTTTCTGTTTTTTGTTACAACGGAATGTTGAAGCCTAGCACACACGCATGCCCCCCTCAGGGATTGAACTCACCACCTAGCAGTGAGCTAACACTCAAGGCAAAGATGTATTTACTGTATTTTTGCAATAATGCACACTTTCCTCTTGCATTCCTACAAATATGTAGAGGTCAATCCACCCCTGGATGTCCATTGGCTTCTTGGCTGAAATTGCTTTGTGCCAATTAACTTCATTTGGTTTAATTAATCACATTTAGTTACAATTAGTTTTCGGATTAATCAGATTTAATTTCAAAATTTTCATTCGTGTCGTGAGATGAGGAACCACTTTTCGCAGATACAATATCTAATGGTAGATCGGGTCACCTCCAGGTCAAGTTTTTGCAAGCATCAAAATTCTAACACCAAGAATTTTTAAAAACTGAAAACCTTCAACTTAAAGGTACTTTTGAGGTGGACCCAGGTCAAAAGAGTGTCGCTTCTTGTGCTGCTTGTATTTTTGTATTTTTAAATGAATGAAAAACTATTTTTTATATATATTTTTGTGTCATAATTATTAGGAAATTTGTATTTTAACTTTTGTGCGGTCATCTAGATTAGATTTTGAGAAGTCACAAGACCTAACTCTGAAATCAAAGCATTAAAAGAAATAAAGAATGGAGTAGGCGCGACCAAATTCATAAAGACGCATTATCCTATAAATCTTCACTAGGTTTTGATTAAAAAAAAAATTAAAGTAAAAAATTGAGCTGAGATTACAAATGCTTCAAGTGGTTTGACACTGATTTCTTCACACTAAGAACATGAGCTCAAGTCTTGTGAGTCAAGTGAAACTAAGGAGCACTCGGAGAGGTTTAACTCATAATAGACCTGCTTGGCTTTGGTCGGACTAATCATAGTTCTTTAAGATGTCTAATTACAAGGCATGGGTAATTATAACTTTAGGCTAAAATTTCACTTTATAATCAAATGGTAAATGGAGTAAAAGAAGAATCGTACAATCTCACTTTTTACTAACTGCTTGGTTGATCAGTGGTCACGCATAACGGTTTTGCATGTCAAACGTTGACTTTAGGATATCATCTTACTTCATGAAAAGAAAGAGAAAGATGCATGTTGCATCTTAATTGAATTGAATTAAATGTCCTTTTTTGGTTTTTCATGTGTGTGGGAAATCATGACAACAATTTGGGAGATGAAAGGAAAACCCAATGTGTCCAACACAACACAGAAAAAGCCTGGGGTGGTTTTTGAATTCATCATGTCATACGATAAAACACAACACGAAATACAGAATTACTGACATATTTATAAAATCCCATGCAAACAATATTAGAAAATTCGTATCCATGTTCAACCACATTGATATGAAAAATATTGAGTCGTATTAATTTACTTATTTATTACTTGGACAAAAATAACACGACATCATCACAACCCGAAACACAAAGAGTAGCCCCTATTAGTGGGTAATATTGAAACCTAAAAAAAGAAAAGTTGGAGCTCTTCCTAATAGACTGGGACTCCCAACTCTCTCTCTCTCTCTCTCTCATTCTTGACACTCTGCACAGCATTTTCTCACAATAACGTCTTTATAAGCATAAATTCTGAATGGGGTGCCAGTTTGGCATGTTATGAAACTTTTAATATTTTATGTTTTGAAATTTAGTGACTCTGAAAAGAGGGAGTACATTCTTGTCCCCCTGTCAGTTTTAATGGTTAAAATAAATGACAGGAGCTTCTGGGCGACACTAAAAAGCCTTGAAAAACGTAAAGAAAATAATATAAATAAGGAAAAAGAGAAAAAATAAAGGAAAAAAAGATTTGGTGCATTTGATGTGGATTTGGGTAAAAGGATGAGATGAAAAGATGATGTCTGCCGAACGCATGCCCTCTTCCTGCATAGGGATGAAGAGCAGAGCACTCGCAAAATATTAATATGTTCTGCCGTCGCCTTTAGTTTTCTCAAACGCTGCACAATTTTTACCAAAACTACCTGTTCATTATTACAGTGGGGCTGGCAATCTCGGGCCCGAGTCGGCAACCCGACCCGAGCTAGGAAAGTCTTGCTTAAGTTGGGTTCAGACACTTCGGGTTGGGTCCAGGTCTGTGTGAGGGGAAAAGAGTCAGTGTTTGACACGAAACTGATTATATCACAGCCCATTGTATGTGTGTGTCTCAATGAAGTCGAGCCTAATTTTGATTGCAAGGAAGGGACTAGAGAATTGAAACTGTTGTTCTACTTCCAGTAGTTGGCTCTTAAGATCGGTCATATAATCAAGTAAAAAGTAAAGTTGTTTATATGTTCATGTTAAGTTGGTTGATGTATAATATTAATAATGAGTGGTGGACTCATATCTAAATTTTCAATTGCCTGACCTGCTACGGTGGACAAATATTGAGTTGTATCCAATACCCCAATACCAAACTCTACAACTTTGTCAAAATCAAAATTATTTTGAACCAAAATCCAATCGTCTACATATCTAATCAAAATGTTTCAAAAGTTTATGTTAACTTGTCATATAGAGAGAGACTTGATATTCTCATTAATGTTCAACTATTGTTTTTTTATAACATGATTACAATAACATTATTCACCATGTCATAAGTGACAAGATCTAGTTTTCTTATATATATATAAGGTTCATAGTCCAACAATCATATTTTTGCCTTACTTGTCTACCCTAACTTGCCCAAGAGAGCATATCAATCAAGCTAGAAATTGACATCAATATATCAACTTTAACCCACATTCTTTTCATTTAACTTAATTTTATAACACATTGCATTTGACTGAAAACAAAACAAGCCACTTCTTATATCATCATGGGATACCTTTACTTTATACCCACCCTTTGGACCATAATCCACCTTGACATGCTGTGGCATAATTTCTCAATCAATTAGCCTTTAAGCTCTGCCTTGATATTATTTCACTCCATTTTAATTTTTTCTTTCAATAAAGTAGGGGCACCAGAGCTAAGATACATGCCTTTGGGATTGAACTCATGACCTTCAACTTGTGGGTCCACCTCTTTCCATCGTGAGCTATTGCTCCTTGTCACTCAATTATAGTTAATGTCATTGTGGCTTATCCAATGTGGTTCCTCATAATTGATGGTATCAAGTTGTGTGTCAAAAAATTAGTGTATCAAATAACTTCACCTATGGTGTCATAACTTCATAAGCTTTGCAACATTTGCATGAATCTTGAATTTGAGTTCAGGGAAAACTAGATTGTAGCCATCTTTGATATGTATATTTATTTTCATTTATTACTTTTCAATAGCATGAACTTAATTTTAAAAAATTAAGAGTTTTAAGTAAAAGAAAGACAATATTCTACCATTTATGCTCTCGAAAAACAATGATTTATAATTAATGAGCAGTGTCAATGATGACCAAGTTTTAGTTACTTATCAAACTAAAATTTTAATTTATTATTTAACATACTAATATTTAAAAATATTGGTCAAAACATGAATGACGTTAGTGGTAGACATGATTCAATCACTAGTGACACTAGAACTTTAGCATGAATTTTGAATCATAGATCAAGGAAAACCGGATTATGCACATGATATGCTCATTTATTTTCATATGAGATGTTAATTCATTTTCATCTATTGCTTTTTATTAGTATGAGTATAATTTTAAAAAATAAGAGTTTAAAAGAAAAAATAAAATATTATTATACTTATGTTCTCAAAAAACAATGACCGATCGACAATGAGCAATGTCACTGATGGCTAAGATTTAATTGCTTATCATAAAAGAATTTTAATTTATTATTCAATATAATGATGCTTAAAAATATTGGTCGAGGGTGAGTGAACAATGTCAGTGCAGGATTCAATCACCAGTGATACTAGAATTTTAGCTCATTGGTCAACATTGCAGGTGTTCAACACAAAGACAATCTCAATCTCAATGTATGCTTCCAGTTTAAATGATTTATTTCCTGCTTTCGGTGCAGAAGAGTTCACGAGCTTCACTTGTGCCAAGCCACAGTATGTTTTTTAAACAGAGAGAGAGAGAGAGAGAGAGAAGGGCGGGATGGGAAACAGTCCTTTTACGTCGTTTTAGGAGGTTCTGCGTCTCTGAATTCACTCCTCAGGCCGTCACTGCTCTCTCTCTCTCTCTCTAAGCCAAACTTTTAGCAGAGCCAGTAAAGTCACACGTATGAGAGTTATTCCCTGTTTCCCTATTTACCCTCGACTTTTTATCAAACCTCAAAACGACTAACATCGACATGCGTCTTATTTTCATTATACCTTCAATTTCTCACACCCTAAACTTTAGTCATAGTTTTGATACTATTTGAACGTCTAAACTCACAAACATTATAAAGTTTTAAAATACGCACTTGGTTCAGGATTGGGAGGCCTTTTGTTCAGCTGCTTTGGAAGGTAGGAAACAGAGATTCCAGTGGCATACGGTGAGTGTATTCTTCATGAAGTTATGCATACGTATTATTTATTGAGCCAAATTTCAAAGCATTTTAAGATCTTTGCATTGCTTAAGAAAAGCTAGCGAAAGCCCTCCATGCAACTTGAGAACACGATTTTGTCATGCTCTTCGTCCTAACGAGTCACTTTCGTGTTAGGCGCCTATCTTCGGAGAACATGGGTGGTTCAACACAAGTTGAGGCCTAAAGGAAAAAATTAGATACTATACTTCACTCAAAACTTTAGGGCCTAAGTCTAAAAAGTTTGAAATTTTGGGGCCTACAAAAATTAATACTGTAATGAGTTTAAAATTCGGGGACTTTATGCATTGGTGAAATAAACTTCCGTGTATATTGTGAATGTATTGGTAGGAATTGAAGTCTAAATGTTTTTGGATGCTTCCATTAGAAGTGTTCTACCCGAGTTCAAATTGCATACCCGGAATTTCACATTGGGTCGTGCACCAGAGGCAATAAAGGTATTAGGATAACAATTAGGGCCATAACCGTCTTACGATCTTTTTATGACAATATTCTCCCGGGATTCTCTCCGCTTTAAACATTCTGCTGTGTTGATACAGTGTTCTGTCCCCTAACCCGGAAGAGGGCATCATCTTGATTTATTACAAAATCCGGGGCTGTTTTCGCCATTTGCTATCGAGAGTACCAAATCTCAAGTTTGTGCTTCATTTCCCGTGAAAACAGGTACTGGGTCGTGTCCTTTTTTCAGGCGAAAGGTCGGGTACGTGACGCTGAATACTTACACCTTCAATTCCAAGAACGTACGTATCTTATCTACCAAAGGACACACAAAACATAGTATCAAGAATTTATTTAAATAATATAAAATATATTTTTATTATACCTTAGCGGTTATAGGATCCCATCACTTTCTATACTTAAAGTTTTTTAAAAGATGAAAAGTTATAAAAGTATTTTTATAAATAAATAAATTACTTTTAATATATATATATATATATATATATATAACTCTGCCATATAAGGGACCACATTTGCATGACCGATTCAAAGTCCGAATAAAGGAAAAACATTGAGTTAGGCTATAAAATTTGGTGAAACTTATTTACAATGAATTTTATAAATTATAATAGTATTATGTAAAAACAAAGAATCTATATAGCCACTCTATCTAGTATGAGAAAAAACTGTGGTTGTTGTTTGATATATATATATATATATATATATATATATATATATATATATATAAAGAATTTATGTAGCGGACTTATTTAATATGAAAAAAGCTTAGTTGTTGCTCATATATATATATATATATATGATAGTTCATTTTGCCTTAGAGACTCTAAACTCGATCAAAACAAAACGGATAATCTTCGTACCCGTGCCCTGTCAAACTAGGTCTTCAGGTCCCACTCGGTTGGGGTTGGGTCAGAGCCCCGGGTAGTGGCAATTACGTTATTACTTTTTTCGAAGTGGTATTGTCTGGCCGCTGCTCCTTAAAATGCGTGTGGCCATTTATGTAATTAAGAGCAAGACGAAGGGTTCTAACTTTTGTTTTACTGCAGATGGGCGAAAAGGTCATTACAACTTCCACCTTGTTGTCCGATGCCATCACCAATGACTGAAATATGGGACGTTTATGTACTTGTCGGTATTCTTTCGGGCTATTTACGTCCCTCTGTAAGAAGGTAAAACCAACCGACCTGCTCGTATTTCGGTTCATTGTTCCATCTAAGCTCAGAATAAACAAAATTGTTGAGTTCGATTAAACATAAACTCAAAGGTCTCAAACTGTCGTTTCAATTGGAACCGAATCGGATAAAGAACCCAGTCAAATTATAACTGATCAAGCCGAATTCCAAACCGGATCCTAGATCAAGGACCATTCAATTTGATTCCAATTCAACCTTTCATGCAATCGGAACCCAGAAGAAACTAGAACAGAAGGTTTCAAACCGTTGGTATCGTACTTTTTAATTCTTTTAGTATTTAAATTTTTTGATGATCTTTTCTGATTAAGAATGGTTTAAGACTAAAATCAGCCATAGTTGAGAAATTTCAAGAATCTTGCATGTCATGTTTTTTTCTTTCTAAAAATTACTCGAAAGGCAATTATATACATATAATTTTGTACAAATTTGGGTTAGTTAAACCAGCTAGTAATAAAAATGTCTTGAAAGGAGCATGCCCTCCCTCACTTGACTTGATAAAGAAAAGCTAGTTGGAACTCTCTAATCTTGTTTACAATTTGAAAAGACTATCAATTTTTAATGATGAAATAGTGTATTAAACGAAAACAAAGTTAATATGAGAAAATATCAAGTAAACAATATTAAGATAGATGTATAGCAAAGAAAGAATTACTTCTAGAAAAGAATTGAATTTAATAAACAAAATATATATAACACAATCAACATTAAACAAATTTGAATCCAAAATCTTGATTTGAAATAGATAATTCCTAATAAAATTATAAATGACTATGATTGTATAAGAATATCGAGAGATTGTGAGAAGATAATACTCTAAGCACAACAAAGTTAAATAACATTTCATAATGAACAATCATCCATACCATCATCAATAATGAATAACTTTAATTAATAAACAACAAAGTTACAACTTACAATTATCCATATAAGAACATTTACAATAATCATTAACATGGATCATAATCAACAAAAGTATTCTAATCGACATAGTCAAGGTCTATGTAGTTAATAGCATGCTATAGCTTTTTAGCGGACCAAAAAACACTATAGCATGCAAGGCTTTGCTGATAACATGCCTGGTCAATAGTAGTGGCATGAACACAACAATAACAGTCCGATATAGTGCTATAGCATGCAAGGCTTTGCTGATGACCTACTTGGCCCCTTGCCTATATTCCTACTCTCTCCACCGCTCTCTTATTTTCTCCAATGTTGTATTTCTCTCTCTTTCTCTCTTTTAGGGGGTGATCAACTTCTCTATCCCCTTTCTCTCTATAATGAGCGACTATATTCTCTTTCTTCCTTTCTCTCTTCTCTCTCTAATGAATGAGTATACTTCTCATCGTCGCCTTCTCACTCTTTCTTCCTCTCCATTTATGGTGGGTGATTATGCTAGTGATCATTGTCTTTTCCAAATTATTTTGCTTTTTCTCTTCCTTTGTCATTGTCTTCGTTTTCTTTACTTTCTCTCGCTTTCTATGTTTTCGGAGTTCTTTCTTTGTCAAGTTATTTCATTAAGACTTATTCATTTATTTTCTATTTTATTATAATGAGTATGAAATCATCAACTATTGTAACTACTTATTATCCAAGTGCCATTGATAGTGGTACCCGCATTAATCACACTTCAATCTTGATGAATAATATGTTTTAGACTTGTTATTTGTTAAGTTGTTATATTTGAAGCATAGTGAAGTTATTGCTTCAAACATATTATAAATATTTTGGTGGTCAATTATTAGTTCACCCAATATTAGTATATTTTTTTTGTTGGTAAGTATAATTCATTTTAGTGGTCAAATTAGATTGGAGTCATAGACCATATAAGTACGTTAACAACAATAAAAATAGTTTTAATATTGTTTGAACACAATAAATAAAATTTAGTGAAAAGGTTTCATAAATTTTACTATTAATCCTTTAAAACGCCATGAAAGCGGTTGAAGAAAAACTGAAAATTTTAAGTTATTTTTTTATGTTAAAAAACAAAGTACAGTGACAATTACTGCAAAAGGGGTATAATTTAGTTTGGTATTTTTTGATATTGTCACATATCGCATGTATGAACCAAAACTTAAAAGTACACGTTATCCTCAAAGGGTGACAACCTCATGCAATTACATCAAAACTCTGTCTTGTGTTGCTTATTACTCATGAGTAATGGAGATAAATACGTACTTCTATGGCTACGTCGTTCAAACACAAAGACAAAGACAAGGACACTTCTGTCATTAAATCAACGCCTCTCTCTCTCTCTTCTTTAAATATATTCCACTACACGTTCTACTGTAGCTCTCTCCCTCTCTGTGCAAAGACCAAATCCAAGAGAAAAAAAAGTAGGAAGCTTTTCACTGTTTTCTTGCGCCTTCCTTTCCCTATAAACTCCGTCTAGGAATTTTCCTTTGGCCTTCTTCACCAACCTTTCATTCTGTCCTGGAAGAGAAACCAAAGGAGAAATGGGTTTCAGCAGAAAACATGACGGTGGTTATGGAGTTGTATCCTTCATCAGCGTGTCTCTGTGATGTGGGAAAGAGGGGGCTCTCTGGACAGAGAGCTTCGTTGGTTCCTCTTCCTTGACGCCACCCACCAAAAGGAGTAATAGGTTGTTAAGGAGAAGGTGAAAGGGGAAGCATTTCGCTTTTGTTTGAGGGATATCTCGTTGTTGGTGTCGGTGAATAGTGAAAAGTAGAGTGGTAAAGAGAGAGAAATGGCACTGTGTGCGCAAAAGGAAGGGAAGAACAGTCAGTTGGACGCCGGAAAGTATGTGAGATACACGCCGGAGCAGGTGGAGGCGTTAGAGAGGGTGTATGCTGAGTGCCCAAAGCCTAGCAGTTTGAGAAGGCAGCAGTTGATCAGAGACTGTCCCATCCTCTGTAATATTGAGCCCAAGCAGATCAAAGTCTGGTTCCAGAACCGGAGGTGAGAGAGAGAAAGAGAAGCTTTTAATAAAATTTATTATTACTGAGAGAGATGGTTTTTTTTGATATAGTTTATGATTATTTTTTTTTTCTTCTGGTGTATGTATTTGGTTAAAAGATTTGATTTTTATCATGTTTTTTACGAGTTTTAGAAGCTTTCGGCCACCTTTTAAAAAAAATGAGCTTCTTTAATCTTTCTCTTTTATTTCTAACTGACCATCATAGTGCTTCTTTTTAAATCTCTTTTTATGAATATATCGTTTTCTGATTTTATTTTGTGGTGTCCTCTTACTGCTTTTGCTATTCTTTGATGTTATGGATGAAACATAAGCTGTTTTGCATGCATCAAGTATCTGTATGTATTTGATATTTGGGTTTCCTGGGAGGTGGTTCAGTTAGGTGGATGTATTTATGATTTTCATGGCCTTTCAGTTTCAAACATAAGATTGTGATGGGCATTTGAGGGCCAACTCTTCTTAAGTGCATGGTAATCGTAAGATCTGTTTGATATGATTTGTGCGTTTTATTTTCTATTTTTCAATGTTGTTTTACATGTATATATTGACGTGAAATTTGGTCAAAGGCTACAATCTCCGTCTAGATGATTGTAATGGGAATGCATGTTTAAAAAATCTGTGCACTAGGGTTATCTTCTTCACCTACCTTCTTGTGGTACACATTGTGTTCTTTGTCTCCTGAAATCTTATTGGATATCATTATACCGTCATTGCGATTTGCGCAGAAAGCTTAGAAGTCTCTTATGTCCATTATGGTTTGTCTTATTTTCGTTGTTATTGTTTTCTGTATTCCCCTTGGATCTTGCAAGTGTTTTTGTACTTATTCTTTGTCTTTCCTCTACTTTTTAAAATTTTGTATTTGTCATCCCAATTGCAGGTTCCCAAGTGCACCTCATTTATTTAGGTTTCTTATTTCTATGAACATGAGGCTCTTTCTTTTGTTTTCTTCCGGGCATCCACTTATTTATTTAATGTTCTCAATGAGAAATCATTAGTTGGTTTGGATGGTTTGTGCTTTTGGTTGTTATTTAATAAGTGCGCCCATGTCCCTATTCTGTTGTCCTGTTTGGTAAATGACTTTGAGTTCTTCTTGAAGAATTTGATGCAACTTGTTTAGTAGGCTTGAGTGCTTTTCTCCATGTTATTGGAAGTTTTTTATGGCCCGTGTTCTTGTTGCTGTCCATCTTCCAAAATAGCCTCTTTATTTGTTTCTTATGTGCATCTTGTGTTGCGTTGTGCCGTGCCCATCTCATGGGCAACTCATTTAGATGTCTTTTTACCCTTTCTCGTTCTCCCCCCCCTTCTCCCACTCTCTTTGTTTACAGAGAGAGATCTATCCCTTGTTGATTTGATCTTGAGCGTGTCATAGCCTTATACTCTGAATCCCCTCTTAAGTAATTTGTAAAGATCATGGTTTGATGTGTTACTGTTAGCATGGCTCATGATCTAGCTCTATGGAAACAAAGAAGAAACAAAGAATCCATGTAGCGGACATCATAAGGCTTAGTTTTTGTATTGTTTGATGTGTTAGTGATGGAATTAGTGCGTTTTTATATTGTAAATCTGTTCCAGATGCCGAGAGAAGCAGCGAAAGGAAGCTTCTCGCTTGCAGACAGTGAACCGGAAGCTTACTGCCATGAACAAGTTGTTGATGGAGGAAAATGATCGGTTGCAGAAGCAAGTCTCTCAGTTGGTTTATGAAAATGGTTACATGAGGCAGCAGCTGCAAAATGTGCGTGGTTATGCCAACAACCCAGCTGGGTAAGTAACTCCATTTTTTCCAAAGAAGTCTATATACAATATATATTCATTTTGATGTTTTCACAAGCCCCTGATTCTTTGTTCTGCCAGTCTTCTCGCCATAGCTGAGGAGACCCTGGCAGAGTTCCTGTCCAAAGCTACTGGAACTGCTGTCGACTGGGTCCAGATGATTGGGATGAAGGTATGACCTATTCTAGAATTCCTAATGGTTGTTGCTTGTATGTAACAATGTATATATTTGTATGTGAACATTCATTCGCTTACTTTGATATTTTATTTTATTTTATTTTTACCATAATATGTTCTACATTGTGTAGCCTGGTCCGGATTCTATTGGAATCGTTGCTGTTTCCCGCAACTGTAGTGGGGTAGCAGCACGAGCCTGCGGCCTTGTGAGTTTAGAGCCCACAAAGGTATTTTGCTGTCTCCATGTTGGTTTGTTTCCTCCTTGCTGAACGATGAAACCATGTTTTTTTCTTGACTTGATTGCATGACTATTCATCTCAGGTTGCCGAGATTCTTAAAGATCGGCCATCATGGTATCGTGACTGCCGATGCCTTGATGTGTTGAGCATAGTCCCCACAGGGAATGGGGGCACAATAGAGCTCATGTACATGCAGGTCTAGTGGTTATTTTTATCTACAACAGAAGTTTTACTGCAGTTTTAGTTTATTTCTATTCACCACCTCAGTTGTTTTGTTGATATGTAAAATTTGATTTTCTTCTTATCAGACTTATGCGCCTACATGCGCAGAAAATGTCCCTTTCGGTTAGTACCTTGGTGCATGGCATTTTTCTCTAACGTATAAGTGTATGCGGTGCAATGCGTGAAGTCATGTTACCTGATCTTCTATTAATAGGCATTGCGTCACATTAGACAAGTTGCTCTTGACACGAGTGGGGAAGTTGTTCATGGTGGAGGCCGTCAACCAGCTGTTCTTAGGACGTTCAGTCAGAGATTGAGCAGGTATGCCCATTTTATTTCAGGTTGAACCCTTGTCTTATGTATTCTTAATGAGTTTGGCCTTTTTATGTTCTCATTTTCGAAAAATGGCATGCAGGGGCTTCAATGCTGCTGTAAATGGATTTGCTGATGATGGATGGTCCTTAATGAGTAGCGACGGTGTGGAGGATGTGACCATCGTCGTGAATTCTTCTCCAAACAAACTTCTCGGTGGTTTCTCAGCATTCTGTGCTCCTGGTGGTGGCATCCTCTGTGCAAAAGCGTCTATGCTGCTTCAGGTTTGGTGTTGGATATGATTTGTACGATTTGCTAGTGCTGATAAATGACAATGGCATCTGAACTCTATTGTGACATTTAGTTTTTGTTTTTACTAATGATCTTGTGCTTCCTGCTAGGGTGTGTTGAATATCAATACTTTGAATCAGATGATGCTTCTGTGTTTTTACTCTAACAAGTCTGTTTTGTGTTATGTAGAATGTGCCCCCAGCATTACTTGTTCGGTTTCTCAGAGAGCACCGATCTGAGTGGGCCGATTGTGGTATTGATGCTTTCTCTGCTGCCTCTTTTAAAGGTAGCCCTTCTGGGATTTCTGCTTCAAGGATTGGAGGGTTTCCTGGTGGGCAGGTTGCTTTACCTCTCGCTCACACAATCGATCGAGAAGAGGTACAAATTTTTACAGTTGAGCTGGTATTACAAGTCTATGGTTTGGAAGCAACCGTTTTAGTTATATTGGCTGTGGTTCTTGTACTCTATTTAAAGCATATAGTTTTAAGTAACTTCATTAATTTTTCTTCTTGTAATTCTAGCTATTGGAAGTCATCAGGCTTGAGGGTCATGAGTTCCATCAAGAAGATGGCGTGCCAAGGGATATGTATTTGTTACAGGTACATTTTTCTCTTGGTGCTTGCCGTTATTTTCTTCAGAACCTTGGGTTTTATTGTGCTAAAAGATTGTTTTTTTGGTTTTTACCTTGTGAATTTCATTTAGCTTTGTAGTGGAGTTGATGAGAATACTGCTGGGGCATGTGCCCAGTTCGTATTTGCTCCTATTGAGGAGTCATTTGCTGATGATGCTCCATTGCTTCCTTCTGGTTTTCGGGTTATCCCGCTCGAGTCAAAACCAGTTGAGTGGACTTCTCCTCATCGATCTTTGCTTTTAGTTTCTAAATTTGATCTCATTTGTAATCATGTGACAGCATATGTTTGGTGTTAGTTATCTCGATGCCTCATCATTGTTTCAGGATGTACCCACAGTCAACCGTACTCTTGATTTGGCATCTGCACTTGAAGTGGGCACTGGTGCACGACCATACAGTGTTGCAAGTGAATATAATCTCCGATCGGTGCTTACAATCGCATTCCAGTTTACATACGAGAATCACTTGAGGGACAATGTGGCAGCAGTGGCTCGCCAATATGTACGCAGTGTGGTTGCATCAGTCCAAAGGGTTGCTATGGCAATAGCACCTTCATGCATGAGTCGACAAGTTGGCACAAAATCACCTCCAGGTTCTCCAGAGGCTCTCACTCTCGCAAGATGGATCTCCCGAAGCTACAAGTATTTCATGAACATGCAAACTGCTCTCCATTAAAAACTTTGCAACTGCTACTTCAATTTATTTTGTTTAATACTGTAATTAGTACTTGTTTATGTGTTAACTGGTAGGTTGCAAACTGGAATGGAACTATTTAGATCTGATGGACAAGTCGGTGAATCCGTTTTGAAGCTTCTGTGGTATCATACTGATGCAATCATGTGCTGCTCGTTGACAACAAATGTAAACAATTTTTTCCTTTCCTATATGGATTTTGACCCTGTGCTTAATCCTAGAGTTTTTAGCTTGTCAAGCTGTTATGATTTGTGGTTTGAAATCCATTGCTTCCGTTGCAGGCTTCTGTTTTTACCTTCGCCAACCAAGGTGGGCTTGATATGTTAGAAACTACACTGGTGGCTCTACAAGACATGGTGCTTGATAAAGTACTTGATGAAAATGGCAGGAAGGTTTTGTGCACCGAGTTCCCCAAGATCATGCAACAGGTATAACTCCAGATGTTCTCCAAAGGTGGTGTTTCTCTTTATCTACCTTTTGTACCAGTGTTGGCATCATATATTGATGTAGCATCACTAACATGCTTTCTTTTGTCTACGTTTATATGATGTAGCATCATTATTTTGCTTCTTTACTGTAAGAATCAGTGCATCTGACGATACATAGTGACATTTATCAACCGGAATCTGCATACACGTCTAACATCACAAGTATTTCAGAAACCTTTAGTATCCAAACATCATTAGAAACCCCCGGTATATTCATGCTGATGTTATCGCTAAATGTGCATCAATTTTGTGAGTTCATAGTTCACTCGCATTTTTCATGCCATTAGTTGGTTGTCTCTAATATATCCTTTCTTGTTTTGTGAAAATCACCGCATTCTTACACGAAATCCTTGCAGGGTTTTGCGTATCTACCAGCCGGAATCTGCAGATCTAGCATGAGCCGGCCTGTTTCATACGAGCAGGCTGTGGCTTGGAAAGTTTTGAATGATGAAGATGGGCATCACTGTTTGGCATTCATGTTTATCAACTGGTCTTTTCTGTAGTCAGCTTCTGCTACGAAAAACTTTGCGAACTTTGTTGGACATTAACGCTCTTTTTTTGCTTCCTCTCTCACTAATGTCTGTGATAGTGTTTGAGCTTCAAAACGATTTGCTCACTGACTAATGAACAAAGACTGACTTTTCTTATACTTTCGTCAATTGTTCTGTGAAAATTCTCGTACAAATGCCACTTACCATTTCCTAAGCGTTCTATTCTTCACGTTTATTTGTTCTATCATCACTTATTCCTCCCGTAGCCTTAATTACGGCCTGTACTAGATGAAAACCTCCCATTGATTTCGTTCGAGACTTGATTTGTATTCTTCCATTCAGTTGCATCTAAATGGATTGCCGTTTGGTAGATGAACCAACAATAATTCCTTCACATTTCAATTTTACGGTGATGGCGATCACTTCTCTACCATTTGGAACTACGGATTTTGAAATCTCCCATCGGTGCTGATTCCATCTCTTGATTATGCGAACTGTAATCACATTCTCATACTATTTGACGGAGATGGTGAAAATCAGGACGACTTCTACGTGTCGTGTATTTAGGTAGCACCTCAACATTCACGTAGTCTCTTTTGCATGGAATTGTTTCCTTCAGTTTTCTCGTCTGAAGGGTTCATTGTACTGTGATTCGTCGAACAAACTCTGCTGGAGAGTCCATATACAATAATTTTCTTTTTCTACTGCTCTATTTTTAGTTCCTTTAGATTCTTTTTTTTGAGAGTCCAATTACACTTTTAGTTAACCAAGTTGGAAACGTAGAAGTTTGGGTTGCTTTATTTTTGATGAATATATCTGGTAAGGGGTATGCCTAAGCTTCCCTTGGCTTTACAAGAAAAGAGAAAACGGGTAAATCGGGCGGGCTGTAAGGCCTTAGAATCTCTGCCCGTCCAAGGTTGACGTCCCCGATTATGACCTGAAACAGCCGCAATCTTCCAAGGCCTTTTTTTCCCCAAAATTGCGACGGTGCCATGCCCAGCGGAGGTAGAAGACAGGAGTCGTCCAGGGGGCCCGCGAGCCGGGACGGGTGGCGAGGAGAGCTTCCCTTTCGGCTGTCTGGGCGCCTCTCTGTGCTCGAAAATTCGCGCCACGCACAGATTCCCTCCAACGTACGGCGACGTGGGCCTGCAGGTTTGCCGTCAGAACCTTCAGGGCTGTTTTTCTCTTTAATTACGAGGTTACCACCAGTGATAAAGGACGGACATTTTGGTGGTGATGTTGACCGTTGAGGGTACGTTGGTGTCCCGTCTTTCACGGTGCTTTGATGGATACGGATCGGGTCTCTTGGATCTTAAATCTAAACAGGTCGAATCAAGTAATTTTGCTATTGTTTTGAAATACTAGGATTCCACCTATTGCCATTACAGAGTTTAAGTGCAGATACGAACATATTAACACAAAATCAGTATTTCCTCCTCAAATGGTTGTGTTAAAACGAAGTACCGAAGGTTAATTAGCTACTGCAGGACCTTCTGTTTCTGCTGGTGGGGAGTTCGATTCTCAGAGGTTGCATGAATGTGTATCAGGCATCCACCTTCTCTTGTAACAAAACAAAAGAAAAAGATCAGTATCAAATCTTTTAATTTGATGGTACCATCGGTAAGAAATTTCGGTGCAGGCAAACGTAAAATGCCCATTAAAAGTTTCCAATGCACAAGCAAATGCTGATATAATCCAGATTGCCAGAAAGCCAAACTATGACCTCTGTCAGTGGTAGGCTTACTTCAAGGAGAGGTGAGATATGTGTTGCACTCGAAATTTGAAAAATTCTTGGAAAAACTTCGGATGATCAGCCAGTATATACAGAAAATTTGGACATGAAATACAAGTGCACTTTTTGATTCCGACATCTTTCAATCCCTCCTGCCATGCATCTTCTTCTTCAGAAAGAAAAGGAGTGAAAAAAGCAGGATAAATCCGCGGCCACATAATGCACAGAAATACCAATGGTTGGCATTGAGAGTTTGAATAATATTAATGAGTGGAATCTCATAGCCATGTTGTATCATTTTATGTTTGCGAGTTTCCAATGTTCTTGTTGCCTTATATGGCAAGTCCTACTACTGATCATCCACACAAATCAGAAACTACTTTGATTAGGTGCATGCTTTTAAGGCCGGTTATGGCAGAAGAAACATGGCACTGGACAGTCGCAAAGTTTAGGCTTCCATCGGACACAAGCACGTGAAATCACAGAAGAGAGACATGGCGTTTTGCTCCACCCACCCACACCATGAATCAGACAAATACCACCATCAAATTAAAGAGTAGCAATTATCAATGGCACAAGGTACGTCTTAATAACTTGGTTTTTAATTTGCTCATAAAGATTAATTGGCTCAAATAGCAATATTTCAGTAATTTTTGTGTCATCTGAATCAAACTAAATATTGCAGCGGACGAAACATTTAAATTTGGCATTCACTCACTGGGCTGTGTTGGGCAGTTATCGATCAACATGTACAAAAGATGTATGTGACAGAAATGAAGATGTTGAGATAGATGAGTGGTCATACAAGAAAAGACTGTATACATAATGAGATTATTTGAAACAAATTAGGAGTGACACCAATAGAGGATAAAATGAGAGAACGTCGGTTAAGATGGTTTGGACATATAAAAAGAAGATAGAAGAACAACCCGTAAGAATGTACATGCAGTTTTGATACAATAAAGAAACAAAGAATCCTTGTAGCTGATAGAGGTAGAGGACGATCACAAAAGTGTTGGAAAGAAACAATAAAGAATTATCTAGCTTATTGTGAGTTAACAGATAACATGGCACATGATAGAGCTGTGTGGAAACAAAGAATCCTTGTAGCTGACCCCGTCTAATATGGGAAAAGGCATAGTTGTTGTTGTTGTTGTTGTATTCACTCACTGGGCTTGGGCGATCTTACATGGAGGAAATCTACGAGAGTAGTTGTGAACTGGACCCATGACCAGCCGTCCCACCAAAGTAGCTCTTCAAAGTTTCCTAATGTGAGGCTCTTAACATGGCGATAATAGACCGAGCTGATTATTCATCATCATCATCTGCTGATTCTGCTTCGTTCCCACAGGTCCCCTAATTACCTATCTCCTTGGCTACCTTTCCAATGCAGATGGTGAATCGGCCATTGATCTCATTAATGGCTTCCTCAAATTCTTCAAGTTTCGGTAAGTATATCCTATCGGCAATGGTCAGTGGCAGATCTAGAAATTGGCGTCCGGTAAAGTGAATAGCCCATGAAAGTTATTTTTCTACAGGTCTCCTTCCTTTTACTTTCCCCTTTATTCATATATGAACTCAGTTACATGTTTATGTATCATGTTTCTCTACAAAGATAGTTGTTATTTTATGTCAGGTAAAAGTTTTTGAAAGGTAAGAGTCCACCACGGTGCCATAAATTTCTTCAAATGACATGTTTGGTAGATTGGATTGATGGTGGAAGATCAATACAAAAGCCAGTCATCTTGATTTGATGAACTCATCCATGTCAGCTCTTAATTGTGACAAATAAGTGTAGATACTTCCCTTGTTAGCTACTCCCTCTGGAGCCTTTGGGAGCCAATGCAATGAAATGCTGAACTGAAAAAATGAATGAATTTTGAGGAAAGAAGCAAAAATAAATACTGATCCTGGCACTGCATCAACAAACTGTGATTTATAAATTTTGATAAAATCAGTGCCATTCCTGAACCTGGTTCCGCACTGCATGGTGATCTGGGTTCCACACCTCCATCTTTAAGTCCCTTTCTGTCCTTGCTTTACATGAGGGACAAATTAATTTTGGGAAAGGGCATCTCGAAAGCACTTGGGGACCTCCCTGCGAACATGCTATCCAAATTTCGGAATCTCTTAAGGACTTTGGATCTAATTCTGAACATTGCTCATGCTTTCCAAACGCCTTTGGATGAGCGTCCTTTCATGGAGCTCTCCAATCTTCGATTCTTTCATTCTACCTCCATGGGATCCTCCTCCTCATCTTTTTCTCCTCCTAACGAAGAGTATCAAGTGTTTCTCAGTTTCCGAGGGGAGGACACCCGTAAAGGCTTCACGGGTCACACGTACGAATCCCTTCATATCAGAGGCATCCATACGTTCATGGATGATGAGAGGCTACAATTTGGAGTGTACATCGGACACAACCTGTTGAAGGCCATCGAGCAGTCGTCCATCTGCATGCCCATCCTCTCTCCCAATTATGCTACCTCCCGTTGTTGCTTGATGGAGCTGGCCAAGATGGTTGAGTGCGGCAAGAACCATCATTCCTGTCTTCTTCCACGTCGATCCTTCTGATGTAAGAAAGCAGAAGGGTCTATTTGAGGCAGCATTTCAAGAATACGAAAACAGCCCTGATCACAAGAACAAGGTCGAACAATGGAGGTCAGCGCTGACGCAAGTTGGTGCATTTAAAGGTTTCAATCTCGACAGTGATGCTAATGGGTGCCTCTCTCTCTCTCTCCAAAATTGTTGTTGTTGTAGATGAAACTTTGTTGTTCGAGATGAATTCTTTCTGCTTAATAACTTTCACATTATGTGGTCTGTGCATTTCGGCATACTTACACATGGACGCGCATGTAGAGGATTTGGTTGGTTACCCTTGCACCGCAAATTCCCTTCTTGAAAGTAGAGATATTTCAGGACAGTTGATCGATCACCCTTGCACCGCAAAGTCCCCTCCTGAAAGTAGAGATATTTCAGGACCATTGTGTGCGTATATCACCCTTGTACCACGGATAAATGTGAGTGCTCAAGCAGCCAGATTACTTATTGGCACAAAAAAATAATAGTGGCACCCAGATGAGTTTCTTCTGAACTTACTGCCATACCCCTACACATACTATCAATTGGAATATTGAAATTTCGATGTGGTGGTAGTCTGGAGCCTTTGAAGTATTCTGAACCCAGACCCTGCAGTTGTTGGGTCCAATTCAAAGAAAGAAAACGTCGATACAGGAAGAGGATTGCATTATTTATCTGGGATCGAGTGTACAACTTTATCGGGTTCCAAATCCAACTCAAAAAAAAAAACGGCGACCTCCCTAGGTTAAATTCATGGGATTCCCAGATTGCCTGCCATTTTCTGTTCCTAGCTTGAAGAAGTTTCATTTTCCAAACATGTAAAAAAGGAACAGAAAAGGCCAGCTAGGGAAGTTCCACCACCGCCCCCATTTTACAATATCTACTGTTTGAATTTTCCACCTATTTCGATTTTTGGATGTAAAGAAAAATATCGACCTAAGAGTTTTCACTAAATTCATTTCCAATTTCTGAACAAGTTGGGTGGATTAACTGTGCAACATAAGTATATCTTAGGTCTTTTTGCATATTTGTCCTTCTTATGGGACATTCTTTTACTGCCATTCATTGATGTGAATATTGAACAGTCACGAGGCAAAGTTCATCCAACTGGTTGTTAAAGAGGTACTAGACAAGCTTCACAACGTGCCATTGCATTTAACTGGGCAGCTCATTGGAATTGATTCTTGTGTAGAAGAAGTAATGGAGTTATTAAGCATTAAGGAAAATGATGTTAGGATGATTGCACTGGTTAGCATGTGGGGAATTGGCAAAAGCACACTCTCTAAGGTCATTCACAGCAAAATATTCGAGGAGTATACTGCCAACAGCTTTATTTCAAATATTAAGGAAGGATCAAAGGGCGCACCAGGATTGGAGTCTTTGCAACAAAAGCTTGTTTGTGATATTCTAAAGGATGACGTAAAAGTAAATGGCATTGACAAAGATAAAACGATAATCAAACAAAGATTTTCTCTGAAGAAGGTTCTGATGGTTGTGGATGATGTTGATAGTAAAGCCCAACTCGAGGCACTTACAGGAGAGGACATGGTTTTGATGCGGAAGTCGAATCATAATTACCACGAGAGATAAACATGTATTGAATGCGCATGGCTTAACTGCAGATGAAATTTATAGCCCTGATGAATTAAATGCTTATGATTCATTTAAGCTATTCAGTTATCATGCTTTTAGAAGAGATCAACCAGCAGAGGAGTACATGGAGCTCTCCAGAAAAATTGTATCAACCAATGGAGGCCTTCCCTTGGCACTATAAATATTTGATGAAAGGGATCCGGATCAGTGGGAAGAGCTGTTAGAGGCATTGAAGGACACAACTGAGATCCAAGAAAGGTTGCGAATCAGCTATGACAGTCTTACTGATGAAGTGAAAAAGAAATTTCTTGCCTCAATGGCATCCTCATCGTCTTCTTCTTCTCCTCCTACCGAAGTTTATCAAGTGTTCCTCAGTTTCCATGGGAGGGACTCTCGTAAGGGTTTCACCAACCACTTGTACGAAGCCCTTGCTATCAGAGGCATCCATACGTTCATGGATAATGAAAGCTTGGAATGTGGAGAGTATATAGGACACAACCTTTGGAAGGCCATCAAGGGGTCGTCCGTCTGCATACCCATGATCTCCCCCAATTATGCTACCTCCCGTTGGTGCTTGATGGAGGTGGACCAAGATGGTTGAGTGCGGCAACAAGACCATCATTTCTGTCTTCTTCCATGTGGATTCTTCTGATGTAAGAAAGCAGAAGGGTCCATTTGAAGCAGCATTCCGAGAATACGAAAACAGCACTGATCACAAGAACAAGGTCGAACAATGGAGGCAAGAACCGACGCAAGTCGGTGCACTAAAAGGTTTCAATCTCGACAATGATGCTAATGGGTACGGTTGTCTGTGTGTGTGTGTGTGTGTCGGTTTTTCTGCCTGTGTGTGAGAGAGAATTGCGCATGTGGCAGAAATGTTTTACATAGTACGGGGTTAAGTTTTCAAAAAGAAAACATAAATCTTATTTACTTCTCTTCTTGATTAATTCTTACCGAGGCATGTATACTTCATTTACGGTGAAATACTCATATATGGAGCCATTATGCCATACTGACTAATGTACTGGTAGGCGTAGGTGCACTTTAGTTTCGGTTTTTGAAGATTTTGGGTTTTTGATACCAGTACCTATAATTATGATTAAATTTTTGAGAAATTTATTTTGAATTGGTTAAGTCGACTCAGATTTACGCCAGTCAATTTCATCCATAGCAAAAGTTTTATGTTTTCCTGTTGAAAAAATATATGAAATTGAAATTGTTGTAGAGGTAACTTTGTTGTTTGAGATGAACTGGTTGCGCTTAATAACTTTCGCATTATATGTGTGCAACTTCAACTTCTTATTCAGTCGTTCTCCGGGACGATATTAGGTTTCGGTACCGGACGTGTATCCACGCATCGCATCTTAATTCAAGCTCCTTTTATACAATGCCATATTATGTCAGAAATAAAACCGTTAACAATCAAACGTTAATATTAGTTGGTGCATGAAGTGAGAATAGCTCCTTAGATGAAGGAAATATTCATCTCAAAACAGCTCCTGGCTTGAGGACAATCTATCCTAATAGTTGGCATACACATATAGGCCCATGTAGAGGAGTCAGAAGATTTGGTTGCCATTTTTAGTTCCTAGCTTGAAGAAATTTCATTTCCCATACATGTAAAAAAGGAACAGAAAAGGCCAGCTGAGAAAGTTCACTATCGCCCCCATTCAATAACATCTACTGTTTGAATTTTCCAACTATTTCGATTTTTGGATGCACAGAAACAATACCTACTAAGAGTTTTCACTAAATGCATTTCCGATTTCTGAACTTGTTGATGGATTTTCTTGCGAGATAACTGTGCAACATAAGTACATTTTTTTTTCTTTTTGCATATTTGATCTTCTTATGAAACAATCTTTTGCTGTCATTCATTGATGTAAATATTGAACAGTCACGAGGCAAAGTTCATCCAACTGGTTGTTAAAGAGGTACTAGACAAGCTTCACAACGTGTCAGTGCATTTAACTGGGCAGCTCATTGGAATTGATTCTCGTGTAGAAGATGTAATGAAGTTATTAAGGATCAAGGAAAATGATGTTAGGATGATTGCAGCGGTTTGCATGTGGGGAATTGGCAAAACCACACTCTAACGTAATTTTCAACAAATGCTGGCAGCTTTATTTCAGATATTTGAGAAGGAACGAAGGGCGCAAGAGGATTGGACTCTTTACAACAAAAGCTTGTTTGCGATATTCTAAAGGACGATGTGAAAATAAATGGCATTGACCAAGGTAAAACGATAATCAAACAAAGATTTTCTCAGAAGAAGGTTTTGATTGTTGTGGATGATGTTGATAGTCCAGCGCAACTCGAGGCACTTGCAGAAGAGAAGACATGGTTTGGATGGGGAAGTCGGATCATAATTACCACGAGAGATAAACATGTATTGAACGTGCATGGCTTAATTTCAGATGAAATTTACAGTCCTGATGAATTAAATGATGATGATTCAGTTAAGCTATTCAGTTATCATGCTTTTAGAAGAGATCAACCAATAGAGGAGTACATGAAGCTGTCCAGAAAAGTTGTATCCACCACTGGTGGCCTTCCCTTGGCACTAGAAGCTATAGGCTCCCTTTTATTTGACAAGCGAGATCCAGATCAATGGGAAGAGCTGTTGGAGGTACTGAAGGACACAACTGAGATCCAAGAAAGGTTGAGAATCAGCTATGATGGTGTAACTAATGAAGAGAAAAAGATATTTCTTGATATTGCGTGCTTTTTTATTGGTCGTGGTCAGTATTATAAGATCACATTTTGGTGAGGATGTGACCTCAAAAAATTGAAGTTATCAATCGACACACTCCAGCCTAGATGTCTAATCAAAATAGGTGAATCAACATCTGACGTTGCAGGTTCTTTTCCAGCTCTTTTTCGATTCTTTGTTTTCCGTGGTTTCTTCGGTTTGATAAAATCACTAGTTTAGAACCAACACTTGGAGACGAATTAGTGTGGTTAGTTCAGGAAATGGATTTTGGGTTTGTTGCTTTTAATGAAAAAAACCATCAAATTTTGATACAGTTTAGATCATTTAAATCTGGGGCTTTTCAGAAGGTTGTTTACACTTTGAAATCAGGCAACTGAGGGTTGAGTTTTGAAATTGAAGGATTTGTCGCCTAGAGACAGTGGATAAAGATTATACGAGCGCCAAGAATGTACAGGTATCAATTCATATAAGTGCAACATTTCTTTGTTATAAACAACTCGTGCAGCTGCCTAATTGTGCTTCGAGAACGAACAATGTACAGCAATGGTGATGACATCTGAAGTAGAGTTTTTGATGTTGCGGCTCTAGCAAATTACTTAAGCCAGGCATTCCGGTGTGGCATATATGCCAATGATGACGTTGAAGAGGGAACTTAGATAAGTAGCATTCGTGCATCGTATGCTTTGACAGTTTTCTCTATCTAGCTTGCCTCAGTTGAGTACAATGAAATGTTATCACAATCAAGTTGAGATGGGCAGAACTTGCCCGTCCGGATTGAATTGGTATTTCTTTTCCCTGATTCAAGAGGAAAAAGAAAATGAATCAGGGAAAAGAAATACCTGCTATTCGCATGTTCAACATTCATATTGTTAGGTTTTTCATGTCCATGGCTTGTCCTGTTCCTTGAACTAACAGCTAGGTCAGACGCAAGTTATATATATAACAGGGATACAGAATGAGCCAAAGTACATGATATTGGCATGTTCAACATTCA
The DNA here is from genome assembly GCA_036023115.1 of Brasenia schreberi. Classification (NCBI taxonomy): domain Eukaryota; kingdom Viridiplantae; phylum Streptophyta; class Magnoliopsida; order Nymphaeales; family Cabombaceae; genus Brasenia; species Brasenia schreberi. Next base: position 5,945,944 of record JAYKKT010000078.1, on the reverse strand, counting down.
TATTGTTAGGTTTTGCATGTCCATAGCTTGTCCGATTCCCTCAACTAAAAGCTAGGTCAGATGCAAGCTTGATCCGAAACTTGAAACAAGCTTGAGAAACTTGAACTTTCAATAATTCATCAAAAGTGAACTTCTTGCCAATTTTTGCCGAGAAACCACCTTTGAAACACTCCCATGGTTCAAGTTTTCTGGCATGTATACAATATTTTAGAGCCTGTAAGTAGAGTTCACTGTTTGTTTTGCTGACACACATCAGCCAAAACATTTCAAGTACAAGCCAAAGCAAGCCGAATAACGGGTACTAGCACCTCTGACATAACCCCCATGAATACAAGTTTCTGGATTGACGTCAAGAAACAATCCACTGTTATAATTCCACGGACAGACTGCCTAAATCACTAATATGATCAATTTGGAATACAATACAGGGCAATCCACCCACTGTAAGATAAAGAAAACAAAATGCAAGTGATGTATAAAGTTCAAACTTGATGTCTTTGAGTTCAAACTGTGGATTCTATAGAAATTTGATTCTCTTTTTGTGAAAAAAGAATATACCTCTAATGCAGGAAATATTTGCACTTCATGAAAACAAGTGTCGTGTTAAAAGTGCTCATACCTATTTCAACACATGAACAAACATAAAATACACAATCATGTGTAGAGTACTCTCACATAAACTACCAGACCGTCATAAGTCTAAGATCTTTTCTCGAAGAGAGCTTCCCATTAGTTAAAGACTTATGAGAGGGACCTATGACATGGTAACACTTCACAGTGACAGATACACCTTTCATGGTAACTTCAATCATCTGATAAAACAAATTTGATCTTCATTAGCAATCCAAATGGTGAACACCGACATTTCCACCACAGCATTATGTGTACCCACATTCCCATCCCAATCTAAAGCCAAATGATTGGTAAGAGATGGCATGGTAACTTCAATCAGTGGATTTGCATCCTGAGTTTCGAACCCTCTTTAGAATCAAAATTTAGGCATATTATTCTGCATCTGCTCTCTCTTCATGCCAAGCATAAATGCCTTTGTTTCAAAGATGGCATCGTTCTTTTATAGCATACTCCTAATCTAACATTACCTTTTGGTTTTTCAGATTCGGTAAAGCCATATTTTATCTGCTTAATTTAGCAAGAATACAATTTAACTAAATTAACTGACCCATTTCTACCATGTAGAGTTTACGTGCTTCTTTTTCTGCTTCTTGTAGAAATATCACTCTTACTTTGCATCATATGTTTGCTTCACAAAACCAGTCACAAGTTGGAAGTCATGAATTCGATACCCAGGGTGTGATCGGCCTTCCCATTGTACCAGGAAAGAAAGAAAAGAAAATGCTCATGGAGAAAAAAGAGACAAAATCTGGTCGAAACCAAAGAGTTCTTTGAAGTTAATGTTTGCAGGAAAAGCACCATTGTTCTTGGGTTGATTCTTTTTCATTAGTTTAGAGAAAGTGCAGTCTCATATATGGAGATTGAAATTTGGCATTGTGTGAAATTAATAATAATTGTAATAATTTGGTTGGTAGTTCTTTCTCTTTAGTTTAGAGAAATCTATCGGTTAGTTTTGAATGTATTTATTGTTGATCAAATCAATGCCATCTTTCGTTGCAACAAGAGATAATGTGTGGCTTGATGTGTGTATAGGTTCCTTGATAAATTGTGTGTGATAGACAGCGAGAGACATGAATGCAATCACTTCACTCAGAAGTCACTATTGTAGTTTATAATTTGACTGAAACCTAATGACAGACCGGAATTATGTTACTCTTAATGCGGCAAGCTAATGTTTTTGCTTGTAAAAATGGTGTATAAAAGATATAGTCGATCCCAAGAAATTTCCTAATTTCCTTGGTTCGCTCACTCCACACAAGCCACCAAATTGTAACCTCATTAGAACGATAAAAAATAGATGCCTTTCATGTTAACACTAAATGAGAATTAGAAAAAGAAAAAGTAAAAATTAGAAGAACAAACACAAGGGTCTTCAATCAATTTCACATGCAATGTGAATGTAACAGTGATTGTGTTGGGACCTGACATTTTCAGCCCATATCGGCCAAGGTCCATCGGTCCACCCTGTTCTAGGATTATTATCCTAGTGGCTATAAAAAAAAGTACAATGGTGTGCACACATCCATCTCATTCCACAATGCTCCTAAGCATAGGACAAACAACTGAGCCTTTTCCTGTATTAGACAAACTCAGTTGTTTTCATGCTAAGACTTAACTCAACGTAAATTATATTATTCTTTATTGTTTCCTTCAAACATTTTTTCAGTTTGATGCCAAAAGCCATCAACATAACTGAATTATCCCATCTCTTTAGCAAAGGTTAACCACAAACCCATACGAAGCCGTTTGTTACACGAAATTCACATAAAAGGAATATATCGCGCACAAATGCATCTCAATTTTATAATTCAAGTTGAAACCCTAGAAGCGCAAACCATCGTATCCTTCACCACCTCAAGCATCCATCACAACAATTCTTAAGGATAGAGAGAAAGATGCTTACAAGGGTAATCCTAGAAGGAGATTGAAACCGTCAATTTCAGAGTTTGATGACCGAGATTGTCGATGAGCAATCCCTCATAGCTCTTTCTCTCCAACGGATCGATGTGAAGTAAATTCTTTCCCCTTTTCTCTCTGTCTCGCACCCAATCGGTCGATTGACTGATCTCGCACAGGGTCATTCCTTCCTTTGGGTTTCTTCTCGCACATCGCTCGCGTTCTCCGTCTGATTCAATGAAAAAGGTTTCCCCTTCATTTCATTTCGCGCCAGCAAATCCCGCGCTATTTAAACTTTCAGAATTCTCATGACAATGATACGTAAGAAACGACACGAGACACGAAATCTTGAACCGAAGCATCAAGACCCCAGTCATGCAAGGAAAGTTTAAGCGGTGACAGAGCACGAACTATATGTTAACCACAGAGAGCGCGGGCGGGAGAGAGAGAGAGGGAGAGACGGGGGGGTCCAAACTATAACAGCAGCATGCGCTCGGCCACAATGGCGTGAGTCAAACCCTGTTCAAGATCTTCTCCTTCATCTGATGATTCAGTTTCTTTTTCTGCTCTTTTTCGATTCTTTGTTTTTCGTGGTTTCTTCGGTCTGGCAAAATCACTAGTTTAGAACCAACACTTGGAGACGAATTAGTGTGGTTAGTTCAGGAAATAGATTTTAGGTTCATTGTTTTTAATGGAAAAAACCATCAAAATTTGATACAGTTTAAATCATTTAAATCTGGGGCTCTTCAGAAGGCTGTTTACAGTTTGAAATCAGGCAACTGAGGGTTGAGTTTTCAAAATGGAGGATTTGTCGCCTAGAGACAGTGGATAGAGATTATACGAGCGCCAATCATGTACAGGTATCTGATTCATATAATAAGTGCAACACTTCTTTGTTATAAACAACTCGTGCAGTTGCCTAGTTGTGCTTCGAGAACAAACAACGTACAGCAATGGTGATGACATATGAAGTAGATTTTTGATGTCAAGACTCTAGCAAATTACTTAAGCATTAAACTGACAGCTAGGTCAAACGCAAGTTATATATATATAAAACAGGGATATAGAATGAGCCAAAGTACATGATCTTGGCATGTTCAACATATACAAGCGTGATCCCAAACTTGAAACAAGCTTGAGAAACTTGAGCTTTCAATAATTCATCAAAAGTGAACTTCTTGCCAAATTTTGCCGAGAAACTACCTTTGCAACACTCCCATGGTTCAAGTTTTCTGGCATGTATACAATATTTTAGAGACTATCGACAGAGTTCACTGTTTGTTTTGCTGACACACATCAGCCAAAACATTTCAAGTACAAGCCAAAGCAAGCTGAATAACGGGTACTAGCACCTCTGACATAACCCCCATGAATACAAGTTTCTGGATTGACATCAAGAAACAATCCACTGTTATAATTCCACGGACAGACTGTACCTAAATCACTAATATGATCAATTTGGAATACAATACAAGGCAATCCACCCACTGTAAGACAAAGAAAACAAAATGCAAGTGATGTATGGAGTTCAAACTTGATGTCTTTGAGTTCAAACTATGGATTCTATAGAAATTTGATTCTCTTTTTGTGGAAAAAAAATATACCTCTAATGGAGGAAATATTTGTACTTCATGAAAACAAGTGTCGTGTTAAAAGTGCTCATACCTATTTCAACACATGGAAAAACATAAAATACAGAATCACGTGTAGAGTACTCTCACATAAACTACCAGACCGTCATAAGTTTAAGTTTTTTTCCCGAAGAGAGCTTCCCATTAGTTAAAGACTTATGAGTGGGACCTATGACATGGTAACACTTCACAATGACAGATACACCTTTCATGGTAGCTTTAATCATCTGATAAAACAAATTTGATCTTCATTAGCAATCCAAATGGTGAACACTGACATTTCCACCATAGCATTATGTGTACCCACATTCCCATCCCAATCTAAAGCCAAATGATTGGTAAGAGATGGCATGGTAACTTCAATCACCGGATTTGCATCCAGAGTTTTGAACCCTCTTTAGAATCAAAATCTAGGCATATAATTCTGCATCTGCGCTCTCTTCATGCCAAGCATAAATGTCTTTGTTTCAAAGATGGCATCGTTCTTTTATAGCATACTCCTAATCTAACAACATTACCTTTTGGTTTTTCAGATTCGGTAGAGTCATATTTTATATGCTTAATTTAGAAGGAATAAGCTTTTTGGGAAGAGTTAGATAAGGTGATTCAAAGGATTCCACAAAGGGAGATGGATTGTTTAGGAGGAGACTTAAATGAACATGTCGGTAAAGAGGCATTAGGATATTAAGGTATTTATAACAACTTTGGTTTTTGGGATATAGATGAGGAAGGTAGGGAGATTTTAAATTTTGCTATGACATTTGATCTCTTTATAGTCAATACAATCTTCAAAAAATGAGACGAACATTTAATTACTTATAAGAGTGGCTTATCACAAACACATTGATTTCTTTATTTGTAGAAAAAAAGACAGAGCGTGTTGTAAAGATTGCAAGGTAATTTTAGGAGAAAGCTTAATCACCCAACATTGATTTTTAGCTATGGATTTATAAATAAAAAATAGATAAAGAATAAAAGAGTGCATCGAGATATTCAGACTAAATGGTGGAACCTCAAAAGCGAGAAATAAGATATGTTTAAACATAAAGTCCTTCAAGAAGATGTTCGGAATTATGTTGGTACACCTTCTGAAACGTGGAACAATACGACTATACTTATTAGGAAAATAGCAAAAGGTTTGTTTAGGTGTATCTAAGTGAGGTGTACTAGCACAAAAAGAAGCTTAGTGGTGGAGTGAAGTAGTGGAAAATAAAATCAAGGCGAATAGGGCATGTTACAAATTACATTATGCTAAGAAAACTAGTGAAACTTTAGAGGCTTATAAGAAAGCAAAGAAGGAAGCGAAAAAGGCATGTCATGTTTGATGATAAGAAAACTAAAGATCTTAATTATGTTAGATGCATCAAAGACAAGGATAAAAAAATTCTAGTGGCAAATGATGATAATATATGGAACGTAAGTTTGATCATTTGGTTACTTTAGAGGACATGAAAATTACAATTGACACACATTGCATCCCTCAAAAGGAAAGTTTTAAATACCTAGGGTCAATTTTTAGAGTGATGTAAGAATTGATGGAGATGTTACACATAGAATTAATGTGGATTGGTTAAAATGGAGAGGAGCATCAAATATTCTTTGTGATAAGAAGATACCATTAAAGTTAAAAGGTAAATATTACCGAGCAACAATTAGGCCTGTCATGTTTTATGGTTCTGAGTGTTGGACAGTTAATCATCAACATGTACAAAAGATGTTGAGATGAATGAGTGGTCATACAAGAAAAGACCGTATACATAATGAGGTTATTAGAAATAAATTATGTGTGGCACCAATGGAGGATAAAATGAGAGAATATCAAGGTAGTTTGGACATATAGAAAGAAGATCAAAAGAAGAACCTGTAGAAGGCATGAAAACTAGATTTTGAAAGTATTAAAAGAGGTAGAGGATGACCACAAAAGTGTTGGAAAGAAACAATAGAGAATGATCTAGCTTATTGTAAGTTAACTGCAAATATGACACATGATAGAGCTATGTGGAAATAAAGAATCCATGTAGCCAACCCCGTCTAGTATGAAAAAAGGCTTAGTTGTTGTTGTTAATTTAGTAGGAATACAATTTAACTAAATTAATTGATCCATTTCTACTATGTAGAGTTTACGTTCTTCTTTTTCTACTTCGTGTAGAAATATCACTCTGACTTTGCTTCATATGTTTGATTAACAAATCCAGTCGCAGGTTGAAAGTCATGAATTGGATACCTAGGGTGTGATCGGCCTTCCCATTGTACCAAGAAAAAAAGAAAAGAAAATGCTCATGTTGAAAAAAGAGACAATATCTGGTCGAAACTAAACAGTTCCTTGAAGTTAATCTCTGCGGGAAAAACACCATTGTTCTCGGGTTGGTTCTTTCTCATTAGTTTAGAGACAATGCAGTCTAACATATGGAGATTAAAATTTGGCGTTGTGTGAAATTAATAATAATTGTAATAATCTGGTTGGTAGTTTTTTCTCTTTAGTTTAGAGAAAGCTATCAGTCAGTTTTGAATGTATTTATTATTGATCAAATCAATGCCATCTTTTGTTGCAACAAGAGATAATGTGTGGCTTAATGTTTGTACAGGTTCCTTGATAAATTGTGTGTGTGATAGACAGCGAGAGACAAGAATGGAATCACTTTGATGAGAAGTCACTATTGTAGTTGATAATTTGATTCAAACTTACAGATAGACCCAAATTATGTTACTCTTAATGCCGCAAGCTAATGTTTTGACTTGTAAAAATCATGTATAAAAGACACTGGATGCAAAGAAATTTCCTAATTGCCATGGTTCACTCACTCCACACATACCACCGAATTGTAACCTCATTAGAACAATAAAAAATGGATGCCTATCATGTTAACACTAAATGAGAATTAGAAAAAGAAAAAGAAAAATTAAAAGAACGAACAAAAAGGTCTTGGTCATAATGTTCAATTGGACTAATTCAATCAGTTTCACATACAACATGAATGTAACATTGATTATGTCGAGACTGACATTTTCAGCCCGATGCCTATCGGTCTACCCTATTCCAGGCTTCCAATCCTAGTGGCTATCAGAAAAGGTATAATGGTGTGCACACATCCATCTCATTCTACAATGCTCCTAAGCATAGGACAACAACAAGTAGGCCTTTTTCTATACTAGACGGAGTCTTGTTTTCATGCAAACAATTAAATCAACATAAATTATATTATTCTTTATTGTTTCCATCCAACATTTTTTGGATCTTTCTCTTCCTCCTTTAACATACGGAGTCGGTTACATTGATCCTTCGTTTTCATGCTAACAATTAACTCAATGTAAATTAGATAATTCTTTATTATTTCCTTCCAATATTTTTTCAATCTTCCTCTTTCTCTTTTAAGATTTTTAGTTTCTTATAGCTTTTCATTGAAACTTTCTTTTGATTGGTTTTCTATACATACAAACCACCTTAAATGATTTTTTCTATTTTATTATCTAATAATATCACTAATTTGTTTCTAATAGTTAACTCAACTCAAACAAGATTATTCTTTATTACGTTTTTCGACGTGAATTATGTTACTCTTAATGCAACAAGCTAATGTTTTGGCTTGTAAAAATGATGTATAAAAGACATAGTGGATCCCAAGAAATTTCCTAATTTCCTGGGTTCCTCATTCCACACAAGCCACCAAATTGTAACCTCATTAGAACAATAAAAAATAGATGCCTATCATGATAACACTAAATGAGAATTAGAAAAAGAAAAAGAAAAATTAGAAGAACAAACATAAGGGTCTTGCACCCAAGGATTGATTGGACTAGTTCAATCAATTTCACATGCAACGTGAATGTAACAGTGATTGTGTTGGGATCTGACATTTTGAACCCATTTTCAATCCGTCGGTTCACCCTATTCGAGGCTCGCAATCCTAGTGGCTATCAAAAAAAGTACAATGGTGTGCACACATCCATCTCATTCCACAATGCTCCTAAAAATAGGACAACAACAATTGAGCCTTTTCCTATACTAGATAGACTCGATTGTTTTTATCCTAACACTTAACTTGAAGTAAATTATGTCATTCTTTATTAATTCCTTCCAACATTTTTTAGTCTTTTTCTTCCTCCTTTAATATACGGAGTTGGTTACATTGATCCTTCGTTTTCATGCTAACCATTAACTCAGTGTAAATTAGATCATTCTTTATTTTTTTCTTCCAACATTTTTTTGATCTTCCTCTTCCACTTTTAAGATTTTTAGTTTCTTATAGCTTTTCGTTGAAACTTTCTTTTGATTGGTTTTCTATGCATACAAGGTACCTTAAATGATTTTTTTTTTTATTTCATTATCTATTTGTATCACCCCTAATTTATTTCTAAAAGTTAATTCAACACAAGCAAGATTATTCTTTATTATATTTTTGGACATTTTTATGGTCTTTCTCTTCTTTTTTTAACATTTACATAATCTATACTAAAGCTTCCTTTAATCATTCTTCTACATATCAAAACCATCTTAAACAATTACCATTTATTTTATTGTATATTAGTTTTACTCTCAATTTATTTGTAATCACTTCATTTTGTAAGAATGGCTACACCAAAATTATTGTCCAATCAGTATAGTATAGAGATTCTTAAGAGTTGTTTAAACATTTCCCAACCTGCAGTCTTGTGAACAAGAATGCCAAAGCCCACCAACATAACTAAATTGCTTCATTTCTTTTATTATTGAATTAGTTTTCTATATATTCAAACCACCTATTTTATTATCTATTGGTATCACTCCAAATTTATTTCTAATTATTGTCCGACCAGTTTTAGGCGTTAACTGTCACTCCCAACATACAACCTTGTGAACAAGAATGCCAAAAACCACCAACATAACTGAATTGCCCCGTCTCTTTAGCAAAGCCTAACGACAAACCCATACGAAGCCATTTGTTGCACGAAATTCTCATAAAAGACTATATCGCACACTAATGCATCTCAATTTTATAATTCAAGTTGAAACCCTACAAGCGCAAACCATTGTATCCTTCACCACCTCGAGCAGCCACCACAACAATTCTTAAGGAGTGAGAGAGATGCTTACAAGGGCAATCCTAGAAGGAGATTGAAACCGATAATTTCAGAGTTTGATGACCGAGATTGTCGATGATCTTGATTTTCCGTAGTTGTCTAAAAGTGTCGGTCAACAGTGATCTACATATGATCTAGATCACCAAGAAACAAGAGGGCCTTTCAATACAAAACAAAATCCTTCAAAGCCATGGCTGATCTTAAGATGTTACGAGCCAACAGAGCGACAATTGAAGGCAACTTTAGGCATATGGCTAAAAGATAGCAATGGTTAGAGTGGCGTCAATGCCCACTGGATTCCTTACCAGGTAGCTTCAATCTTGACAAGATTGTTCTCCTAGACCTTTCTAATAGTTACCAACTGACTCAAGTATGCAGAGATGGCTGGTTATTGTTTAAAAAGGTTGGAGTTACTAACTGCAGTTTATAATTCTTGTTTGCACTAATTTGTTCCAAAATTGTTTGATTTTTGTTTGCTGACTACCAGATGTTGAACAACTTGAGGATGGCCGCTCTTGATTTTTCAAGCTGTCCGAATCTAGAGAAGTTGCTCCTCAAAGGAGCTCAGGCACTGGTTAAAATGAATGAATCCATTGGTAACATGAACGCACTGAATGAACTTGACCTTTCTTGGAGTGGAATCAAGGAGCTTCCGTAGTCGATCAAATTTCTCCATGGGCAGCACACCTGAATTTAAGCAATTGTGGAAACCTAAGAAGGTTGCCCGGTTCCCTTTGTCAGTTGAAAGCATTGAGTGAACTTGACCTTTCGGGAAGTGGCATCGAGGAGCTTATGCAGTCTATCAGAACTCTCGATGGGCTGGACATGTTGAACTTAAGCTATTGCTATAACTTAAGAAGGTTGCGGGGTTCTCTTGGTCACATGAGAGTCCTTTGTGAACTTCACCCTTTGAGAAGTGTCATAAAGGAGCTTTCGGAGTCCATGGGATTTCTACATTGAATGCATATTATTGAACTTAAGCTGGTGCAATAACCTAAGAAGGTTGGTGAAATAAAAGCGGAGTGAACTTGATCTTTCTTGGAGTGCATAGAGGAGCTTTCGGAGTTCATCGGATTTCTCTATAGGCTGCACACGTTGGACTTAAGGTATTATAAGAATCTGAAAAGGTTGCCGGATTCCCTTCGTAACATGGAAGCTTTTAGTAGGATTGACCTCGAGGGAAGTGGCATCGATGAGCTCCCCTTGAATTCATCGAAGTTATATATTCAGGTTCAGAACGATGGTCAGCGTGGAATCTGACACTGAAGGTTGGAGCATGTCCTGAACACTTGGTCAATGTGAAGGCATTTTATGATGACAGGTGGGGCCCACACAGGGGCATGGAATGGCTTAAGCTTATCTTGCTATGGGGCTTCGTCATCGATGAAAATGATTGATCCCGTGGAGAGAGTAAATCATTCTTTACATTGAAAATTTAGTTCGAACTATTATTTACATTTAATTGATTTGCTAGTGTTTGAACGAGTTGCTTGGAAGACTCAGTATTAGTTCAATGCTGCTTGAATTTTGAAGCCTAAATTGCAGCGACTTTCCACCAAGTTTAAGCATGCAAAGGCAGGAGTAGTAACACGACTCCTTGAATGCGGATTGCGTACAGTTTAGGCATTCGTCTACATTATGAAATGCTGATTTGCAACAATCATAAAGCAATACTAGTAAAAACATCTCAGTTCATTATTGCCGATTAGCAACCATTAAAGAGAAATACAACAGCATAATTAATTCGATGAACAATATAAGCATTAAAAGAACAAATTTTCTACCAAGCTAAATAGAGCCACAGATTCTGTTTCTGCTGGTTGATGAACCTTATGTAGTTGAAGCTTCAAGAATTATCAACTCTAAAAATATTCAAACTCACATCTAGAATATCCCCTTTAATAGTGACAAACATCTCAGTTCATAAATGCCAGTTATAGACAAGTCCTGCATTTGTGCTAGTTGATATACCTAAAGGCTTCAAGAATTATGAACGACTATAGACAATTAGCCAAGGGAAGAACTATGATGCCCTATAAAAACCAATCTTACGTAAGTCTATGGACTGTTGACAATTCAATGGTGGTATAACCCAATAAAATCAAACATTCAATTCATATTCATTTGTTTATACACAAATCACACATTGTGATACAACTAAAGGAGGAAGAAAAATAGTCAAACTATTCACAATCTATCAAATCCTACCATATCAGGGTGAAAATGTCAAACCCTATCCTCCAAGTTCCTGAATCTTCTCAACCATGACTAGGCGTTGAAATAGTATTAAATAAAATATGACCACCAACCGTGCTCCATAGGTGGATGATCTCTCCGTAACTATAAGTACACTAAAGTCTTGTATGCTTCAAATCATACTTAATATAATATAATAATCTATATCATAATTAAATTGAGTATCATCATCGTAAACATGATTTTATAATGAACACTCAAAAAGAATGGTAGGACGCTCTAACGCAGTGAGGGGGTGCACGTACGGGTGTCTGTGAGGCTTTGGCCTCGTCTTGTAAGAAAAAAGGGATCGGTCTTCCTCTGGGTCCAGGCCTAGTTCCAAAGATAGTTTTGGTTCCAGTTTCATTTGAAAATTTTAAATTGCGAGAACTTAAGAAGGTTGCCGGGTTCCCTTGGTGACATGACAGAGCTGAGATAAACAATTACAAATAAAAGGAATATATCGCGCACAAATAAAAGGAATACATTAACCTTTACGAAGCCGTTTGTTACACGAAATTCACATAAAAGGAATATATCGCGCACAAATGCGTCTCAATTTTATAATTCAAGTTGAAACCCTAGAAGCGCAAACCATCGTATCCTTCACCACCTCAAGCATCCATCACAACAATTCTTAAGGATAGAGAGAAAGATGCTTACAAGGGTAATCCTAGAAGGAGATTGAAACCGTCAATTTCAGAGTTTGATGACCGAGATTGTCGATGATCAATCCCTCATAGCTCTTTCTCTCCAACGGATCGATGTGACATCAATTCTTTCCCCCTTCCTCTCCGTCTCGCACCCAATTGATCGATTGACTGATCTCGCACAGGGTCGTTCCTCCCTTTGGGTTTCTCTTCTCACATCGCTCGCGTTCTCGGTCGATCAGAACCAATGAAAAAGGTTTCCCCTTAATTTCATTTCGCGCCAGCAAATCCCGCGCTATTTAAACTTTCAGAATTCTCATGACAATGATACGTACGAAACGACACGCGACACGCAATTTTGAACCGAAGCATCAAGACCCCAGTCATGCAAGGAAAGTTTAAGCGGTGACAGAGCACGAACTATATGTTAACCACAGAGAGCGCGCGCGGGAGAGAGAGAGAGGGAGAGACGGGGGGGTCCAAACTATAACAGCAGCATGCACTCGGCCACAATGGCGTGAGTGAAACCCTGTTCAAGATCTTCTCCTTCATTTGATGATTCAGTTTCTTTTTCTGCTCTTTTTCGATTCTTTGTTTTCCGTGGTTTCTTCGGTCTGCAAAATCACTAGTTTAGAACCAACACTTGGAGACGAATTAGTGTGGTTAGTTCAGGAAATAGATTTTGGGTTCATTGTTTTTAATGGAAAAAACCATCAAATTTTGATACAGTTTAGATCATTTAACTCTGGGGCTCTTCAGAAGGCTTTTTACACTTTGAAATCAGGCAACTGAGGGTTGAGTTTTCAAAATGGAGGATTTATCGCCTAGAGATTATACGAGCGCCATGCATGTACAGGTATCTGATTCATATAATAAGTGCAGCATTTCTTTGTTATAAACAACTCGTCCAACTGCCTAGTTCGAGAACGAACAATGTACAGCAATGGTGATGACATCTGAAGTAGAGTTTTTGATGTCGCGGCTCTAGCAAATTACTTAAGCCAGGCATTCCGGTGTGGCGTATATGCCAATGATGACATTGAAGAGGTAACTTTAGATAAGTAGCATGCTTTGACAATTTTCTCTATCTAGCGGGCCTCAGTTGTGTCCAATGAAATGTTATCACAATCAAGTTGAGATGGGCAGAACTCGCTCGTCCGGATTGAATTGGTATTTCTTTTCTCTGATTCATTAATCAGGGAAAGGAAATATCTTCTATTGGTATGTTCAACATTCATATTGTTAGGTTTTGCATGTCCATGGCTTGTCCTGTTCCCTGAAGTAACATCTAGGTCAGACGCAAGTTCTATATATAACAGGGATATAGAATGAGCCAAAGTACATGATATTGGCACATTCAACATTCATGTTGTTAGGTTTTGCATGTCCATAGCTTGTCCTGTTCCCTGGACTAAAAGCTAGGTCAGATGCAAGCTTGATCCCAAAGTTGAAACAAGCTTGAGAAACTTGAACTTTCAATAATTCATCAAAAGTGAACTTGCTAATTTTTGCCGAGGAACTACCGAAAGAGTTCACTGTTTGTTTTGCTGACACACATCAACCAAAACATTTCAAGTACAAGCCAAAGCAAGCTGAATAACAGGTACTAGCACCTCTCACATAACCCCCAGGAATACAAGTTTCTGGATTGACATCAAGAAACAATCAACTGTTATAATTCCACGGACAGACTGTACCTAATTCACTAATATGATCAATTTGGAATACAATACAAGGCAATCCACACACTGTAAGATAAAGAAAACAAAATGCAAGTGATGTATAGAGTTCAAACTGTGGATTTTACAGAAATCTGATTTTCTTTTTGTGGAAAAAGAATATACCTCTAATGGAGGAAATATTTGCACTTCATGAAAACAAGTGTCGTGTTAAAAGTGATCATACCCATTTCAACACATGGACAAACATAAAATACACAATCACGTGTAGAGTACTCTCACATAAACTGCTAGACCGTCATAAGTCTAAGATCTTTGCTCGAAGAGAGCTTCCCATTAGTTAAAGACTTATGAGAGGGACCTATGGCATGGTAACGCTTCACAATGACAGATACACCTTTCATGGTGACTTCAATCATCTGATGAAACAAATTTGGTTCGCTCACTCCACACAAGCCACCAAATTGTAACCTCATTAGAACAATAAAAAACGAATACCTATCATGTTAACACTAAATGTGAATGAAGAACGAACAAAAAGGTCTTGGTCCCAAGGTTCGATTGGACTAGTTCAATCAGTTTCACATAAAACGTGAATGTAACCTGACATTTTCAGCCCATGTCGGCCCAGGCCCATCGGTCTACCCTGTGCCAGGCTTGCAATCCTAGTGGCTATCAGAAATGGTATAATGGTGTGCACACATCCATCTCATTCCACAATGCTCCTAAGAATAGGACAACAACAACTAAGCCTTTTCCTATACTGGACGTAAATTATATCAGTCTTCATTGTTTCCTTCCAACATTTTTCCGATCTTTCTCTTCCACCTTTAATATATGAAGTCAGTTAAATTGATCCTTCGTTTTGATGCTAACACCTAACTCAATGTAAATGAGATCATTCTTTATTGTTTCTTTCCCACATTTTTTTCGATCTTTCTATTCCTCTTTTAAGATTTTTAGTTTCTTATATCTTTTCATTGAAACTTTCGTTTGATTGGTTTTCTATACATACAAACCACCTTAAATGATTTATTTTATTTTATTATCTATTGATATCACCCCTAATTTTTTCTAATAGTTAACTCAACACAAGCAAGATTATTCTTTATTATATTTTTCAACATTTTTATGGTCTTTCTCTTCCTTTTATAACATTTACATAATCTATACTCAAGCTTCCTTTTTTATAATGATAGTTCCTTTATTGTTTGATTTATAAGAAGTTGTAAAGCATTGGATCCTAGCGGCCATACTATCATTTTACATTAAGTCCAGAACCATGGCTCATAACCGAACTATACCAAAATCATCAATTTAGTTCAATTTTGAGCAAGCTACGGTTCAATTCAGTTCCCTAATATTAGAGAACCGATGATGACAGTTTGGCAATTTATTTTGCATTACTACAACCGAATCATAAGCAAAACGGGTAGACCCAAGATAATGGATTACAAGTCTTATTAGTGCTAAAATATGACTTGTAAAAGGTATTCAAATCTAAGTAAGAAAGAAAAGACACTTAATAAAAGATGGACCTCAACAAGGATTAGTGAGGATAATCAATAAGTTGGTGCTAACCCCATGCTACCACAAAGCCTTATATAGACTTTGTGTAGACATCAGTTTTAACTCATGGCTCATAGATATTAAGCAACTTAATAGCATATAACCCCATCAAAGTGGTGGTTATAAAGTGCCACCACGAACATGCATGGCACTAGAGGCCATTATGTCCATGACTTTAGTGGACACTCAATATCCTCTAAAAGGATTAATACCATCAGCAAACATGACTATAAAGACCATATATCTTCTCAATACCATGATCATGAATGGCCATAAACTGTGAGTGCACTGGTCTTGTGACCTACTTTTGATGTTCCCGAATAGTGGGATAAGCATCGCTGAATAATTTAAGAGTTGGGCAACAAAATAACCAACATCTGATTGCCCAGTAAAGTAAGACTGAGGAAAAAATTGTGAGTACAAGTTGATAACATAAATTTGTGCAAATTTTGGTATATCAAACTTGATATATGTTGTTTTAATACTAAAGCTAAAACATCCCAAAGTAATTTTGTATTTCAGGTCGATCACCAGATCTCTGTCCTTGCTAAGTAGTCAAAGGGCAATAAAGTCAGTTGCTTTTCATTTAACTGTCCACCTTCGTCTGCTTCGTCGTTGATTGATATGACTTGATCCAATACCTTTACCAGACAGATTATATATATATCAACGAATTTGGTACTTCTCTGACTATAATTGTCTCTGCTCATGCGCAACATATATATTAAATCAATGATATTGTCGTATGCTTATAATAAAACAACCACCCACAACCATCTATTTGATATATATATATATATAGCGTATGTGGGTATGGGTGGGTGGTTGTTCTATAATATGCTTACTACCGTCATTCCTTAATCACCTAATTAAAAGAGAAAAACGAAACTTCCTATAATTTACTTCAATGGCATCCTCATCTTCTTGTTCTAGAGAAGAGTATCAAGTGTTTCTCAGCTTCCGAGGGAAGGACACTCGTAAGGGTTTCACGGGTCACTTGTACGAAGCCCTTGACAACAGTGGCATCCGCACGTTCATGGATGTAGAGAGGCTCGAAAGCGGAGAGGATATATGTGACAACCTTTTGAGGGTCATCGAGAGGTCGTCGGTCTGCATACCCATCATCTCTCCAAATTATGCTACCTCCCTTTGGTGCTTAACGGAAATGGCCAAGATGGTTGAGTGCGACAACAAGACCATCATTCCCGTCTTCTTCAATGTCCATCCTTCTGATGTAAAGAAGCAGAAGGGTCCATTTGAGGCAGCATTCGTAGAATACGAAAGGAGCCTTGATAACAAGAACAAGGTCGAAGAATGGAGGACAGCATTGACGCAAGTCGGCGCACTTTAAGGTTTCAATCTCGACGATGATGCTAATGGGTGAGTTACTCTGTGTGTGTGTGTGTGTGTGTGTGTGTGCATGTATTTATGTCCGTGTGTGAGAGAGAATTGAGCATTTGGGAGGAAATCCTTATAGATTAAATCTCATTTGCTGGAAGATGGCAACACCAGTTGGAAGATCGAGTTCTAAAGCATGGGCTTAAGTTTTCAGAAAGGAAACGTAAATCTCATTTGCGGATCTTCTTGATTAATTCCTACTAAGCACGGGTAACCTGAGTGGGGCCCTCATTGGAATTGATTCTCGTGTAGAGGATGTAATGAAGTTATTGAGCATTGAGGAAGATGATGTTAAGATGATTGGGATTGTTGGCATGGGGGGTATCGGAAAACCCACACTGTCTAAGGTAATTTACAACCAAATATTCGAGAAGTTTAATTCAAGCAGCTTCATTTCAAACATTAGGGAAGAAGCAAAGAGCATAAGAGGATTGAAATCTTTGCAAGAAAAGCTTGTTGGTGATATTCTAAGGGATGGTGTGAAAATAAATAACATTGACCAAGGTAAAACGATAATCAAACAAAGATTTTCTTCTAAGAAGGTTTTGATTGTTGTGGATGATGTTGACACTAGAGACCAACTCAAGGCACTTGCAGAAGAGAAGACATGGTTTGGATGCGGAAGTCGAATCATAATTAGCACAAGAGATGAACATGTATTGAATGTGCATGGCGTTACTCTAGAACAAATTTATAGGCCTAATGAATTAAATGATGTTGATTCACTTAAGCTATTCAGTTATCATGCGTTTGGAAGAGATCAACCAACAGAAGAGTACATGGAGCTCTCCAGAAAAATTGTATCCACCAGTGGAGGCCTTCCCTTGGCTTTGGAAGTTATAGGCTCTTTTTTATTTGACAAGAGAGATCCAGACGCGTGGAAAGAGTTGTTAGAGGGATTGAAGAAAAAGCCTTGGATCCAAGATAGTTTGAGACTTAGCTATGACGGTCTAAGTGATGAACAGAAAAAGATATTTCTTGATATTGCCTGCTTCTTTATTGGTCGTGATCAGCATCATGCAAACACATTTTGGAAAGGATGTAATTTGAAAGCAATTCAATTATCAATTACAACACTGCAGCATCGATGTCTTATCGAAAAAGGTGAATTCCAGATGCACGATCAGCTTCGTGATATGGGGAGAGGGATCGTTAGTGAAATTCATCCACCAGAGAAGCAAAGATTATGGAGTGCTGATAAGGTTTTGGATGTCCTGTATCATTGCAAGGTATGTTCCTATCACTTTTGTTTCTTCTTTCTCGGCATCTGCATTGTCTATTTTAGAGATCTTGATAATTCCGTAATAGTCTAAAAGTGCCAGTCAACAGGGATCTAAATACGTTGAAGGCATCGATCTAGATCACGAAGAAACAAGAGGGCCATTCAATACAGAATCCTTCAAAGCCATGGCTGATCTTAAGTTCTTACGAGCCAATGGAACAACGATCGAAGGCAACTTTAGACATATGCCTACAAGATTGCAATGGTTAGAATGGCGTCATTGCCCACTAGAATCCTTGCCAAACGACTTCAATCTTGAGAAGATTGTTGTCCTAGACCTTTCTAACAGCGACCACCTGACTCAAGTGTGGAGTCATGGCTGGTTATGGTGGCTTTGGCCGAAAAAGGTTGGTTTTGCTAAATGCAGTCTATAATTCTTACTTGCACTAATTTGTTGGAAAATTGTTTAATTTATATTTGTTGACTGACAGATGTTGAACTTGAGGATTCTTGACCTTAGTGACTGCATTCATTTAAAGGCCACCCCCGACTTTTCTAGCTGTCCAAACCTAGAGATGCTGTTTCTTGGAGGAGCTGAGGCACTGGATCAAGTGCATGAATCCATTGGGACTCTAAGGAGGCTAGGTGTGCTACGCATGGAACGTTGCACAAGTCTCAAAGTGTTGCCCGAGTCCATCGGCTCTCTCCATGAGCTGCACACTTTGAACTTAAGCTGGTGCAAGAGCCTAAGAAGGTTGCCCGGTTGCCTTGGTGACATGAAAGGGTTGAGCGAACTTGATCTTTTGGGAAGTCACATCGAGGAGCTTCCTGAGTCTATTGGGTGTCTGCATGGGGTGAAGAGGTTGGACTTAAGCTGGTGCTGGAAACTAAGATGTTTGCCCGTCTCCATTGGTGACATGAAAACACTGAGTGAACTTGGCCTTACAGGAAGTGTCATCGAGGAGCTTCCTGATTCTATCAGATTTGTCCATAGGCTGCACACTTTGAAGTTATGCTATTGCAAGTACCTAAAAAGGTTGCCGGCTTCCCTTGGTCAAATGAAAGGCTTGAGACATCTTCACCTTTTGGGAAGTCACATCGAGGAGCTTCCGGAGTCCATCGGATATCTCAATGGGTTGCAGACGTTGGACTTAAACTGGTGCAGGAACTAAGAAGGTTACCAGGTACTCTTAGTCCGCTGAAAGCGCTGTGTGTAACTTAAGTTAGAGGAAAGTGGCATCCAGAAGCTCCCTGTGTCTATCGGAACTCTCGATGGGCTGCGCACGTTGAAGTTGAGCTATTGCGAGAACCTAAAAAGGCTCCCGGCTTCCCTTGGTCGTTTAAAAGGACTCAAGTATCTTGGCCTTAAGGGAAGCAGCATCGAGGAGCTTCCGGAGTGCATCAGAGATCTTCATGGGCTGCACACGTTGGACTTAAGGGAATGCAAGAAGCTAACAAGTTTGCCAGGTACCCTTGGTAATATGAAAGTGCTGAGTGATCTTGGCCTCGGCCGGAGTAGCATCAAGGATCTCCCCGATTCCATTGGTTCTCTCAAGGAGTTGAGATATTTGGACCTACGCTTTTGCTGTAATGTGGGAGAGTTGCCACCTCGGCTTGGGACGCTGTCCAATCTTGAGGAGCTGGATGTCTCCGGCACCAATATCGAAGAACTCCCCAATTCCATTGAGCACCTTCAAAAGCTGAAGGTGTTGAAACTAGAAACATGTCATAAGCTCAAAAACCTGCCCTTGGGAAGGATGAAGAGTTTAGAGAAGTTGGTAGTGCAGGGAAGAGGAGACACCGAATACGAAGGTGAGGATTACTTTGAAATGCCGCACGGCTTTGTGGCAATGAGTGGACACTCACAACACTCCGCCTCTGCCACCCATCAAACCGAGTTCAGAAGGCTTGAATTCATCAAATTGGATCAAATTCTACAATGGACTCAGTGGAATCTGGTAATAAAGGCAGGAGCATGTCCAGAACACGTGGTCAATGTGACGGCATATTATAGTTACTACTGGGGCCAATACAGGGGCATGCAATGGCTTAAGCTTATCTTTCCAAGGGACTTCGTCATCGATGAAATAACCTAGTGAACATCAACTAATTGATTAAGTCGACGTTGCATCTTTTGATGATATTAGCTGTTCGCTTCTGCATTCACGTACTGAAGCAAATCAGATGATGCAATTGTACTCCTTCCTTGATGATAAACCAAGATTGGTGAGAATATACCCACATAAATCAGGAGTAAGATTTGGAAGAGATGTAATATTGAATCTCTTTCCTTGTTTACTTCTCCTTTTTCTTTAGACAAAAGTTCGTAAATTCAATCATCTTGTGTATGTTATATGCAATCCAGTTCTCTCGCAGTTCAGCTTGTTCAAGTCAAGAGATGCAAAGTTAGGAACAAGTAAAGCGCCCCTCACTAAATTCCGGATAGAGGGGACGGGCAGCCTTAATTGGGGATGTCAACAGGTCAAATCTTGTGTCCATTATGGATTTCATTTCGGGTTCTACTAGCAGAAGTCAAAAACTGAATCCGTCCATATCGAGAATTACATAGATAAAAACACAGGCATATATAAATATAATATATATATATATATATATATATATATATATATATATATATATATATATAATATATATATATATATATATATATCAATAATTTGATGTTTACGTTCATCACTGGGTTTAGATAGGTAGGACCTGAGAAACATGTTCCTGCTAGTGCTACTTACAACCATTAGATAACACAGACTAAATAGGCAAAACAGATTTCTAGTTGATTTTCCCACATTGGCCATTGTAACTAGTGCTACTAAAGAGGTGATTCCAATATCTTTCCTGCCATGCGACATGGTGGATAGGCCAGACCCGTATTGACATCTCTAATGATAATTGGGTCTTCTCTACCTCAGATTCGCTCTTGTGTGGTGTATTTCGGGATTCATCTATGGCATTGATACATTGTTATTGTCTTTTCTTTCCATTCCTTTTCTTCAAAGTAGATGATTTTGTCATGATGATGAGGAACTCACAACAGGATGGACAAAGAAATCGCCTCTCTGAAACAGTTAGGGTTGATGGGCCTCATAATGGGTAAAAAGCAGGTTTATATGCTGAGGTCCATGTTTGATTGCGACTAAAACAATTGAGTTCTGTTGTTCAAAGCCTTATAATCAAACACTCCTTAACAAAGCATTGGGGTACCTGGGAGGAACACTGCCTCACAATCAATTAATTAAAGAAGTACATTTGTCTAATTTCAGTTCTATTGTCCAAGGCCAAGTAATCAAACACTCCCTAACAAAGCATTGTTGTACCCTTTTTTAAAAAAAAAATAACAAATTCCGAACACAATATGTCAATGCCTTGTCTAATTTCAGCATATACAGCTAAAAATTTTGGCCGAACACAATATGTAACAGCAGACATGGTCAGATGGGTAGTCCCAATTTTTTTCGATACTGTTAACATCTCACTTATCTCTGTACTGTTGTTATTTATTTGTATTGATTCCTAAGTTTTTCTTTTCATCTTCTTTGAAGGAGAGACTCCCAAATGCCTTCAATCAAATGCCTTCAAAATATATGTAACAGTAGATATGGTCAGCTAGGAACTGAAAACCGGAACTGATTAAATCGATCTCAGATATCTCCTGATTCAGTTACGGTTCATATTTTTCAGGAATCAACCCAAAAGGTAACTTGTGAATTATACATTCCAAAGTAAAAATCATAAACTAAAAAGTATTTAGTTTCAATTACGCTTGTATATAACGAATCAAGGGATTACTTTTATTTTCAAGATGTTTGATGAGGTTGATTTTAAAGCTGATGACAACAAATAAGTTTAGTACAAACAAACAACAACAACAACTAAGCCTTTTCCCATACTAGATTGGGTCGACTACGTGGATTCTTTGTTTTCACAGATCCCTATCGTGTTAGCCGTTAACTCACAATAAGTTAGACCATTCTTTATTGTTTCTTTCCAACTTCTTTTGATCTTCTTTCTATATGTCCAAACCATCTTAAACGATATTCTCTCATTTTATCCTCCAACAAATAAGTTTAGTATTCTGAATAATAGAACTTTGTCAACCTTCTTTTTGAACGATAAACTTGATCTTCTCGATGCCCACCCTTTTAAGAAATCGAGCCATGTGTAAAGAAGTCTGCACCGACACGAGGCATGTCTCTACCCCTTCTATCGTCCCACCAAAATCTCCTATAGCAGAACGCCCAAAACGCCGAAACAAACATGAATTAAATATGACCTGAGAAGAACGACTGGGTCTTCTTCCCATGTCGTTATTTCTTGAATTTCCACAAAAACGCGTCAGATCAAGATGCTCTTCCTTCAAAAGAAGAAAAGCGTGTGACAGTACCAGCACGGTAGACTCATGGAAGTGACTCCGAAGAAGATGATGATGAACGCAGCCTAATATTTCCTTATATTAGTCTCTTATTGGTCACACATTCATACTTGTCCACAGAATTTGGTGAAATTTCCATCCGAGTTCTAGAATTGTCCATATTTTGTGAAGAAAATTAATCCAAATATAAGATATCAAAATGACATCGGTGCACTTGTCCGTCAAGAACATAGTGAGGTTATTTAGGTCATATACTCTCTACCCTTGTAAACGTGGGAAATAACACCGGTACCCTTCTAAAAAATTATCGTCCCTGCTTATAGCGAGTCCGACGGTTGACTCGAATTATGAACTTGAAATTATTGATGGGGCTGGACTGGACTGGACTCATCCAATCTACAATGACTTTGGATCTAACGCATACAAGATTTGGATCCAACCCATCCGATTCCCTCGAAGAAATTGTCCACAAAATTTGCTGGAATTTCCAAGTAAGAAAGTTCGAGAATTCTCAGTATTTTTGAAAGAAACCCCAAAATAAGAAATCAAAATAATTCATACTCAATGGTTGCATATTTTATTAAAAGCTCGAAATTTGAAAAGGAAAACAAGCATCGAAGTTAGCGCATGTAACTCAACAGCTGAATTTTATTTTTTGAAAAATATAAATGAAGCCTCACTGACGGCCCTTACTCACCGTGTATGGGCCGGGTTTTCAAGCCTCAAAACCCACCCTACAACAGGAGGGCAAGATGGGTTTGCCGTAGACCCGTCTTGAAGTATATATATTAGTATTTATTTATATAAAATATAAATTTATTTGAAGTATTTTATATGCTTATATGTATATATAAATAATATTTTGTTTAATTTAATAATATAAAAAATCATAAATAATTTATATTTTATGTTGTCCGTAGAATTTGCTGAAATTCCCAATCGAAGTCTCACAGGCTGTTAGCCTTACGAACGTTGCTATGCACTCGCCATAATAAATGTTAATATGACATAAGATAACACACGTCAACGACTAAGAATCCTGTAGCCAACTTTACTTATTGTAAAACGCAACTTGGTTTCGGATTTGGACTTGGTTCTCCGTAAGGACTTGGGTCCAGTTCATAAGTACATTGAAAATCAAAGGCTTCTTAATTAGGCTGGATCCAGGCCATGCCCGTCTTTTCCAAGACTTACATTGTTTCATCTAATTGATGAGGATCAGCGAGACCCACGACATTCATACACCAAGTGTCATACCCACTTGAGTCGTGACCATGACCCGGCCCGAGCCGATGCCATGTGGCCGCTTCTTGCGTGAGCGTGACCAAATGCAATACTAATTTAATTCAAACTCAAGAAATATCTAACTGAAATAGATATTCATATCTAAGTTCTAAACAACACGTGTAAAATGGTGTGGGGCCCACCTAACAATAACCCCAAATAAGAGACTTTCTCAATCATTCAACACTTATCATACCATCTAATGTAAAAAATGCAGCTCTATCAAACTACTATTATGCTCCGTGTGCCTTCGAAGTGTTACCTTTAGGATGAGTTGTAAAATAATAGGGTGAGCTCCTATACATAGCTCAGTAGGGAGGTTAAACACCTTTAAATAGAAATCATACTAAAAACATGCATAGTTTCACAATTATTTCATAGCAAAGCACAATTACCTTCAAATCATGATCTCAAATTTATACGCACACACTCACGTAGACGCACATGTCATTAGTTTCGATAATTAAACTCATACTATGTCTGCCCTAAAGGCCACGGGAGTCGTCCGACCCTCCCTAACGTGACCTCGGTAACCCCATCTACGACGTTAACCACGCCGACTCTCACGACAGAGTGCCCGAGAACACACCCTGTATTCGCCCCAATCCAAATCACCCGAGGGACCTACAAGTCTCTAGAGACCCCACACAAACTACACAAGTATGACTCGTATATTCACACATCATTACATTTCTAAAACCAATTACAGTTCATCACATTCACAAATCATATCCAGATCCACAATTATCCAAAATCAAACTCATATTCACACAACATTTAAATACCATGTTTATACAACACATGCATATCAAAACATGCTCTTTATCAAACAATGTCGTAAACATGTTCTATTTGAAAAGCATATCAAATAACCCATAATTGCGAATAACATTTCATAAACATCAATAAAATATTTATCAATCATGCACATTTAAATCTATCTAAAATAAGTAAAATCACTTCTAGCATGGTTCTGTAAAAGAATGCATAACCCTCTACCTGAAGGAGCGCTAAAATCCAGTCCCCAAGCTGCCGGACCACTCTTATCACCATCAAATCCTCCAATTTTAATCTCTAAACAATTATAAATAATTAAAATATTAAAATTTATTTAACTATTAATCTAACGAAACAAACTGTATCTAAATCGGATCCCAAACCCCAATCTGGATCCGAGATCCAAATTGATACCCAGATTCATATTTGATCCAAATGAGTGACACAATAGGTAGTTTATGTCATTGTGTCAACAAAAAATCTGTAACTATTGACATGGGTATTGTTTCTAACCTAGAAACTCATTTAAAGACAGCCCAAACTTGACCCGTTTCTGACACAAAATTCGAGACAAAACCTTTTTTGACACATAATTGGTTCTTAACATGAGACACGAGGACACGACACGAACCAGTGTCGACTCATGACATTTTAGACACGACATGTCGTGTCCGATATGGCACAACACAAAAGCGAGGGCACGCCCAAAAGGGCCGATTCTAGTGGTTTTCCGGCATCGATTTCGTCGGTTTCTGGTGACGATTAAGGTCGGTGATAGTTCTCAACCGATCACCTACCCTTCTTCTTCCAACCTAATCCATCAATGGTCGCTGACGGCGTCTTTTTCGTCGGAAAATTCATGAAAAACATTAACTCGGATTTGAGAAATTTTTTATGAATCTACGCTTGTTTTGAGCCGATTTTCGCATAATAAGGCTTGTTTTCGAAGGGTTAGCTTGAACCAAACAAAAGCCCTATGATCTAACTCCGTTTTAGCAGCCAAAAATGAGAAATTTGACAAAAATTGAGATGGGGCAAATTGAGTAAAGTTGATTATTTGGATGAGAGAGAGAACAAGTCAAATTGTGGGCATATTGATACAGGTGATATTGTATAAAAGACTTTATATCACCTTTGTTTTTAGTCTCGTAAGTAAATATCAAAGTGATCCTTGTTTATAACATTGGATAACTTAAAAAAAAATTAAAAGATATCTTAAAGGAACAAAAGATTTAAAATTTTGTTCACCCACCAACGGTGGTAGTCATTGTGACTTATAATCTTCTATTTCTATAGACTTCTTCCCTCGTCGTTATTTCTTCAATTTCCACAAAAACGCGTGAGACCAACATGTTTTTTCTTCATAAGAACGCCTTTCTTGTTTTTTCTCTTTTTCTTCAAAAGAGAAAAAGCAAAGCAACGCGTTGGAAGATGATGAACGTAGCTTAATCTTTCTCAGTATCTTGCTTTTTAAGGCTGGTTGTTAATAACTTGTTATTTCCATGGGAGTTTCAGGGAAGTTGTCCACAGAATTTGCTGAAATTTCCATCCAAGTTCTAGAACCGTACGTATCTTTTCAAAGGAATTAATCAAAATAATTCCTTGTAAACCACAGAAGAACGTGGAAAATGACACCGGTACACATCTACCCTTGTAAACATGGGAAATAACATCGGTACCCTTCCATTATCGTCCCTGCTTATATAGCAAGCCTGTCGGTGGATCCGAATTATGATGAACTTGAAATTATTGATGGAGCTGGGCTGAACTCATCCATTCTACAAGGACAAAGATTTGGATCCAACCAATCGAATTCCCTCGAAGAATTTGTCCACAAAATTTGCTGGAATTTCAAACTAAGTTCAAGAATTCTCAGTATTTTTGAAAGAAACCCCCCCGATAAGAAATCAAAATAATTCATACTCAAATGGTTGCATATTTTCTTAAAAGCTCAAGATTTGAAAAGGAAAACAAGAGTCGAAGTTAGCGCATGTAACTCAACAGCTGAATTTTATTTTTTAATTATTAAATAAAAATATCATTTCTTTTTCCAAGCTTTTTATACTCAAATGGTTGCATATTTTCTTAAAAGCTCAAAATTTGAAAAGGAAAACAAGCATCCAAGTTAGCGCATGTAACTCAACAGCTGAAATTTCTTTTAATATTATTGACTACAAATAATTTTCTTTTTCCAAAATTTTTATACTAACATACAGTGACGGACACATGTTAACTGAAATTATGGGGAAAGAAGAGGGACATCAAGAATTTTTTGGAAAATATAAATGAAGCCTCACTGACACCCCTTGCTCACCTGATATTTTGAAAAGAAATATCACAAAGTCAAGGCAATAAGCTTATAACACTTCATCACTTTTGATTTGGAATATGTATCAAACCCATTCCATAATCCAAATAAGAACAGAATTTGGACCGGCAAACCTTTAGCCCTGTGGTGTCCTCCACCTTCCCTTACCTCTATTTATGCTCTGATTCTCACCAGCGGCAAGCGCGAGTTCCCAATCTTCGATTCTTTCTCTCTACTTTGATCCCTTTGATTTCCTTAAGAGAAAAAACAAATCGTTCTATAATTTCCCTCAATGGCATCCTCCTCCTTACATTCTTCTCCTCCTAGCGAAAAGTATCAAGTGTTTCTCAGTTTTCGAGGGGAGGACACTCGTAAGGGCTTCACGGATCACTTGTATGAAGCCCTTCAAACAATCAGAGGCATCCGGACATTCATGGATTATGAGAGGCTAGAATTTGGAGAGAACATCGGAGACAACCTGTTGAAGGCCATCGAGCAGTCGTCCATCTGCATACCCATCATCTCTCCCAATTATGCTACCTCCCGTTTCTGCTTGATGGAGCTGGCCAAGATGGTTGAGTGTGACAACAAGACCATCATTCCCGTCTTCTTCCATGTTGATCCTTCTGATGTAAGAAAGCAGAAGGGCCCATTTGAGGCAGCATTCATAGAATACGAAAATATCCCTGATCACAAGAAAAAGATTGAAGAATGGAGGACAGCACTGAGGCAAGTCGGTGAACTTACAGGTTTCGTTCTCCAGGATGATACTGATGGGTACGTTTCTCTCTCTCTCGCTCTCTCGTGGCATATAGACCTGTTCCCACCCAGATAATTCGAAACCTGAAACCTAACCAAATAGATCTTGATTGGTTTTAGATGAAACCAGTTTTAATCGGAATCAAACACTTTTATACAAACTTTGAAAACTATAAGAAAATTTTAAAAGAATACTCAAAACTATCGTTTCTGATTTCTGTTTTTATATGAGGTGAAATAAGAACCAAACAGGGCGTTCCCGACCAGTTCTACTTCCGGTTTCAATGATTCTTGTGGTTCAGCAGATTCCTAATCCTGTTAAGTTCCTGTTGAAACCGTCAGACTGGCTTGGGACCGTTCACATCTAGGGAAATACACATATATAATGTACACCCTCTTTTTATATATATAGCAGTAGATGTATAATATCATCGCTGTAAAATCTTTATAAAAAGCTTGACCATTCGATTGGCATTATCACAAGTGGGGATTTGAATTTAAAAAAAGTACAAAACTACTGTTATATTTTTATACTTTATATTTAATGTAGCATGCTGGCTTATGCTTGGCGTGGTTGCACTTGAGTTTGGGCTTCTAAAAATTTTGGGTTTTAAGGATAATCTATCCTAATAGTTAATCTTAGTTGGATCATTGCGGCATACACACACATAGAGGCGCACGTAGAGATATTTCTGAACCATTGTATCATCCATTCATTGATGTGAATATTGAACAGTAACGAAGCAAAGTTCATCCAACTGGTTGCTAAAGTGGTACTAGACAAGCTTCACAACGTGCCATTGCATTCTGGGCAGCTCATTGGAATTGATGCTCGTGTAGAAGATGTAATGAAGTTATTAAGCATTAAGGAAACAGATGTCAGGATGATTGCAATGGTTGGCATGGGGGGAATTGGCAAAACCACACTCTCTAAGGTCATTTACAACAAAATATTCAAGGAGTATAATGCCAGCAGCTTTGTTTCAGATATTAGGGAAGGGTCAAAGGGCGCAAGAGGATTGGAGTCTTTACAACAAAAGCTTGTTTCTGATATTCTAAAGGACGATGTGAAAATAAATTGCATTGACCAAGGTAAAACGATAATCAAACAAAGATTTTCTCAGAAGAAGGTTTTGATTGTTCTGGATGATGTTGATAGTGAAGACCAACTCAAGGCACTTGCAGGAGAGAAGACATGGTTTGGATGCGGAAGTCGAATCATAATTACCACAAGAGATGAACATGTATTGAATGTGCATGGCTTAACGGCAGATGAAATTTATAGGCCTAATGAATTAAATGATGATGATTCAGTTAAGCTATTCAGTTATCATGTTTTTAGAAGAGAGAGACCAACAGAGGAGTACATGGAGCTCTCCAGAAAAATTGTATCCACAACTGGAGGCCTTCCCTTGGCACTAGAAGTTGTAGGCTCCCTTTTATTTGATAAGAGAGATCCAGATCAATGGGAAGAGCTCTTACAGGCATTGAAGGACACAACTCGCAACACTTCCCCTCCTTCACCCATCAAACCGAGTCCAGAAGGCTTCAGTTAACCGAAAATATGGATTCATATTAACCATGCACGGTTTGGAATCTGGTAATAAAGGCTGGGATTGTGGCCCATATAGGGGCATGCAATGGCTTAAGCTTATCTTTCCAAGGGACTTTGTCATCGATCAAATAATATAGTGAACATCAACTAATTAATTAAGTTGATGTTACCTGGCATCTGTAGTGTCAAATAAGACATTTATGGCCCCATGTGAACGAAGTAATGGTTGTCCCATTTATGGTTCTTGCAGGCTTTTTCAGTGGTTTCATTTTTCTCTTCCTTTGAGCTTGAGGTAGTAACAACATACACAACCTTTAATTTTGTAACAAAGAAGTTAATTTTGTAATAAACAAGTGTATGTTCTTTTTCTACTTATGAAAGTTGATGCCATTAAGTCTATTTGACTTAATAAACTCGAATGTCATCTCTGGTCGGAAAGTGTTCATTACATGCCTGCAAAGATAGTTTACAACAGATAAAACTTTGTGTGCAAGAAAGAATCTCATAGTCACTAATCACATCATACTCATTGAACACATTTAGCTTGAATTCTTACATCTATAAAACTCGTGTGCAATAAAGAATCTCATACAGTCGTTAAGGTGTGTGCTGGCGTTGCAGGGCCAGGCTCAACAATTGTGCGTACGCCAACATGGCGTTGCGGGGCCAGTCACTAATCACAAGTGCTTACATTTATTGCCATGCAACTAGTTATGCTAGTCAATACAGAACCATGGGTTCCGTGTTTTCTTTGGGTTCTCTTAGATCTGCAACTCTTTTTGTCATTCTTCTAACTTCTTTTACTAATTCTGGTGCAAACTAAATTTATTGTGCAAACCGGGGAAGACGTTCAACCGTCCAAAATTCCAAATCATGTATTCAAAACCATCGGCGAGTTTTTTTCAACAATTTTTGTGATGGACCATATCCATTTAAACAGCAAAAATTTATCCAATACAAATGAATACAATATATTGAAATTAAAAGATATAAATGTGTTCTGATTAAATACAGATGACTCATGAGGATGAAGACAGTATATGGAATTATAGGTGAGTGGCATTGCATAGAATTGCAAAAAAAGCACAACCTCAACAAAGAAACTAACGAGGAACAAATAAGAAGCAAGTTGACTAACTTCTCTATCAAGGTTGTACATTTAAAAAAAAACTTAAGCTTGACTAAATGCATTCTGTGCAGGACCAGTACGTGGGACCCTATTTTTGTGGTTCCGGACACATGGAACCGCGAATCTCACACACTACAAATGCAACACGAACCAAACGAAAAGCACCTTTTAACCACTACAAATATTATTTAATACTGATTATATACAAGTATAATACCGTTCACATTTTCCCTTGATGGAACACAAACACACATAAATAAATATACATATATATATATATATATATATGTATATATATATAAATATATATATATATATGTATATATATATATATATGTATATATATATATATATATGTATATATATATATATATGTATATATATATATATATGTATGTATATATATATATGTATATATATGTATGTATGTATATATAGAGAGAGATGATGGTCCTTGAAAGGATAAAGAAAAATACTTAAATTAAAATGATAGTTTTTTTATAATATTCGGAGATTGATAGCATTCAAACAAATCTCAACCATCCAATCTTAAAGATGGGTGGCTGTATAATTTAAAAAAACAAAAGATTACATGTGTAAATTAAGTACACCAGTAAAATGATATTTGCAGCTTTTTGCCTATGATTTCAAATATAACAAAATTTTCTCTGCGTTTAGATAGAGAGAATGAGAAAGAAACTAGAGCGAGAGGTTAGAGTAAAAGAACAGCACTTATACTTTATAATTAACAAATAAGTATTTAACTTAAATTTGTAAATTGAATGCTTTGGTAAAATATCTTCAGGATGTTCAAATAAACTCAAACGACTTTTAACTCGTGTAGAGGAAGTTGGCATTACTGACTGAGTTGCAATTTTGATTGATCCGGCTGGAATTTTCAATCCTTGGATTAGGCCGACCAATTGAACCTTTAATTCATAATTTCAGGATGTTCAGCTCGCTAGGACTTAAAGTTTGTGTTTCATCCTTTTTCATGCTTGAGTTGATTTTGAGGATGACCGTGCTGTCAGTAAGCAGACGAGTAATTCGTTCTCCTCTTCTTCACCAAGTACATAGTGTGATGAGGTTGTGGTTGGTGAAGATGATTTGGGCGACACAGCAACATCATCAATTAACCAACCACAACCTCATACGAAAAGGAGGGAAGGATTTGTAAACTTACCAATAGAAGTTGCAGAAATTAATTTACAAGAGTAGGAATGATCTACAACTACCATTAATTATAAATAGGGATGGTTGTTCACCTTAAACAGACATCAATCAATCAATTAAGCATTGCCTGTTAATTTTCTTTCTTTTTTTGTTTTCCTAGCTGTAGCATTTGCTTTTAATAATGCAATTTCAGCTATCCTTTCCTATTTTGTTTCGAGTTTATATTTCTGTTGCACAATCAAACCCACAACCATCACTCTATTAGAATCTTTCTAGAATTGTAAAATTCACCATAAATTGATTTTAAATCATATTTCTCTGATTTTTATATATTTAGAAATGTTGTCACGTCTACCTTCTATAGAAATAAAAATCGACGACTGAGATACGATAGAAACCATTCGAACCGTATCATATTCGAACTCTATCATAGACACCTAGTTTGTCTCACATACCATGAATGGCCCATACTTCTCTTACTATAATTGTCTCTGCTCATGCGCGACATATATATATATATATATATATTTATATATATATATATATATAATATATATATATATATATATATATAAATCAATGATATTGTCGTATGCTTATAATAAAACAGCCACCCACACCCATCGATTTGATATATATATATATATATATTAACGTATGTGGGTATGGGTGGGTGAGTGTTCATTAATAAGCTTACGACAATATCATTTAATATAATCATTGTGTGCTGTATTTATTCAAAGTAGATGATTTTGTCACGATGATGAGGAACTCACAACAGGACGGACAAAGAAATCGCCTCTCTGAAACAGTTAGGGGTGTATGATCGCAAGGCTGGGACTACGGAAGTTGCAATTCCAGTAGGTTGATGGGCCTCATAATGGGTAAAAAGCAGGTTTATATAATGAGGTCCATGTTTGATTGCGACTGAAACAATTTGAGTTCTGTTGTTCAAAGCCTTATAATCAAACACTCCTTAACAAAGCATCGGGGTACCTGGGAGGAACACTGCCTCACAATCAATTAATTAAAGAAGTACATTTGTCTAATTTCAGTTCTATTGTCCAAGGCCAAGTAATAAAACACTTCCTAACAAAGCATTGTTGAACTTTTTTTTTTAAAATTAACAAATTCCGAACACAATATGTCAATGCCTTGTCTAATTTCAGCATATACAGCTAACAATTTTGGCCGAACACAATATGTAACAGCAGATCTGGTCAGATGGGTAGTTCCAAACTTTTTCGATACTGTTAACATCTCACTTATCTCTGTACTGTTGTTATTTATTTGTATTGATTCATAAGTTTATCTTTTCATCTTCTTTGATGGAGTCTCTACCAAACGCGTTTTCCACAAAATTACCTTGATTAGGTGTATGCTTTTAAGGAAAATTAAAACAAAAAAAAAAATGGCACAAGGAACATTTTGATAACTTGTTATTTCCACCGTAGTTTGGCGGAAGTTGTCCCCAGAATTTGCTGAAATTTCCATCCAAGTTCTAGAATTGTCCATATTTTGTGAAGGAAATTAATCCGGATATAAGATATAAAAATGACATCGGTACACTCGTCCGTAAAGAACATAGTGAGGTTATTTAGGTCATATACTCTCTACCCTTGTAAACGTCGTAAATAACACCGGTACCCTTCTATTATCGTCCCTGCTTATAGCAAGTCCGTCGGTTGACTCGAATTATGAACTTCAAATTATTGATGGGGCTGGGCTGGACTCATCCAATCTACAATGACTTTGGATCTAACGCATACAAGATTTGGATCCAGCCCATCCGATTCCCTCGAAGAAGTTGTCCACAAAATTTGCTGGAATTTCCAAGTAACTAGTTCGAGAATTCTCAGTATTTTTGAAAGAAACCCTAAAATAAGATATCAAAATAATTCATAATCAAATGGTTGCTTATTTTATTAAAAGCTCGAAATTTGAAAAGGAAAACAAACATCGAAGTTAGAGCATGTAACTCAACAGCTGAATTTTATTTTAAAATTATTGAGTAAAAATAACACTTCTTTTTCCAAGCTTTTTATACTAAAACACATTTGACGGACCCATGTTAACTGAAATTATGGAAAAAGAGCAGGGGCACCAAGAATTTTTTGAAAAATATAAATGAAGCCTCACTGACGGCCCTTACCTGATATTTTGAAAAGAAATATGACAAAGTCAAGGCAATAAGCGTATAAAACTTTATCAGTTTCGAATTGAAATATGTATCAAACCCAATCCATAATGCAAATAAGAACAGAATTAGGGCCGCCAAACATTTAGCCCTGTGGTGTACTCCACCTTCCCTTACCTCTATTTATGCTCTGATTCTCACCAGCGGCAAGCGCGAGTTCCCAATACTCATGCTTTTCAAACGCCTTTGGATGAGCTTCCCTTCATTGAGTAAGAGATCAAGATCTCATCATCGGTCAAATTCAGTTCATTGACACATCCAATCTTCGATTCTTTCTCTGTACCTTGATCACTTTGATTTCTTTAAAAGATAAAAACAAATCGTTCTATAATTTCCCTCAATGGCATCCTCCTCCTTATCTACTTCTCCTCCTAGCGAAGAGTATAGTGTGTTTCTCAGTTTTCGAGGGGAGGACACTCGTAAGGGCTTCACGGGTCACTTGTACGAAGCCCTTCAAACAGTCAGAGGCATCCGGACATTCATGGATGAAGAGAGGCTCGAATTTGGGGAGAACATCGGAGACAACCTGTTGAAGGCCATCGAGCAGTCGTCCATCTGCATACCCATCATTTCTCCGAATTATGCTACCTCTCGTTGGTGCTTGCTGGAGCTGGCCAAGATGGTTGAGTGTGACAACAAGACCATCATTCCCGTTTTCTTCCATGTGGATCCTTCTGATGTAAGAAAGCTGAAGGGTCCATTTGAGGCAGCATTCTTTGAATACGAAAATAGCCCTGATCACAAGAACAAGATCGAAGAATGGAGGGCAGCACTGAGGCAAGTCGGTGCACTTAAAGGTTTCGATCTCGAGAATGATACTAATGGGTGCGTTTCTCTCTCTCTCTCTCTCTCTCTCTCTCTCTCTCTCAACACCAATTTTTCAATTCAAGTTGAAAGCCACATTTTGTGCATTTTGTATTTGCTGAGAAACCAGTGAGAAATAGAAAGAGGGGCTTTTAGAAAAATATCTCTCTGCCGTGAACGTCGGCCTGACTTCCGCTGGAACCACCATCTGCATGTTGCCACCTTCCTCACCGTAGGCGCGTCGAACCGCTACTGTCCAACAATCTGAACCCAGACCCTGCAGTTGTTGGGTCCAATCCAAATCCAATTCACAGAAAGAAGACGTCGATACAGGAGGAGGATTGCATTATTTAACTGGGATCGAGTGTAAAAGTCTATCGTCGGGTTCCAAATCCAATTCAAAGAAAGAAAACGGCGAGCTTCCTAGGTTAAATTCATGGCTCTCCCAGATTGCTGCCATTTTCTGTTCCTAGCTTGAAGAAGTTTCATTTTCCATACATGTAAAAAGGGAACAGAAAAGGCCAGCTAAGGAAGTTTTATCATCGCCCCCATTGAAAATATCTACCTAAGAGTTCTTATTAATTTATTTCCAATTTCTGAACTTGTTGAGGCGATTAACTGTGCCACATAAGTATATCTTAGGTCCTTTTGCATACCTGTTCTTCTTATGAGACGTTCTTTTGTTGTCATTCATTGATGTGAATATTGAACAGTCACGAGGCAAAGTTCATCCAACTGGTTGTTAAAGAAGTACTAGACAAGCTTCACAACGTGCCACTGCATTTAACTGGGCACCTCATTGGAATAGATTCTCGTGTAGAAGACGTAATGAAGTTGTTAAGCATTAAGGAAACAGATGTCAGGATGATTGCAATGGTTGGCATGGGGGGAATTGGCAAAACTACACTCTCTAAGGTCATTTACAACAAAATATTCAAGGAGTATAATGCCAGCAGCTTTGTTTCAGATATTAGGGAAGGGTCAAAGGGCGCAAGAGGATTGGAGTCTTTACAACAAAAGCTTGTTTCTGATATTCTAAAGGATGATGTGAAAATAAATTGCATTGACCAAGGTAAAACGATAATCAAACAAAGGTTTTCTCAGAAGAAGGTTTTAATTGTTCTGGATGATGTTGATAGTGAAGTCCAACTCAAGGCACTGGCAGGAGAGAAGACATGGTTTGGATGCGGAAGTCGAATCATAATTACCACAAGAGATGAACATGTATTGAATGCTCATGACTTAACCGCGGATGAAATTTATAGGCCTAATGAATTAAATGATGATGATTCAGTTAAGCTATTCAGTTATCATGCTTTCAGAAGAGATAGACCAACACAGGAGTACATGGAGCTCTCCAGAAAAATTGTATCCACCACTGGAGGCCTTCCCTTGGCACTAGAAGTTATAGGCTCCCTTTTATGTGATAAGAGAGATCCAGATCAGTGGGAAGAGCTGTTAGAGGCATTGAAGGACAAAACTGAGATCCAAGAAAGGTTGCAAATCAGCTATGACGGTCTAACTGATGAAGCGAAAAAGGTATTTCTTGATATTGCGTGCTTCTTTATTGGTCGTGATCAGTATTATGCGATCACATTTTGGCGAGGATGTGACCTCAAAAAAGTAAAGTTATCAATCGACACACTCCAGCATAGATGTCTAATCAAAATTGGTGAATCAAATGAGTTGAAGATGCACGATCAGCTTCGTGATATGGGGAGAGGGATCGCTAGAAAAATGCATCCACCAGAGAAGCAAAGCCGATTGTGGAGTGCTGACAAGGTCTTGGATGTCCTGAACCATTGCAAAGTATGTTCCTGTGACTTTTTGTTCTTTCTTGGCATTTGTATCATCGTTTTAGTGGTCTTGACTTTTCCGTAGTTGTCTAAAAGTGTCAGTCAACAGGGATCTACATATGTTGAAGGCATTGATCTAGATCACGAAGCAACAAGAGAGCTTTTCAATACAAAATCCTTCGAAGCCATGATTAATCTTAAGCTCTTGCGAGCCAATGGAGCAAGGATTCAAGGCGACTTCAGGCATATGCCTAAAAGATTGCAATGGTTAGAATGGCGTCATTGCCCACTGGAATCCTTACCAGATAACTTCAATCTGGACAAGATTGTTGTCCTAGACCTTTCTAATAGTGCCCAACTGACTCAAGTTTGGAGCGATGGCTGGTTATTGTCTAAAAAGGTTGGTGTTACTAACTGTACTTTGTAATTCTTATTTGCAATAATTTGTTCTAAAATTGTTTGATTTAGTTTTGTTGACTACCAGACGTTGAACAACTTGAGGATTCTTGACCTCAGTAACTGCATTCATTTAAAGACTACTCCTGATTTTTCAAGCTGTCCGAACCTAGAGAGGTTGTTTCTCAAAGGAGCTGAGTCCCTGTTTCGAATGTATGATTCCATTGGTAACATGAAGGCATTGAGTGAACTTAACCTTTCTGCAAGTGGCATCGAGGAGCTTCTAGAGTCCATCGTTTTTATCCATGGGCTGCACAAGTTACACTAAAGTGATTGCGAGAACCTAAGAAGATTGTCGGGTTCCCCTGGTCAGATGAAAGGCTCAGTGAACTCTACCTTACGGGAAGTGGCATCGAGGGGCTTCCGGAGTCCATCGGATTTCTCTATAGGCTGGAGGTGTTGAACTTGAGAAATTGCAAGAACCTAAGAAGGTTGTCGTGTTCTCTTGGTCAGATGAAAGGGCTAAGTGAACTCGACCTTGAGGGAAGTGGCATCGAGGGGCTTCCGGAGTCCATCGGATTTCTCCAAGGGCTGAACACGTTGGACTTAAGTTATTGCAAGAACCTAAAAAGGTTGCCGGGTTCCGTTGGTCAGATGAAAGGGCTGAGTGAACTTGACCTTGAGGGAAGTGGCATCGAGGATCTTCCGGAGTCCATCGGATTTCTCCATGGACTGAACACGTTGATCTTACGTTATTGCGAGAACCTAAAAAGGTTGCCGAGTTCCCTTGGTCAGATGAAAGGACTAAGAAAACTTGACGTTAAGGTAAGTGGCATTGAGGAGCTTCCGGAGTCCATCGGATTTCTCCATGGGCTGCACACGTTGGACTTAAGGTATTGCAAGAACCTAAAAAGGTTGTTGGGTTCCATTGGTCACATGAAAGGACTGAGTGAACTTAGGCTCGTGGGATGTGGCATGGAGGAGCTTCCGGAGTCCATCGGATTTCTCCATGGGCTGCACACGTTGGACTTAAGTTATTGCGAGAACCTAAGAAGATTGCCGGGTTCCCTTGGTCAGATGAAAGGGTTGAGTGAGCTTAACCTTGTGGGATGTGGCATCGAGGAAATTCCGGAGTCCATTGGATTTCTCCATGGGCTGCAGACGTTGAATTTATATGGATGCGAGAACTTAAGAAGGTTGCCGGGTTCCCTTGGTCACATGAAAGGACTGAGTGAACTTAGCCTTGTGGGATGTGGCATCGAGGAGCTTCCGGAGTCCATCGGATTTCTCGATCGACTGAACACGTTGGACTTAAGTTATTGCAAGAACCTAAAAAGGTTACCGGGTTCCCTTGGTCAGATGAAAGGGCTGAGTCAACTCCACCTTGAGGAAAGTGGCATAGAGGAGCTTCCGGACTCCATCGGATTTCTCTATACGCTGGAGGTGTTGGACTTGGGAAATTGCAAGAACCTAAGAAGGTTGCCGTGTTCTCTTGGTCAGATGAAAGAGCTGAGTATGATTGACCTTGACGGAAGTGGCATCGAGGATCTTCCGGATTCCATTGAGCACCTTCAAAAGCCGTACACGTTGAGTGTCCGAAAATGTCATAAGTTGAAAAGGTTGCCCTTGGGAAGGACGTGGAGTTTAAAATGGTTGCAAGTGGATAGAAGATCGGAGGCCGAGCACGGAGATGAGGATTTCTTACAAGTGCCATACAACTTCACGTCGATGAGCGAACACTCGCAGACCTTCCCCACCTCCTCCCATGAAGCGGAGTTCAGAAGTCTTAAATCCATCGGAATTACTGCACCTAGATGGTCAGACTGGAATGTGGTAATAAAGGTTGGAGCGTGTCCAGAACACGTGGTCAAAGTGACGGCATCCTATGATAACAAGTGGCTTAAGCTTATCTTTCCAAGCGATTTTGTCATCGATCAAATAACTGATCACGCCGAGCGACGGTGGATGCGAGAGGATTCTACGATACGAATGCCTTCCAAGTTCCTAGTTCAGAAGGCTCTTGAATCCGTCGATCAAATAATTGATCACGCGGAGCGACGAGAGGGGTGTTCTATGCAAATTCCTTTGAAGCGCTTAAGATTTTACGAGCCAAGCGATTGAAGGCGTTGAAACAAATGGATCAAATGGAGTTAAGAAGGCTCTTGAATCCATCGAATTGGTTTTGGTCCATCTGGTGTAAGTTTAAGTGTTGTAGTTACTATTTTTTTGGCACAAGGAAAACTGTTTATAATTGTGGTGTAAGAATGATTAACTTTGTTACAGTTAAATGTGTGGATTGGTTTAAGAATGATTAACTTTGTTACAATTAAATCTCTAGCTATTACCAATATTTGGTTAACATCTTAATTACGTTGTCACCTTCTTTCATTTTATAAAAGTTATATTTCTAAAAGAGTAGTTGTACACATAGTTTAGTTGTAGTATCATATTTAGTTATTAGGGAATCCAAGTAGCTTTACGAGTTTTATATTCTTTAAATACCCTAATCAAGTCATCTTCCATGTAGGTCAATATTATGGTCCTAACTATATTATCATATTTTAGAAATGTCTTATATTTTTCTTTTTCTTCATCTATTGCAATTGGAATAGGGGGTAAAATCGTTTATCTAAGTACATAGTCCACTCCTTCTAAAGTTAACGTAAGTGAAATTCTTCTTTTCTAAGTTTTAAAATTTAGGCCATTTAACTTTTTAGTCTTTCTCAATTCACACACACATTGTAGAAGTTATTTAAAACTTTTTTAGCAGAGAGAAGTAGAGAGTCTGATCATTTTGAGATAGAAAGCATACAATATGAATCAAATAGATTTACCTGAGACATTTCATAAAAAAAAAAAGAGAAAATAGTCAAGCACCTAAACTCAATATCTATGAATTTTAAGTATTGAATTATAAATATTTTCAGGCTATATATTGTAGTTTATTTAACCTCTAGGTACCTTTCTGAAAATACAATAAAAATTAGGATTGTAATTGAAAAATACTATTCTTGGTATTTCTCAAAAAGTAAAGGGTAAACTTGTACTTTTTTCAAGTGGCACAAAACTGATAGAGATATATCCGTAAAATCACTTGAATCCTAGGTTCTGTAATTTCTTGAAATGACCTGGAATAAGTCAATAAAACCACTGCCCTGAGCGGTTTTGCCACTCACGATTTTATAGAAAACCTTCGGTTTAAATACACAAGAGAGAGACTGAAGAGAGAGGGTTCGGGTGACCGACTGTCAGCAGGCCTTCGCCGCTAGCTTGGCCTGGTTGTTTCTTTTTAACCGTCTTGGCTTTACCTCTAATCATCTTGGCTTTCGCCTTTGGCCATCTTTGGTCGTCTTAGCTTTGCTAAAAAGGGAGAGAAACAGAAAGAGGAAACAAAGAAGAGGCTATGTTGGGACCGTAGTTTTATTTGGTGGAGCCGACTCTAATGTTGGGGTTGCGATTATATTTACCAAAGCCGACTGTCGTAGATCTTTGATGGTTCTTTTCTTTTTCTTTTGTGCTATGTTTTCTCTTTGTTTATAATATGTGGCAGTTCTAGTCTTCTCTTTTATTCCTATAAAAAAGATTGAGAGAAGAGAGATATGGTCTAGGTTAAATCCATATTTTATCACATTCATAAGTTTATAGTTGGATCTATATATATATATATCCAAATTCATGTTCATACATATTCAAATATTTTTTCAATACATGCATATGAAAACATGCTCTTTGTCAATCAAACCATAATCAAGTTTATCTCAAAATTTATCAAGTAACTCATAATTTCAAACATCACTTAAAATTCATCAATAAAGTATTTAATAATCATATACATTTAAATAAATTTAAAACAAAAAATGAATTGTTAACATAATTCTAATAAAAAATACATAACCATCTACCTAAAAGATCACAAATATCTAATCCTTGACCACTTGATCACTCTTATCACTTTCAAATCCTTTAATTTTAATATTTAGATAATTACAAATAAAATAATATTAAAAATGATTTAACTACATGTCCATCGCATTTCCTAAACAGGCCTAAATCAATACAAAATAGAACCCATCTCACACATACAACTATTAAGGTAACACGGGAGACATAAATACAAGGTGCTTCACTGTTCCCTCGTCATTATTTCTTCAATTTCCACAAAAACGCGTCAGATCAAGATGTTTTTCCTTCAAAAGATAAAAAGCGTGTCAGTACCAGCACGGTAGACTCATGGATCCAACCAATCGAATTCCCTCGAAGAAGTTGTCCACAAAATTTGCTGAAATTTCCAACTAAATTCGAGAATTTTCAATATTTTTGAAAGAAACACCAAGATAAGAAATCAAAATAATTCATACTCAAATGGTTACATATTTTATTAAAAGCTCGAGATTTGAAAGGAAAACAAGCATTGAAGTTAAAGCATGTAATTCCACAGCTGAAATTTCTTTTAAAATTATTGAATAAAAATAACTTTTCTTTTTCCAAGCTTTTTATACTAACACACAGTGACTGACACATGTTAACTGAAATTATGGGAAAAAAAAGAGGGCACCCAGAATTTTTTGAAAAATATAAAATGAAGCCTCACTGACGGCCCGTACAAGATATTTTGAAAAGAAATATGGCAAAGTCAAGGCAATAAGCTTATAACACTTCATCACTTTTGATTTGGAATATGTATCAAACCCAATCCATAATCCAAATAAGAACAGAATTAGGACCGGCAAGCCTTTAGCCCTGTGGTGTCGTCCACCTTCCCTTACCTCTATTCATGCTCATCTTTCCAAGGGACTTTGTCATCGATGAAATAATATAGTGAACATCAACTAATTAATTAAGTCGATGTTACCTGGCATCTGTAGTGTCAAATAAGACATCTATGGCCCCATGTGAACGAAGTAATGGTTGTCCCACTTATGGTTCTTGCAGGCTTTTTCAGTGGTTTCATTTTTCTCTTCCTTTGAGCTTGAGGTAGTAACAACATACACAACCTTTAATTTTGTAATAAACAAGTGTATGTTCTTTTTCTACTTATGAAAGTTGATGCCATTGAGTCTATTTGACTTAATAAACTCGAATGTCATCTCTGGTCGGAAAGTGTTCATTACATGCCTGCAAAGATAGTTTACAACCCATAAAACTTTGTGTGCAATGAAGAATCTCATACAGTCACTAATCACATCATACTCATTGAACACATTTAGCTTGAATTCTTACATCTATAAAACTCTTCGTCATACTCCCAATGCGATGCACCATCATACTCTTAAAACTCTTCGTCATATTCAACTTATACTAAAAATGATAGTTACTGAAAGTTCTCTATTCCCATAACGTGATCATGGAAAGTAATGAACTCTTGTTACCTACCTGCCAGTGGGTAGCATCACCAGCTCTGTAAACAAATTGAGCTAGAGATAGTTATCCAAATACAGTTCCAAACGCACCAAGAGCATTAGCTCAACAGTAGGATGTTTCTGCTGGTGGAGAGTTCGACTCTCAGAGGGTGCATTGTGGGTGGGTGTGTTAGGCTTCGGCCTCCCCTTGTAGCCAACCACAAAAAAAAATACAGTTGCAAACATAAATGTTATAATTTAGTTCTTCACATAGTTCCCTCCTGTAACAGCCGCAATACAAATCAAAATTTGCAAAAATCACTACAATACTCTTGGAAATTTCATATTTTATCAAAATCAGTCTCATGATTAATTATTTTTCAATGACTCAACACTCTTTGGCATCAATTGACTAGATGGTATACACCTAGCAGATTACACACATCATTATCACAATGCCACGTCCCTCCTGAGGTCTCAGCACAGCTCGTTAAGTGTGTTTGCGTTGCAGGGCCAGGTTGGCCCAGGTTGAACAATTGCGCGTACGACAACTCTTTTTGTCATTCTTCTAACTTCTTTTACTAATTCTTGTGCAAACTAAATGGTTATCTCAAAGCGTGGCGGCTGATACATTTCTGCATTACTTTGGGTGGACATGAGCAACAGAGCGAGGACCTTTTGGGGTTGTTCATGTTAGGTGCTAGATTTCCAATACATTTTGCGCAATAGGCCATGTTCGTACTGGTTTGCCAGCTTAACAATTACTTTCTGTTTTCATGCCTTCAGCTTTTATTCATGATATATTGGAACAGTATTTCACTTCATAAGCTCGGTTATTGAAAAAAGTGGGTTCAATCTGGTTTTATTTCTCTTCGAAAGAGTAAAGGTTTCAAGGAATTGTTTCTATTGCTTCAGATTCAATCTCGATCCACCAACGTACTTTTATCAAAACCCAATCGAAGTTCTGCTGGACCATGACAGGAGTTGTCCCTAGGATTTGCTGAAGTTCCCAATTAAGTTTTAGGATTATCAATATTTTGCAAGAGAGGTCGAACAGAAGAAATCAAGATAGTTCATACTTATTTCGATGGGCAGCTAGTTACGCGATTGCGAGAACCTAACCTAAACTTAAGTTATTGCAATAACCTGACAAGGTTGCGGAGTTCCTTTCATCGCATGAAAGGGCTGTGTGAACTTCACCTTGAGGAAAGTGGCATCGAGGAGCTTCCGGAGTCCATCGGATTTCTCCATGAGCTGCAGACATTGGAGATAGGCAATTACAAGAACCAAAGAAGGTTGCCGGGTTCCCTTAGCAGTATGAAAGTGCTGAATTACCTTGGCCTTAAGGGAAGTGGCATCGAGGAGCTTCCGGAGTCGATCGGATTTCTCCATGGGCTACGCACTTTTAGGTTAAGAAGTTGTGTGAAACCAAGAAGGTTGCCGGGTTCATATTTTGAAGGAATCAACCCATAAGGTAACTAAAAAGTAAAAATCATAAATATAATGAATCAAGGGTTAATTTTATTTTCAAGATGTTTGTTGAGGTTCTGATGACAACAAATAAGCTTAGTATTCCTCCTAAAAATCTTTTGTTAACTTTTTTTAGAATGATAAATTTGATCTTCTCGATGCCCAGACTTTCAAAAGAGCAGAAAATAATTCACGGAAGTTGTCGACAGAATTTCGTGAAATTTCCATCCAAGTTCTAGAACCGTCGGTATTTTTTCAAGGGAATTAATCAAAATAATTCACCGTCAGATGATTACGTATTTTCATTGTTATCGTCCTTGATAAGGGACACATTTTGGAGAAGGGCGTCAAGAAGCACTTGGGGACGTGGGAAATAACACCGGTACCCTTCTATTATCGTCCCTATTTATAGCAAGTCTGTTGGTGGATCCGAATTATGAACTTGAAATTATTGATGGGATGGGCTGGACTCATCCAATCTACAAGGACTTTGGATCTAACGCATACAAGATTTGGATCCAACCCATCCGATTCCCTCGAAGAAGTTGTCCACAAAATTTGCTGGAATTTCCAAGTAACAAAGTTCGAGAATTCTCAGTATTTTTGAAAGAAACCCCAAAATAAGATATCAAAATAATTCATAATCAAATAGTTGCATATTTTATTAAAAGTTCGAAATTTGAAAAGGAAAACAAACATCGAAGTTAGCGCATGTAACTCAACAGCTGAATTTTATTTTAAAATTATTGAATAAAAATAACACTTCTTTTTCCAAGCTTTTTATACTAAAACACATTTGACGGACCCATGTTAACTGAAATTATGGAAAAAGAGGAGGGGCACCAAGAATTTTTTGAAAAATATAAATGAAGCCTCACTGACGGCCCTCACTCACCTGATATTTTGAAAAGAAATATGACAAAGTCAAGGCAATAAGCTTATAACACTTTATCAGTTTTGAATTGAAATATGTATCAAACCCAATGCATAATGCAAATAAGAACAGAATTAGGGCCGGCAAACCTTTAGCACTGTGGTGTCAACCACCTTCCCTTACCTCTATTTATGCTCTGATTCTCACCAGCGGCAAGCGCGAGTTCCCAATACTCATGCTTTTCAAACGCCTTTGGATGAGCTTCCTTTCA
Source organism: Brasenia schreberi (assembly GCA_036023115.1). Lineage (NCBI taxonomy): Eukaryota > Viridiplantae > Streptophyta > Magnoliopsida > Nymphaeales > Cabombaceae > Brasenia > Brasenia schreberi. The sequence goes on along the minus strand of JAYKKT010000078.1, from coordinate 5,901,451 downwards.
TTGAGTAAGAGATCAAGATCTCATCATCGGTTAAATTCAGTTCATTGACACCTCCAATCTTCGATTCTTTTTCTCTACCTTGATCACTTTGATTTCCGTTCTATAATTTCCCTCAATGGCATCCTCCTCCTCCTAGCGAAGAGTATCAAGTGTTTCTCAGTTTTCGAGGAGAGGACACTCGTAAGGGCTTCACGGGTCACTTGTACGAAGCCCTTCAAACAGTCGGAGGCATCGGGACGTTCATGGATGAAGAGAGGCTAGAATTTGGGGAGAACATCGGAGACAACCTGTTGAAGGCCATCGAGCAGTCGTCCATCTGCATACCCATCATCTCTCCCAATTATGCTACCTCCCGTTGGTGCTTGATGGAGCTGGCCAAGATGGTCGAGTGTGACAACAAGACCATCATTCCCGTCTTCTTCCAAGTGGATCCTTCTGATGTAAGAAAGCAGAAGGGTCCATTTGAGTCAGCATTCATAGAATACGAAAATAGCCCTGATCACAAGAAAAAGATCGAAGAATGGAGGACAGCACTGAGGCAAGTCGGTGAACTTACAGGTTTCGATCTCCAGGATGATACTGATGGGTACGCTTCTCTCTCTCTCTCTCTCTCTCTCTCTCTCTCTCTCTCTCTCTCTCTCTCTTGTGGCATTTAGACTTTCCCATCCAGATAATTCGAAACCTGTTTTAGATGATACCAGTTTTAATCGGAATCAAACACTTTTATACAAACTTTGAAAACTATAAGAAAATTTTAAAAGAATACTCAAAACTATCGTTTCTGATTTCTGTTTTTATATGAGGTGAAATAAGAACCAAACCGGGTGTTCCCGACCAGTTCTACTTCCGGTTTCGGAACCAAAACTATAATTCATGATTCATGGTTCAGCCTAACGAGGTGAAATATTAGGCTTCCGACGGCGGCGGCCGTAAAACTTTGTCGGATTTTTATATCATGAATTATACAAATTATGACGATTGCTTTGAGGAGTTTTCGCCGAACGACTTATTACATAACTCGAATGCAGTGATAAGTAAATAAGGATTACTACATTTTCACACGAATATAATGAATCAATTATAGAGGGTGTAAAAAAGTTAGTCTCACTACGTTGTTGCCCCAATGTAGTGAATAATTTAGGGGGCTCCACATTTTCAATATGAACAAATGTGGGGGGAAACAAGGTAGTCCTAGATAATAAGGTTCGTATTCTTGAAATATCGGAACAGTATCCGATAAGCTAATGGAGGTGATGGATACTATGATTTAGAGAAAGATTCATATTCTACAAGAGACAAAGTGAATTAGAGAAAAAGCGAAGAAGGTAGAGGATACAAATTTTAAATTATGGTACTAAGGTAAGGAAAAGGTTCAAGAGGAGTTGGTATTATCATAAATAAATATTTAAAGGATAGTGAGTAGACATATGGTGACCGAAGCATGACATTGAAATTAATGTTAGGAGTAGAGGTTTTGAATATAGTTTGTTCTTACGCACTCATATAGTATGAAAGACAACTTTTTAGGAAGAGTTACATAAGGTGATTCAAAGGATTTCACAAAGAGAGATGATTTGTTTAGGAGGAGACTTAAATGGACATATCGATAAAGAAGCATTAGGATATTAAGGTATTCATGGAAACTTTGGTTTTGGGGATATAAATAAGGAAGGTAGGGAGATTTTAAATTTTGCTATTGTATTTGATCTCTTTATAGTCAATATAATCTTCAAACAATGGGATAACATTTAATTACTTATCAAAGTAGATTATCACAAACACAAATTAATTATTTTATTTGTAGAAAAAAAGATAGACCGTTTTCTAAAGATTGTAAGATAATTCAAGGAGAAAGCTTAACCACCCAACATCGACTTAAAGTTATGGATTTACAAATAAAAAATAAACAAAGAAGAAAAGAGTGCATCGAGGTATTCAAACTAAATGGTGGAACCTCAAAAATGAGAAAGAAGATATATTTAAATAGAAAGTCCTTCAAAGAGATACTTAAAATTATGTTGGTATACCTTTTGATATGTGGAACAATATGGCTATACGTATTAGGAAAGTGGCGAAAGATGTGTTTGGTGAATATAAAGAGAGGTGTACCGGCACAAAAAGAAGCTTAGTGGTGGAGTGAAGTGCAAAATAAAATCAAGGCAAAGAGGGCATGTTACAAATTATATTATACTAAAAAAACTAGTAAAACTTTAGAAACTTATAAGAAATCAAAGAAGAAAGCGAAAAGGGCCGTCAATAAAACAAAAGCTAAAATTTGGAAGAATTTATATAAAAACTCAACTCAAAAGAGGGTGAAAGAGATATTTTTAGGATAGCTAGGGATAGAGATAAGAAAACTAAAGATCTTAATTATGTTAGATGCATACGAGGATGAAAAAATTCTAGTGGCAAATGATGATATAAAAAATAGATGAAAAATTTATTTTTATAAGCTTTTTAATGAAAATAAAGATGTTAATATTACCTTATGAGAGTTATCAAATAAGAAAAATATATAAACCATAATTTCTACCGACGTATTCAAAAGAATGAAGTCAAAGAGGATCTTAAACATATGAAGGATGGTAAATCGGTAGGACCGGACAATATTCCTATAAAGTTTGGAAAATACTAGGAGAAATAGGAATCACTTGGCGCATAAGACTATTTAATAAAATATGGAGAAAGCAAAAGATACCCGAATAATGGCGAGCGAGTACACTTATACCCATATATAAGAACAAGGGAGACATTTAGAATTGTGCAAATTATCGAGGTATCAAGTTAATGAGCCATACTATAAAATTGTGGAAAAGAATTATGGAATATAGGTTAAGACGAGTATCAAGTACAACAAAACCAATTTAGATTCATGTCAATCAGATCTACTATTGAAGCGATTCACCTTTTGATATGTCTTATAGAACATTTTAGAGCAAAAAAACATATTTATTGATCTAGAAAAAGCTTACGATAGGGTACCGAAGGAAGTTTTTTAGAGAATCTTGGAAAAAAGAGGTATCCCATTGATATACATTAACCTTATAAGAGACATATACGATGGTATAAAAACATGTGTGAGGACTCATGAAGGAGTGATAGACTTTTTTAAAGTTAATATTACATTACATCAAGGATCAAGTTTAAGTCTACTATTATTTATAATGGTGATTGATGAGTTAACAAAACATATTTAAGATGAAATACCTTGGTGTATGTTATTTGTAGATGACATTGTGTTAGTCAAGGAATCTAAGGAAAAAATTAATAGAAAATTAGAATTATGGAGAGAAACATTAGAAAACAAAGGCTTACGACTTAGTAGAACAAGGAGAGAATATATGGAATGTAAGTTTGATCATTTGGTTATTTCATAGGACATAGAAATTAAAATTGACACACATGAAGATATCACTAAAGTTAAAAGGTAAATATTATACAACAATTAGACTTGCTATGTTTTATGGTTATGAGTGTTGGGCAGTTAATCATCAACATGTACAAAAGATGTCAGTGAAAGAAATAAAGATGTTGAGATAGATGAGTGGTCATACAAGAAAATATCATATACATAATGAGGTTATTAAAAACAAATTATGAGTAGCACCAATAGAGAATAAATGAGAGAATATCATTTAAGATGGTTTCGACATATAGAAAGAAGATCAGAAAGAAGATTAGAAGAACCTGTAACAAATTATGAAAAACTAAATTTGGAAAGTATTAAAAAAGGTAGAGGACAACTACAAAATTGTTGGAAAGAAACAATAAAGAATGGTCTAGCTTATTATGAGTTAACTGCTAACATGACACATGATAGGGCTATGTGGAAACAAAGAATCCATGTAGCCGACCCGTCTAGTATGAGAAAAGGTTTTGTTGTTGTTGTTTGTACCAGTGAGAAATAGAAAAAGAGGCTTTTTGGGGAACATAAAAGGCCAGCTAAGAAAGTTTTACCATCGCCCCCATTGAAAATATCTACCTATGAGTTTTTATTAAATGCATTTCCAATTTCTGAACTTGTTGGGGCGATTAACTGTGCCACATAAGTATATCTTAGGTCCTTCTGCATACTTGTTCTTCTTATGAGACGTTCTTTCGCTGTCATTCATTGATGTGAATATTGAACAGTCACGAAGCAAAGTTCATCCAACTGGTTGTTAAAGAGGTACTAGACAAGCTTCACAACGTGCCACTGCATTTAACTGGGCACCTCATTGGAATAGATTTTCATGTAAAAGATGTAATGAAGTTACTGAGCATTAAGGAAAATGATGGTAGGATGATTGCGATGGTTGGCATGGGGGGAATCGGCAAAACCACACTCTCTAAGGCCATTCACAACAAAATATTCAACGAGGAATTGGCAAAACCTTCTAATTGCCAGCATCTTTATTTCAGAAATTAGGGAAGGATCAAAAGTTGCAGGAGGGTTGGAGTCTTTGCAACAAAAGCTTGTTTGTGAAATTCTAAAGTATAGTGTGAAAATAAATGGTATTGACCAAGGCAAAACGATAATCAAACAAAGATTTTCTCAGAAGAAGGTTTTGATTGTTTTGGATGATGTTGATAGTCAAGCTCAACTCCAGGCACTTGCAGGAGAGAAGACATGGTTTGGATACGGAAATCGGATAATAATTACCACAAGAGATCAACATGTATTGAATGTGCACGGCTTAACCGCAGATGAAATTTATAGTCCTAATGAATTAAATGATGATGATTCACTTAAGCTATTCACTTATCATGCTTTTAGAAGAAATCGACCACCAAGGGAGTACATGGATCTCTCCAGAAAAATTGTATCCACCACTGGAGGCCTTCCCTTGGCATTAGAAGTTATAGGCTCCCTTTTATTTGATAAGAGAGATCCAGATCAGTGGGAAGAGTTGTTAGGCATTGAAGGACAAAACTGAGATCCAAGAAAGGCTACAAATCAGCTATGACGGTCTAACTGATGAAACGAAAAAGATATTTCTTGATATTGCGTGCTTCTTTATTGGTCGTGATAAGCACTATGCGATCACATTTTGGCAAGGATGTGAACAGAAAAAAACAACGTTATCAATCGAAACACTCCAGCATAGATATCTAATCAAAATAGGTGAAACAAACGAGTTCAAGATGCACGATCAGCTTCGTGATATGGGGAGAGGGATCGCTAGTAAAATGCATCCACCAGAGAAGCAAAGCCGATTGTGGAGTGCTGACAAGGTCTTGGATGTCATGAACCATTTCAAAGTATGTTCCTGTGACTTTTTGTTCTTTCTTGGTATCTGCATCATCGTTTTAGTGGTCTTGACTTTTCCGTGGTTGTCTAAAAGTGTCAGTCAACAGGGATCTACATATGTTGAAGGCATTGATCTAGATCACGAAGCAACAAGAGAGCTTTTCAATACAAAATCCTTCGAAGCCATGACTAATCTTAAGCTCTTGCGAGCCAATGGAGAAAGGATTCAAGGCGACTTCAGGCATATGCCTAAAAGATTGCAATGGTTAGAATGGCGTCATTGCCCACTGGAATCCTTACCAGATAACTTCAATCTGGACAAGATTGTTGTCCTAGACCTTTCTAATAGTGCCCAACTGACTCAAGTTTGGAGCGATGGCTGGTTATTGTCTAAAAAGGTTGGTGTTACTAACTGTACTTTGTAATTCTTATTTGCAATAATTTGTTCTAAAATTGTTTGATTTAGTTTTGTTGACTACCAGACGTTGAACAACTTGAGGATTCTTGACCTCAGTAACTGCATTCATTTAAAGACTACTCCTGATTTTTCAAGCTGTCCGAACCTAGAGAGGTTGTTTCTCAAAGGAGCTGAGTCCCTGTTTCGAATGTATGATTCCATTGGTAACATGAAGGCATTGAGTGAACTTAACCTTTCTGCAAGTGGCATCGAGGAGCTTCTAGAGTCCATCGTTTTTATCCATGGGCTGCACAAGTTACACTAAAGTGATTGCGAGAACCTAAGAAGATTGTCGGGTTCCCCTGGTCAGATGAAAGGCTCAGTGAACTCTACCTTACGGGAAGTGGCATCGAGGAGCTTCCGGAGTCCATTGGATTTCTCCATGGGCTGCACACGTTGGACTTAGGTTATTGCGTGAACCTGAAAAGGTTGCCGGGTTCGCTTGATCAGATGAAAGGGCTGAGTAAAATCAACCTTGAGGGAAGTGGCATGGAGGAGCTTCCGGAGTCCATTGGATTTCTCCATGGGCTGCACACATTGGACTTAGGTTATTGCGTGAACCTAAGAAGGTTGTCGGGATCCCTTGGCCAGATGAAAGGGCCAAGTAAAATCAACCTTGACTGAAGTGGCATCGACGAGCTTCCGGAGTCCATCGGATTTCTCCATGGGCAGCACACGTTGGACTTGAGTTATTGCATGAGCCTAAAAAGGTTGCCGGGTTCCCTTGATCAGATGAAAGGGCCGAGTAAAATCAACCTTAAGGAAAGTGACATCAAGGAGCTTTCGGAGTCCATCGGATTTCTCCATGGGCTGCACACGTCGGACTTGAGAAATTGCAAGAACCTGTCGGGTTCCCTTGGTCAGATGAAAGGCTGAGTCAACTCTACCTTGAAGGAAGTGGCATCGAGGAACTTCCGGACTCCATCGGATTTCTCCATGGGCTGCACATGTTGGACTTGACACATTGCAAGAACCTAAGAAGGTTACCGGGTTCCCTTGGTCAGATGAAAGAACTGAGTGGACTCAACCTAATTGGAAGTGGCATCGAGGAGCTTCCGGAGTCCATCGGATTTCTCCATGGGCTGCACACGTTGGACTTAAGGTGGTGCAAGAACCTAAGAAGGTTGCCGGATTCCCTTGGTCAGATAAAGGGTTGAGTACGATTCACCTCGAGGCAAGTGGATCGAGGAGCGACGAGAGCTTGATACAAATTCCTTCCGAGTTCCTAGTTCAGAAGGCTCTTGAATCCAGCGATCAAATAACTGATCACGCGGAGCGGCGGTGGACGCGAGAGGATTCTACGATACGAATGCCTTCCAAGTTCCTAGTTCAGAAGGCTCTTGAATACATCGATCAAATAATTGATCACGCGGAGCGACGAGAGGACTGTTCGATGCAAATTCCTTCCAAGCGCTTGAGATTTTACGAGCCAAGCGATTGAAGGCGTTGAAGCAAATGGATCCAACCGAGTTCAGAAGGCTCTTGAATCCTTCAAATTGGATCGAATTGGTCTTAAAGTCAAGAACACACGTTGTCAAAGTGAGAGGTGGAGCCCCTACAGGGGCATGCAGTGGATGGCCTAAGCTTATCTTTCCAATCATGACTTTTATATTCATTCATTTTTCTTCCTTGATTTTGATAGGACTTGACATGTATGGGGTTAGGCTTAATTGTCTACTCTAAGAACAGTCAAACTCACATCTAGACCTCCCTTAATAGCTTATAAACCCATCTAACCCGATCGATGTTTTTTTTTTTTGTACAATGGGAGGCCAAAGCCCAACACACGCACTCACATGCATCACCTGAATCGAACTCACCACCCGCGAGCGAGCATCAGACAGCCCTACCAGTGAGCTAACACTTGAGATCCAAATATGCAATTGACTTCAGAATCAAAGTGTGCTGAAATCGAATTTCTACGCTGCCCTGGACTGCATTCCAGCCGTGCAAGAAAACCTTGAAGATATCAGCATCGCTCTGGTGGATGTAATTTGGCTTACCTGTCAATCTGTCAAATTCAGGCCTGAATAGATTTCAAATCCGTGTCCAATTGGAAAATAGGTTCAGTTTTGTGTTGGCGCCAAAAACTAGTCAACACTAAAAAGATCCAGTTCTTTCTTGTGTCACTTTGGTTGGACGTGTGTAGATTTTTGTTGGGTGCGTTCGCCTTTCATGTTCGATGTTGTATTATCAACAATTTCATGTTTCAGGTCATGTCCGCGTTGTATCATTTCTTTTCCATGTCAATGATAGGTCAATTCTATTAAAACCCGATTTTCCATGTTTGGGTGGAAACATTCATGCTTTCAGGTCATGTTTGTGTTGGGTTTTCATGTTGTGCCTGATATTGCAAGTGCTAGCTGGACTGTTCAAAATAGTCCAGCACAAGTATCGGGTCAAGTCTAGGCTGAAAAAGTTGCATCCAGATCAGCTGCACTCTTGGAAATTAATCAAACAAAACAATCGGGTCAAATCTAAGTTCAAAAAGTGAGATCAACACCCAGATCCATATTTGGGTCGGACCAGTGGTCCGAACATGGGTTTTCTTAGGAGGTAAAAAAAATACTTACCCTGAATCCAACTTCATTTATTGCGAGAACCATCTTTTTTTTATCGTCGTTCTCCAAAAAGATATACAGAATCAACCAAATCAAACTCGGCCAAAATAAATTTTCGAAATTCAGAAATCCTTTGAAACACATTGAGAAAGAAATTGATTACAACATACGTCGTTGCTTGATTCAGACACGAACTAATCTCATTAATGGCTTTAACTAAATATAAAACCATGAGTTGGGTTTGAATATGTTGATCCAACCCGATTTTATTCTGATAACATTGACCGTAGTTATCATTAGGGATTATAGATGAACCGGGTGGCTCGTTGTTCAGCTTGGTTCAGCTCGTTTCCATCTGGTCCATGTTTGGTTTGTTAAACCATATGAGCAGAACATGAATATGGTATGTTCGGCTCGGTTCAGTTCATGAAAACTCCTTAAATTACAATTTCTTTTTGTACTAGGATAGTTAAGGTAAATGAAGGGTGTTTCGTTTTAACTTGCTCACAAATGCATTTTTAGTCGAATAATGAGCATAGAAAATAGGATATATATAAGGAAATATCCCTCTCAACTCGGTTCGGGTGGGCTCACAAAAGGATCGTGAATCGTTCGTGAATGCATTTGAACATATGGTGCCCAGCTCAGCTGGGCTCCATTTATATACGAACCAAGTGATAATGAGGAGGTAGCTATTCAGTTCATTCGGCTTAGGAGTCGAAATTTCGTGTCTTACAAACCTACTATTTTGCCTAAAGGATCATAATCACCTGCATTTAATTTCATTGCTCTCATGATCAACAATCCTTTCTGCGATGATTTCACATGATGATGGGAACCTTTTTCTTGTGATAGGTACAATATGATATCATGATTATGGAAATGAAATGAATTTTATATAATAATAGTCAATTATAATTAACGATGACACAGTCGTGTTGATAATGATAGATGGCAGTATCAGGCTTTTCGGTAAAGCAATCATGGTACATAGGTCTTGCGGTTCCATGTAAACCTTATTCATCGGTTCTAAAGTGGTGGTTCCACTTCCATCAAAAACTGAAATTATAAGGGACCAGTGCCCCTCTGCACTAAGAGCGTTTGCTCAACGGCAGTTAGAAGGTGCATGTATGGGTGTCTGTTAGGCTTTGGCCTCTTCTTGTAACAAAAAAGGGACCGGTCTCCCTCTGGATTCAGGCCTAGTTTCAAAGATAGTTTTGGTTTCAGGTTCGTTTGGAAATTTTAATAGACAATGGTGGGGTTTTAAACTAGAAGAAACAATACAGCTTGGAAGTCTTGATCTCAAATCACCTTTTTCACCGGAGTTCCAAAATTGATAGAACCAGAATCAAACTGTAGGGTTTCTTGGTTCGAGTTCGGTTCTGTTTCCAATTCCATCCAGTTTTCGGGGTGGTTCAACCAGCTGGGCAAGGTCCAAATAGGCTACCTGTCTGTGATCATATCCTTAGGTGTATTTGATTGGTGGCACCAATTTTTAGTATTAGAATTGTAGACCTATATGATCTTGTAATCATGGTTGTGTTTGATTCATGAATAAAATGGATGTTTGAGTTTTTGTAAGGGTAGTAGACAAAAGAGAAGACACTTGGGTTTTCATATGAAGCTCTTGGATCCGGTTCGTATGGGCCATTTCTTTCTAGTACCGATATTTTCTACTTAAATTGGATTTATGAAATTATAATTAGTTCTATACTTACATTGAGATCCACTTTTACAACAACAACAACTAAGCTTTTCCCATAGTAAACTAAATTGGTATATATTTGGTTAAGGCATTGAAAATAAAATGGCCACTACAAGTTTCTATTTTTATGTATAGGTGGCATGTGACACCTGTGGAACATGTGAAGTAGTATTTTAATATTGATTGAATTTTATTTTGATGAAAATGCTCTCCTTCATTGAGAACTCATATTTCCTATATTAGAATATTTCTGATTTTTAATGAGAAAACTCTTTAACAAGACGTGGCACACTCCTGCTTCACTATTTTTGTGGACTTCAATCAAATCAGCGTATACTCGTCAAGTTGCATACACAAAGAAGCTGAGTTAGAAGACTTCAAATTGAAGGTCAACAGGGCTGCCAACACGAGAAGCCACACGAAAGAATCCAAATCACCTGACCTAAGTTTTTTGTTTTCGAGTCTATCAAAGTTGCCCGAACAAAAAAGGATCAGGTTGACCAACCTGTTTCGACACGGATTGCATTTGAAACGTAAGTAACCTAGTTGGGTTCTGGAATGTTCACCAGATTCAGATTCTTGTTCGAATGCAGAAATCGGCAACTGAAGTTGAATCTACTGTTGGTAAGATTCAAATTTGCAAGAGACTCCGATTTTTTAATCCGAATCATTTACCCGCTCTCATACATAGACACGACATACTATATTGTCCTTCCTTTCACATGGCTCCGAATCTTGGCAGCATGCTTTGAATGGATGAAAATGCAGAGAACAATGACGTCACAACAATGCATAAAGTCCAAAATTTTATATATATAGTAAAAGAACATAATAATTATGAATAAATATTTATACTTAAAGCTACCCAGTTTCTCCCTCTCTCTATACATTTATTTAGGGAGAGAATGCCCAGTCTCTCTCTCTCTCTCTCTCTCTCTCTCTCTTATTCAGTTATAATGCATATAATCTGTCTTCTAGGTATATACGTTTAGTTAGATAGAACACCCTATCTCTCTCTTTCTCCATATTATTCATTTGCAATGCATATAACCCATCTCTCTTCTTGATCTATATGTTTAGTTAGAGAGAGAGTCACCGAATTTCTTTCTCTAAGTTATTCATTTAAGAAGAGCAAAGTCTACCTCTGCATGAAGAGCTAAAGCGGAAAGCTTAAAACTACGTTTGGGTTCATTAGCTTCACAAGAACGCTTACACTCAGAAGCAATTATCTTCACATATGTTCAGTTAGAGAGATTTCCCTCTAACTCCCCCCTCTCTCAATTATTCTTTCTTACGTTCACAGTTGTAATCTCTCTCTCTCTCTCTCTCTCTCTCTCTCTCTCTCTCTCTCTCTCGTTTTAGGACTCTTGTGCCCCGTTTCTGGTTTTGCAGGTTCTGGGCATCCATAACCATTTCCGACGGCCCCCACATCAGATCGAAGCTCCCGATCTGGCTCCATATTCTTCAAAGCCTTCTCCAGTCGATTTGCCTCTCCCAGTTCTTGGTTTAGATGGTTGTTTTCTGGTTCGGTTGGGAACTAGGGTTCTTGAGTTCCGAACTGAGGGACTCTGAAACCTTCGATTCGTAGTCATTGTGGTTGAATTTCTGGGGATTCATTCTATTCGTCTCGTTCAAGATTGCATCCTTCAAGATGTTTTGGCGAATGACCGGATTGTCCACTACCTCCCCTGTAAGATTGTACTTTTCCTACCTTCGTTTTTCGATTCATTGGGATTCGTTGGGCTTCTGCGAATTGGACCCGCTATTTCATCTGATATCTGGGTGTGACGTTCTGGTATCGTGTATTGAATTACACTCCGGTTGGAAGGAAAATTGAATCTTTAGATGGTTCATGAATCTCTTCCTAAATATTGGCTTAATTTGATTTGTTGGTGCTCGAGGCTTGTACTTATTTTATTGTCGAAAATCTTGTTGATTGTGAGGTGAAATAATGAGGAAACTTAAGTTATATTCAATCCCTTTATGGTTTGTTCGGGGGAGGATTGATGCATAGGTGTAAAGAGGGATTGTCTCTGTATTTGAAGTGATTGGAGAAATGATCCGCAGTATGGTGCTTGTGATCTACTCGGGGAATTAGTTCTTGCGGGGAACACAAGAATTTTGTGGTGGATTTTTCGATAGTGCGAGGAAAATCTTCACTTCCGTTGTTGAACCGCATTGGTTGGGAAATGGGTTGTACTTGGGGATCGTTTACGAAGCAGTGTTTGTACGGTGAGGAAAAGGGGTGTGATTTGTGTTTGAAGTGCTAGAAGCAATACTCCTAGAGTCAACATTCACGACCTGCCTGACGAAAATCATGAAATCGAGAAATTCGGGTAGGAACAAGTCGTCAGGCGCTAATGTTTTTCTGTGCCTGTTGGGTGCTGATCAGATTGCAAGTCGTTGATCATAGCTCTACGATTTGAACACTATTCAGAGTTAAAAATGATGTCTTGGTCTAGCATGAATAGAACATTGTGGGGATTGTGTCTTTCTATTCGGTAATTTATGCGACCTAGTGAATGTGAGACATGGGTATCTTTCAAAATGCCCAAAAATGTCTTCTGGTGTCTTTTTCCTTTTCAAGATTTAGTTGAGTGATTCGTGTTTTCTTAGTTCAGAACCCTTGTGCTTGCCTCCCTCCAGAACAAAAGGTTCTTGACTGCACGATATCTATTTTATAGATAGTGACATTCTCAGATTGCTTTGTTGGGGATGCTCACACTTATGTTTTTTAAGTTTCTGTGCATCTTTAACACAAAGATGCCATTTTTACTTAATGTGTCAAATGGAAAACTTCCCTAAGTTCCTGGAATGCCTTTTAATATGATTTTATAGATCTGTTATCAGGAAGGGAACTTTCCGCAGGTCTTGAAGATATCTACATTCTTATGCATGTATTTGTGTGTAGAATCTTATAGGTTTGGCTGGTTAACTTCGTTTATTATAAAACCCATTCCAGGTGGACTCGATTCTTGACAAAGAAAACTATACGTTGGATGAGTTGTTAGATGAGGATGAAATAATTCAAGAATGCAAAGCCCTCAATAGCCGCCTTATCAACTTGTAAGACTCTCTGCTTTCATATTTCATGTAAAGGGACCCCATATTCGCCATGTAATCATTTTTAAGGTACCATTGGTTCATGTCTGCTTTGAGCTCACATACAAGTGAAAATGCTTTCCTTTTATTCAAGTTGTCAGACTCGTTGCATGGAAAACTGCTTTAAAAATGATATTGTTTCATTACACAAACAGGCTTTGATCTTGTGGGAATTTTTTCTTACAGTTTTCTTTGTGTCTATAACTATATACTTCTGAACTTAATTTGGAAAACAGTTGCGCATCAATACTTTAAAAGTTCATGTTCACATGATTAATTTTTGTGGAAGGCCTGATTTTCCTTTTGAAATTACCTTAGTGACTTTGTAGTTACTCCTAGGGTTAATAAATGCAGAAATAGTTCTCATGCCCAATTACAAGGAGATAAATCATAAAACTAGAAGAAGCTGCAGTTTTGAAGAGAGTTTAGAGTCTTTAGACCTTCAACTAAAATGTTAAGTAACATGGGCCACTGTAGAAAGTCTTGCTTCATTACTTGTTGCCAATATTATAAATATTGTGTTGTATCGTATGATACGATACGTGATATGGGTGTATGTATCGGTACTTGAATCGATACGATTCAGGTACATGTATCGCAATAGATGTGTATCGCATCCGTATCACAACATATTATATGATACGCTACGATATGAGTACTGTATAGTACAATATATCTTGTATCGCATGATACGGAGTATTACGATATGTTGGATTTTTTATGATTTTTATGATTTTTTATTTTTTAAATTTTTTCAATATTTTAATGGACTGTATCATACTATACGGTACAATTATCGTGTATTGCTGCCCTATACGATACGGGTACCAATACGCTAATTACAACATTGCTTGTTGCAGAATGACTTAGTTTTTCATTTTGCCATTAACTTAATTGTTGCTATAGAGACAAATCCTTTTGTTGCTTTAGAGACCTACTCATGAATTGAGCTTCTCATCAATGCACAAACTCACCCTTTGAATCATATCAAAGCAGAAGTATAAGGGCTTTTATGACATAAATGTACAAAAAATTTAACTGTTTGACTGTGGGGTAGCTTGGATGTTTTAACTGGGTCAAATGAAGTATCTTTACATTACTCCCACATGCCTGGGCTCTCAACTTGCGTGCTGTAGATCGCAAGTTTGACTCCAGTGGCATGCATGCCTGGCTTTGGTATCCCTTTACACTGAAAGGAAAAAACTCTAACAGAATTGAATGGACCTATGGTAAGCAGCTCATCAGGTCCACTAAGGGCAGAAGCATGGGTGAGATTATACACCAACCTAAGCATGATGCTAATTTAAAGCCATTTGTGTTCTCTGAGCCTGATATGAGAATGATATCAATCTTTGCGTTGTGAGCCTTGAGCTGGTGCTGGTAAAAGAAATCATGCTTGTACATGACTTGAATATGCACTAAAGTACATGGATGAGATCAACGAGGCGTTTTTTCTTACTAAGAGGGTTTTGTGTTGCTTTACTTTCTGTAATATTCACATTATAGGGGACGCTTTGTTATTGGGAACAAGGAACTATTTATAGTTGTTGCAAATTTTAAAGCATTTCTATAGTAGAGGAAATCCAAGTTGCCGTTAGTGGTCATTGGTCACTGGGGGGACTGCAGCTTCCTAATGACTTACCAGAACAACTAACAGATTCTGAAACTCATCGAGATGCCATTAATAGGTCTTCCACATGAAGAGTCTAGGAGCAAAGAGTGCTCCGTATATGAAAACTGTCTCTATTTCTTGGCATTGAAACAAATGCATGTACAACATAATATGTGGCAGATAATCATACGGAAGTTTTTATTGGTCTTCCTTGTCATATAAGAATCTTGTCAGACTTGCATAATCAGCTCTGGGTACTAGCTTTTGCATGCTTTCTTTCCATCCCACTTAAAGCTTATGGTTCATCTCTCTCTAGTTTTTATAGCTAATCATGCAAGTATGACAAGGAAGATTAACAGAAACTTCACAATATATACACACAGAAGGGTACACAGATTATTGTTGGAAAACAAGCTTATGGTGCCCTTCTTTTCTGGTCAGAAAAGGACGGATGCTTATGACCCCTTGCTCCATGTCACTAAAGGGGTGTTGTTATTTGTTCCTGTGCTGGCTGAGAAAATAGGCTTTTGGTGTGGCATTGTTACTCACGTGCTTCCTTTTGTTGTCAGGAAAGTGGCTGCAGTAAGCATGCTATTTATCATAAAATGTCATCGGATTGTTAAAAAGGTAAAGGCTAAGCTATCACCAAACTTTCCACAAGGATCTCACAATCAATATCAGCCTAGAAGTAGAAACAGAAGAGATAAAAAGACATTACTCTGTAAATTCAAAATGTTAGGAGATAAAAAAAATTTACGTTATAAATTCAACATATGAAGTGTATCAGAAGAATGACATGAGCTTGGAAAGCCATGGGACATGTTCCCCCCTTCTAATGTATATATATGCAATGGTGAGCTCAACTAGCTGTTAGAGAACGCATGGAGTTTTTGGTTTGGCAATTTATGCATAATGCCACTCTCAACAAATGCTTCTAGAGCAAGGTGGAGTCCAGATGCATCTTGCCCCTTTTGCAGTACCCTGGAGTAGGCGACCATTCATTGTTGAATGATTGCAGCAGAGCTAATAAGGTGTTGTAGCCCCTTCTAGGATCGTTCATTTCTATATCCTTCATCAATTAGAATGGATCGATGCCAACTCTCCCCTTTTGGCACCAATATTGATAGTTGGAGCTTAACATGGAAGTAAAACTTGGCTCAAGAGTAGTTGTCCGGACTAATGTTCCTGATCAGAAAAAGCTCCTTCTATCAAGGAAGACATGTCACGATAGCTGATTTCTAGATTGGGTAGAGTGCACTTGAATTCATTCTTTTAAATGTGTACTAATATTTTCTTTGAATAGCTATAGTAGCTTTCTTTTTTTCGATAAGTGAATGACTATTGTAACTAAATTAAGACATGCAAGGACAGACTTTACTTTACTTTAGTGATGTGAATTCTGCATGAGGGGATCATTTTGGCTTGGTGGTTGCAGCTTGTTGCTGTCCTAGGGAAAGTGACATCTGATTTGCCATCATGTTCAATCATTTTGATGATTTTGCTTCTAAAAGACTATGGAGTTCTTCTAGTGTTGCACCATGTAGAAAACTAACCTCTGTTTTATCAGCTTGCGTGAGAGAACTCAGGTAGAGCAGCTTGTTCGGTACATTGTTGACGAGCCTCCCATGGACTCTGAAAAGCGACGCATCTTCAAGTGAGTTGTGTGAACTGTTGTAAAGCTGCTTTCTACAAGTAATATTCCTGAGTTGAAGTTTCATGCAATTTGTAATTCGTTTTTACATATTTGGTGCAGATTTCCATTTATTGCTTGTGAAATATTTACTTGCGAAGTTGATGTCATACTCAAAACTTTGATTGAAGATGAAGAGGTATAACTTTCTTTTCAATAATTAGTGAAAGAATTGGTATGCTTACAGTTTCCTTTATACCAAACTCTTTTTCCCTGATCAGTGAATGCATGAAGGAAGGACAGATTTATTGTCTCAATTGAATTTAGGTTTTCTGATGGGAACTATTGCTTGATCATATGTCAGCATGTACTTATTTATATATGGATCGGAAACATGCGACACATGATTTTTTTTCAATTTCTTTTATTTTATATGAGAAATAAAACTTAGAAGCATTATAGCAAAACTTTGTTCAAACCAAATGCGGACTAGTTTCGTAGTTTTATTCCATGCCTTAGCTTTTGCATGTCATATCTGCAGTTGAGATCCTAGTATGCCTCTCTCATTTTGCTATCCAATTATGACCAAGTCTGCTTGGCACTATTTCAATTTGTGATTCTGTAGATGGTGGGACATGCCAATATTTACATTGTTTTTTATTATTTGACAGTTGATGAATATCCTTTTCTCCTTCTTGGAGCCAGACCGATCACATAGTACGCTGCTCTCTGGTTATTTCAGTAAGGTAGATGAACCCTCTTTGTTGTGGTTGACCTACTTGCGTATCCCCTTCCTATTTAGTGGGCACTGTGGGCTAGAAGTAACTTTTGTATGTACGTTTTGGTTATATATTCTATCAGGTTGTTATATGTCTGATGTTACGGAAGACCATTCAATTTATGAGTTTCATTCAAGTAAGTGGATCCTACCTATGCTGCTTCATTTCACAATTATGATTGTTTTAGAATAGTACTGTCTTCCAAGTTTTGTGGGCGTGAAAATAGATTTTGGTGCTTAAGGACATCGCTCATTCGAGCTGGACCTTAATGTTGTTTTTTGAGGAAGGTTGTTATATCTGTAGCTTGTATTGTGATCTGACAATTTTAGTTCCCATTCTATTTAATTATCCAGTTCAGTCCATAGACATCCCATCCTTAGGGTTGAAACTGGGTCTTCTCCCAGTAGGTTCTACTAAGACCCTATTTCTGGTACAGTTTTACGATCCTATTTTTGTATGTTTATTTTCTTTTCTATTGTGTAACAAAAATACTCTCTCATGTCTATGCTGATTGTTGTACGGTTTTGATGTTTTGGTATGTCTCCTTTGAAATGCCAAAATTTTATTTTATCGTTCTATTACTCTCATTTTTGTGCGATCTCTTTTAAGTTTTAATGTACCGCAGGACCACAAACAGATTCTTCATCAATTGGTTGATTTGATTGGCATCACATCAATGATGGAGGTTGGTATATTATTTTCTGGATTCTGTGATGTTAATTCCACTGAAAGCTGTAACTTCACATTGCTGATGGGGATTCGGGTTTTGCATCTTTTTTGATATATCGCCATTTGTCTTTAAGACGACTTCTTGGAAGACCTATGGAGATGCACTGCATAGATGAGGCATATTCCATTCAGCATACGTAAAATATCTAAGGAATGAGAAGAAATTCAATTTATACATGCCTATTGTCTCTTCGTCCATGGATATTTTATTTGTATTATTCTTTTATTCATCTTTTCTTTTTCTCAGAGGTTTTTGTTTTTCATTTGTTTTGGAAAAAAATATATGTTGAAAGCAGGTTCTCATTCGGCTAGTTGGTGCTGATGATCATATTTATACCAACTATGTGGATGCAATGCAGTGGTTGGATGACAGTAATGTGCTTGAGATGATTGTAGATAAGTTTAATTCTTCAGTAAGTGTCATTATCAATATTTCCAGCTTTATTTTAAAATATGGATTTCCTTTCCTGGTTCATCTTCTGGTATTTGAAACAAATTAACATATGCCATTACATTTGTCTTTTTCTTAGAGGGCCCTTTCACTCCCTATTGACTACTAGTTATTCACAGATGGTTATTACGTTGCACCTCATTTCTGTTTTCCTTTGTTGCTTCTATTGATACAGGATTCTCCTGAGGTGCATGCTAATGTGGCGGAGATATTGTGTGCTATTATGCGGTATGCTCCTTCAGCATTGTCTACTAAAATTGCTAGCCCGAGGTACTTTTCATCAGCTTCAACTAATTTGCTTTGGAATGGACTTTTGCAGTCTGATTTTTTTCTCGATTCATTCTTTTTAAGTAATTGTATACCATGAGAGACATATATCTCATTTGATTATTTTCTTGTTATGTGCAGTTTTATTGCAAGGTTATTTGGTCATGCACTGGATAGCTCACGACCAAAGTCTGTTCTAGTGCACACCTTGTCTGTATGTATTGGATTGTTAGACCCCAAGAGAATAGCTTCATCTCCTAGTTATTCAAGTCGTGGACAATTAACATATGGATCATCGATAATTGCTAATCCAGAGACAGTGGATGGTATGCTGGAGAAGCTGGGTAAGGTCCCACTTTTACAAGAGGATGATGTTTAACTTTTTAAACATTAGCATTCCATCTCTTTTGGCCATAAGCTGCGGTGGTGTATCACTCAAATTATGGTCTAGAACTCATGATGCTGATTTTTCCTTCTGCTTTCTGTTTGCAATGTAAGGGATCACCCTTGCAGGGCCGGTCCCAAATCCAGATAAAGGAGGAGGGTTGTGTTAGGCTTCCGACAGTTAGCTTGAAACTTTGTCGGACTTATTTACTATGGATTATACAAATTATGATAGGGCTTTGTGGAAACAAATAATCCATGTAGCCAACTCCATCTAGTATGGAAAAAGGCTTAGTTATTGTTGTTGTTGTTGTTTCTGTTTGCATCTATAGCCTATAGGTGTATGTGCTATGCTTTTCTTCTTAGTTTTTATCTTCTACGGTGTTTACTTCTGTTGTTTTCTAGTGTTCTTTGACTTTCCACATTATTTCCTTTTCTCCAGGAATGGTAAGTGAATTCTGAAATGCAGATGCATCTGTTATAATTTAGAAAGTACCCTTTTGTTGGTACCAATCTTCATACAAAGTGATTGAATTATGAAACATGTCCAGGGTGAAGCTGGTGGAACTTTTTCCAGGCAAGGATGTCGGTGAACTATTTGTATTTACCGAATTCGTTGAACTCTTGAAATACTTCAAAAGAAGTGGTAAAGTTGTGTAGATGTTGGGTGTCAACAGGCAATTGTGGGAAGATCGTAGCAAATTTAAGAAACCTCCTATTGATGATGGTTTAGTCTATTATTGACTTAGCCCAACCAGGAAGTAGTTGAATTGCAGTATGCTGGCTTGATTGGAAATACTAGTTCCTCTGCTTTGGGTTTTCAACCATTGTTCTTGTGCCTGGTGGGGATAAGTCAATTCAGTGTGCTTCAATTATTCATTTTTTGGGTGTTCTGTTGGTTTGGCTGTTCCTTGTTAGTTGAGATTAACAGGGTGAAAGGATTGTTAATCAGAAGCCAGTTAGGTGTTAGATTAGAAGGATGTTGACCCGTACTTTATGTTGTTTCTTTTTTTATTCAGCTAGCCAGTTAACTAACTCCTAGCTGTTGCTGGACTCTAAAAGTTCTATCTATCTCTCTCTCTCTCTCATATAAATGGGTTTTTCACTTTGTATTTGGTATCCATTTTTTTGAGTTCTTCATCGAAATGGAAGCTCTATTTTTGTTACGTTGGCGTATTTCATCTTTGGCCTTGATGCCTTTGCCTTATATCTCCCTTTGGTGTTTGATAGACTTTGCTGATCTGATCCGTGTACTATCTCTCCTTGCAAGATTGGGCCAATTATAACTTGGTGAAATGATAGTAACACATCCATGATCAAATATCAATTTGGAGGGTTCTGAGTTAAGTTGGAAAGATAGATCTGAAGCTCCAAAAATTTTATGCTTGAACATGATGAGAAAAAAATGGATGTTTCTCCTTAAAATGCTTGTCTTTGTTGCAATGCTTTCCTCGAGGGAGTGAGATTATCTCAAAGATTGCACTCAGAAGTTTCTTCATAGAGGAAAGCTTAGGAGGTTCTAGAATGTTGTTCTAAAGAATTCTTCAGCAAACCTCAATGTAGAAGAGCATGTTGAGCGTTCGCTCAACTGGCAGGGCTCTTTGACTCCCACCATGCAGGCAGGGACTTGATTCCCTGGGTGTGCACGTGTATGTGTGCAAGGCTTCATCCCTTCCTCTATAACCAAAAAAAAGAAGTAATCTCAATGTAGAAGAATGATAAAAGAAAGAATAAAAAAGTTCATGAAACAGGTTAAAATCTTCTCTTCTTCCGATGACGATGATGGTTGCAAACTTTTATCATGGGAAGTTATGAGGCTTTTCAAGTAAAAATATGTATTTGGTGACTCTGGTCGCGTACTTTTCTTCTCTCATTTTACGACATTGCCATTTCTGACAGTGAACTCCGCCCATGTAAGGATCACCCTTGCATTGCTGGTCCCAAGCCCGGATAAAGGAGGAGGGTTGTGTTAGGCTTCCGACAGCCAGCGTAAAACTTCGTCGGATTTTTATAACATGGATTACAAAAATTATGAGCATTTCTTTGGGGCGTCCCCGCCTAGCGACGTGTTGCAGAGCCCGAATGCAGTAAGAAGTAAGCAAAGGCCACTACATTTTCGCCCGAATGTAGTGAATCAATTGCAGAGAGGGTTCCCACATCATTGACGGGTGCGGGTAAAGAAGTTAGTCCCGCTACATTGCCACCCGAATGTAGTGAAAAATTTTCAGAGAGGGTCTTCGCATTTTGATTATGAACGAATGTGGGGGGTAAGGAAGCTAGTCCTAGATAATAAGATTTGTATTGGTTCTTGGAATATCGGAACATTATCCGGTAAGCTAATGGAGGTGATAGATACTATGATTCGGAGAAAGATTCATATTCTATGTTTACAAGAGACAAAATGGGTTGGAGAAAAAGCAAAGGAGATATAGGATACAGGTTTTAAATTATGGTACTCATGTAAAGAAAAGGCTCGAAACGGAGTTGGTATTATCATAAATAAAGATTTAAAGGAGAGTATAGTAGACATACAACGATATGGTGACCGAATCATGACGTTGAAATTAGTGTTAGGAGAAGAGGTTTTGAATATAGTTTGTGCTTACGCACCCCAAGTAGGACTAGAAGATAGTATAAAGACAGTTTTTTGGGAAGAGTTAGATAAGGTGTTTCAAAAGATTCCACAAAGGGAGTTGATTTGTTTAGGAGGAGATTTAAATGGACATGTCGGTAAAGAGGCATTAGGATATCAAGGGATTCATGGAAACTTTGGTTTTGGGGATATAAATGAGGAAGGTAGGGAGATTTTAAATTTTGCTATGGCATTTGATCTCTTTATAGTCAATACAATCTTCAAAAAATGAGATAAACATTTAATTACTTATAAGAGTGGCTTATCACAAACATAAATTGATTACTTTATTTGTAGAAAAAAAGATAGAGCGTGTTGTAAAGATTGTAAGGTAATTCCAAGAGAAAGCTTAACCACCCAACATCGACTTTTAGTTATGGATTTACAAATAAAAAATGGATAAAGAAGAAAATAGTGCATCGAGCTACTACAACTACAACTAACCCTTTTCCCATACTAGATGGGGTCAGCTACATGGATTCTTTGTTTTTTTTTTGTAGAATCCATGTTAAGTCCGACAAAGTTTTACGCTGGCTGTCGAAAGCCTAACACAACCCTCCTCCTTTTTCTGGGCTTGGGACCGGCCATGAAAGGGTGATTCCTTACATAGGCGGAGTTAAAATGCACAAAAGAGTGCATCGAGCTATTCGAAATAAATGGTGGAACCTCAAAAATGAGAAAGAAGATATATTTAAAAAGAAAGTCCTTGAAGGAGATGTTTAGAATTATGTTGGTACACCCAGTGACATGTAGAACAATATGGCTATACATATTAGGAAAGTGGCGAAAAAGTGTTAGAGGTATCTAAGGGAGGTGTACCGGCACAAAAAGAAGCTTGGTGGTGGAGTGAAGTAGTACAAAATAAAATCAAGGCAAAGAGGGCATGTTACAAATTACATTATGCTAAGAAAACTAGTGAAACTTTAGAAGCTTATAAGAAAGCAAAGAAGGAAGCGAAAAAGGCCGTTAGTGAAGCAAAAGCTAAGATTTGGGAGGACTTATATAAAAAACTCAACTCAAAAGAGGTTGAAAGAGATATTTTTAGGATAGCTAGGGCTAGAGATAAGAAAACTAAAGATCTTAATTATGTTAGATGCATAAAAGACGAGGATGAAAAAATTCTAGTGGCAAATGATGATATAAGAAATAGATGGAAAAACTATTTTTATAATCTTTTTAATGAAAATAAAGATGTTAGTATTAGTTTAGGAGATTTAGCCAAGTCAGAAAAGTATATAAACCACATTTTCTACCGACATATTCAAAAGAATGAAGTCAAAGAGGCTCTTAAACATATGAAGGGTGGTAAATCGGTAGGACCAGAAAATATTCCTATAGAAGTTTGGAAAATACTAGGAGAAATAGGAATCACTTGGCTCACAAGACTATTTAATGAAATATGGAAAAACCAAAAGATGCCCGAGGAATGGAGAGCAAGTACACTTATACCTATATATAAGAACAAGAGAGACATTCAAAATTGTGCGAATTATCGAGATATCAAGTTAATGAGCCATACTATGAAATTATGGGAAAGAATTATCGAACGTAGGTTAAGACAAGTATCAAGTACAACAGAGAACCAATTTGGATTCATGTCAGGCAGATCTACTATTGAAGCGATTCACCTTTTGAGACGTATTATGAAACATTTTAGAGCAAAAAAGAAAGACCTTCATATGATATTTATTGATCTAGAAAAAGCTTATGATAGGGTACCGAGGGAGGTTCTTTGGAGAACTTTGGAAAAAAGAGGTATCCCATTGACATATATTAACCTTATAAGAGACTTGTATGATATTGCAAAAACATGTGTGAGGACTCATGAAGGAACGACAAACTTCTTTGAAGTTAATATTGGGTTACATCAAGGATCAACTTTAAGTCCATACTTATTTTTAATGGTGATGGATGAGTTAACAAAACATATTCAAGATGAAGTACCTTGGTGTATGTTATTTGCAGATGGCATTGTATTAGTGGAGGAGTCTAAGGAAAAAGTTAATAGAAAATTGGAACTATGGAGAGAAACATTAGAAAGCAAAGGCCTCCGACTTAGTACAACAAAGACATAATATATGGAATGTAAGTTTGATCATTTGGTTACTTCAGAGGACATAGAAATTAAAATTGGCTTACATTGCATTCCCCAAAAGGAAAGTTTTAAATACCTAGGATCAATTTTTCGAAGTGATGGAAGAATTGATGGAGATGTTACACATAGAATTAATGCTGGTTGGTTAAAATGGAGAGGAGCATAAGGTATTCTTTGTGATAAGAAGATACCATTAAAATTAAAAGGTAAATATTATAGAGCAGCAATTAGGCCTGCCATGTTTTATGGTTCTGAGTGTGGCAGTTGATCATCAACATGTACAAAAGATGTCTTGAGATGGATGAGTGGTCATACAAGAAAAGACCATATACATAATGAGGTTATTAGAAACAAATTAGGAGTGACACCAATAGAGGATAAAATGAGAGAACATCGTTTAAGATGGTTTGGACATAAAGAACCTGTAAGAAGGTTAGAAAAACTAAATTTGGAAAGTATTAAAATAGGTAGAGGACGACCACAAAAGTGTTGGAAAGAAACAATAAAGAATGATCTAGCTTATTGGGAGTTAACTGCTAACATGGCATACGATAGGGATCTGTGGAAACAAAGAATCCATGTAGCCGACCCTGTCTAGTATGGGAAAAGGCTTAGTTGTTGTTGTTGTTGTTGTTGTTGTTGCCATTTCTGACAGTGAAACTGTAAATCAAGTGGGCAAATGCAGTTGGCTGCAGGGCTCCTTGTGACCTTCCTACGTTTGGAGCTCTTTGAGTAGTACAAGTGCTTATTGTTTGCTAAATACTCAGAATGGACCGAAAAGACTGTGTTCACTTCTGTTTGCTCATTAAAGCTACTTGTAGCTTTTATGCCCTGCATGTGCATACCTTAAATAGTTGTGGCATTTTGTGAGTAGTATAAATGCTTATTGTTTCCTAAATACTCACAATGGACCTAGAAGACTTTGTTCTGTTTGCCTACTAAAGCCACCTTCAGCTTTTAAATTGAGGCATTTTGTCTTTTTTTCATGAGCAAAAAATGCTTTTGAAAAAAGCCTTACTTTTAAAAGTTATGTTTCTTTCAAAAATATTTCTTGCATGTATGAGAAAATAAAGAATTTCTGTTACATATGGCTGTTGTTGGTGTTATGCTGTTGCTGCTCTTTTCAGGTGAAAATGGCTAAGATTTGCGTAGGGGCTTTAAAATATATATGCTGATATTATCCATCTACCTTTTCAATCCAATGAATCACATGAAAAATATCAAAATTAATGCATCTTCAGTTTTGTTTCAGGTGACCTCCTTCAGCTGCTAGATGTATCCAACCGTGAAATTGTTCTTCCTACTACATATGGCCGATTGCAGCCACCTCTTGGCAAGCATCGCTTGAAGGTACGTCAAGATTCTTGTTTGATAATCATTGTCGCTAGTTCAGGTTTGGTTACTGTCATCTTGTATTATACATTGGGTCCTGCATTTCATTTCTATTAACTGGGATATATAATTTTTCTCTATTAACTAAAGAAAGTTTTGTGGTCTTGCAAGTTTTTCCACAGTTTTGATGTGTGATTGGGACTGATGAAATAAACTTTTAGATTGTGGAGTTCATCTCAGTTCTCCTGACTGCTGGCAGTGAAGCCTCTGAGAAGGAACTTGTGGGCCTTGGAGTTTTACGCGGTGTAATAGATTTGTTCTTTGAGTAAGTTTCATATGAGTGTGTTTGATAAACCTGACACTATCACCGGACAATGATTTCCTTTTTTAGCATAAGCCCACATGCATTGCAAATGCACAGCAGACAATCTGGCTTTTCTGTGGCACTTCACAACAAGTAAGGCAAAAAAATGGGGATGCTGGGTGTTCAGGCACCTGGCCTTCCAGATAATGGTGATCGGTGGATGCACGTCTACCGATATTGGGGGCAATAATTTGCCCCTATGTGTACATTCCATTGTACTGTTACAGAACATTTTTTCTTTGTTATTATTAGCACAAATGTCATTGTCTCCCTATGCTTATGATGATAACTTCAGGTACCCATTCAACAACTTTTTGCATCACCATGTGGAGAACATACTCATGTCATGCTTGGAGAGCAAGAAGTCTTCCCTTATTGAACACGTCATGAAAGATTGTCATCTTATAGGAAAATTTCTTGAAGCTGAAAAGAATTTCAAGCTTTCAAATGATTCAGATAAAGTAATCTCTTGCTTAATGTTCTAATTTTTAGAGTTTCTACATAGTTAGCAGGAAGAGAAATACATAACCACTGTGGATCCATCATTCTGCAGCCTACTACTTCTTCAGGAAGGGTGACCCCCAGAGTAGGAAACATTGGACATCTCACTCGAATAGCAAACAAGATCATTCAGCAGGGGAGTTCCAATGCACAGATATTGGGATATCTTCAGGTCAGCATTTATATTTGTTTCTATTTTTACTTTCTATTTTTTCTGTTTTTCACAGTTTTAGGGGTCAAAACTGGACATAAATCTAATGGATGCTGATGGTCATCCTTTTGGGGTATAGATGGTAGTTATGCTTTACTCTAGATTTCTTGGATATCTAATTTAGTGAGCATTCATGTTGAAGAAAAAGCAACGATTGAGAAAAGATGTGTGAAAAGTGTGGGTTCACCCAAACACAACAGAGAACCGAAGTCCAAGAGTATAAACTTTTTACTGTACTGGGAGGTAGACTATTAGCATGGAATTGTTTAGTTTGTTGATAAGAATTTTATTAGAGACAAATTGGGAGTAGCATCAATAGAGGATAAAATGAAAGAAAATCTTTTAAGATGGTTTGAACATGTAGAAAGATGATCAAAGGACGCTCTCATAAGAAGATATGAGAAACTGATTGTAAAAATGTTAAAAGAGGAAGAGGACGACCACAGAAGTGTTGGAAAGAAACAATAAAGAATGATCTAGTTTATATTGAGTTAACTGCTAGCATGACACATGATAGGGCTCTGTGGAAACAAAGAATTCATGTAGCCGACCCCATCTAGTATGGGAAAAGGCTTAATTGTTGTTGTTGTTGTACTGCTGTATGTATCTATCTGAGTATTTCCTTAAAAGGTTTTGTTGAAATGGAAGAGGTGAAGAATATGTCTGCAGGTGGAAGATAAATGATTTTGGTAGGGACCACTTTCTTACTGCAGCAATGTACAAAATCTATGTGAAACATATGATAAAAGTCAACCATGGGAACGAAGGAAACCGTAAGCTGTCTAACAAAGTACACGGTGTAATTGGATTTTGAACTTCTCTAGTTGTCATATCTTTGAGTGGATGAGTGAAACATCATGTGTGTAGGTATGTTGGAAACTTCATAAAAGAAGGTTATCCATACAACGCAACATAATAAGCCTCTGCCAAAGTAGAAAAATACTGAAGGAGAAGTAGCAATTGAGCACATAGGAGGGATTTGGAAGCTAAGATTCGTTTAACAGGTTTCCTGCGTGTGTTTGGTCTTTGGATTTGGGAACTGCGACTCATGCAACTAGTTCTTGCCTATGTTTCCCCTTTATGCACTGCAGTAGGATCAGGCAACCGCATGTGCCGCCCGTGCAAATACATTATTGCTGCATGAAGCATTTTTTCGTGTTCAATTCAAAATAATTTTGTTTTTCTTGTAGGATGCATTTTATGTGCTCAATTTATTGAAAAGCTTTGGTTTTTGTTGCCTACTTTTCTTTCTGATTCGTTTCTGTGGTATGGTTCTTGCAGGAAAACAGTGAGTGGTCTGATTGGCAAACTAATGTGTTACTGAAACGTAATGCTGTGGAAAATATCTACCAATGGGCATGCGGGTGGGCATTCTTTGAACATCTTTTATTTACATTAATTTATTTAACTCTAAAGAATTGCTTGGCAGTTTTTACTGTTAGAAATTTAGAATCACCTTTGTTATAGGAAGACTGTTAGTTGTTTCTTTCTTCTGGAAATAATAATCCTCAAAGATTATGTTTTATAGTATTTGGTCAAGAAGTGTGTTATGAAGGAACACGCATGCTTTGTTGGTGAAGCTCTTCTAGAAAGCTGGTGTCCTACTTGCATACAATATATCATATCTCTGGCAGAAGAGTAAATTCGCTTGCTAAAGTTACTTTGGAGCGCAAACAT
The DNA here is from genome assembly GCA_036023115.1 of Brasenia schreberi. Taxonomy (NCBI): domain Eukaryota; kingdom Viridiplantae; phylum Streptophyta; class Magnoliopsida; order Nymphaeales; family Cabombaceae; genus Brasenia; species Brasenia schreberi. The sequence goes on along the minus strand of JAYKKT010000078.1, from coordinate 5,873,732 downwards.
TTGTATCAACTTTTCCATCAAATTTTAATAGTTCTTCACACAAGATTACAGGAAAAGAAGTGAAACTGGAAAGATGTTAGAAGCAGGAAGTACACCAAGAACTCCTGTATTCTTTAATTATGGTCTTGTAGGTACGGAGTCACCCGGAAGCAAATATGAAACATCTTTTTCAGCAAATGGGTACTTTTTTGTATATATGAAAGGTTAACATCTTAGAAATAAGAAGTGATATATCATCTTAGTTAAAACAAGGTTTTGCACCAAAAGCTCTGCAAAAACAAGCTTTTTATTGCCGTAAGGGTTAGAATATTCATTTACTTGCATGTATTTTGGGATACAGTTGTTGAGAGTCGAGACACATGGTAGATTAACTGAGAAAACAACTTAGAATAAGATGGGATTACTTTATATCCTCAGAACATATTGGTACTCTTTGCTGATGTAAAAATTTTGTCTGAAAAGATCTTTTCTTTTTCACATTTTGTTGCGAAAACCAATCTTCTAGCTTCCATAATCACATATAGTAGCACAAATCTCTAGATAGGCTACTTTAGATTACTGGTTTCATATGCGTGAACTATGTCACTGGGTGCGGATGCGGGATACGGCAAATTGCAAAAATTTTGAGTGCGGCGACATGACTAAGGTATATAATATTATATAATATTCAAACTAGAACAAGTGAGATAACAATTAACATAAGTATATGACAATAGTAAGTACACAACTTTATATTAAAGCAAAACGCGTAAACAACTACTAATTTCATCATAATATAGAAATCAATAATAAAGAAACCTTAATGTTTGATAAATGAAATGAACATGAACCTCATAAATCATAGATCTTCACTATCACAACATTATCAATTGAAGGGACTGTTGGATTAGTGAGTTTCATATTAAGGGTATGCAAATCTTGGTTGTCATCTAAATGATATTCCTCCGAATTTGCATCCCAATATTTTGATGCTCCTTCATTGTAATATATTCAAATAAATAACAATAAAGATAATATAATCATTGTTGTTCGACGTGTATTGTATCGTGTATCGTTTTGGTCCACGATACAGGCATATCGTAGCGTAGCGTACTTTAATATTAAAAAATAGTAAAAATCTTTAAAAAATTAGAAAAAATCTATAAAAAATCAGAAAAAATTAGAAAAAATTAGGAAAACATTGATAATTGCAAAGAATTCATATAATGCAAAGTTTAGTACATATTGATCATTCACCATTGAACAATTGAAAAAAATTACATATTTTGAAGGAAAAAATGAAATACATTTACATTTACATATTATAATCAAGATCATTAATTAAATAATCTTCATCTTCTTCTTGGTAAAGATCCTCACCACCTTCTGCTTCAAAATCAAAATCTTCATCTCATGTGTTCAAAGACACTCCAATTCCTTTCACAACTCGTTGCACTAAAGGTTTGGCTCATAACTCTTACTCCAAAATCTCTAAGGTTTAGGCAATCACTTCCAAACTTATTCCACCAAACATCTGAAGAAAAGGCAAACATTATGGACTTAATCCACAATAATATAAGATTTAAAAAACTTAAATATGAAGATAAACAATTTACTTGAGCGCATATTAGTGCGATTGCGAATTGCTACAGGCAAACCCATTAAGTGAAGAGCATTATCATAGATCTCCATCTCTCAATGTATAACATTTGCCCTGCTCTCATTAGGGACTAATCTATCTATACAATCAATGATGCCTAATTAACCTCACCGTCCCTTTTGAAGCTTGTTGAGTACTTGAATGCTGAGTTTAGATAATATGTTGTTGCATAAATAGGCTGATGGAATTGTTTGTTCCATCTATTATTTATAATTTTTCACACGGGCACATAATCTCTCTTTTTTCCATTAAAATTATTTCTAATGGCTTCTTTTGCCCTATCCATGGCTTCATAAAGATAGCCCATAGATGATTTCTCCTCGCTATCAGTCAATCTCAAAACCTTCACTAAAGGACATGTAATCCTCAACGGTCTAACACATGCATTCCAAAATGTAGTCCTAAAGACTGTATCTAAAATCTCATTCAATTTTCTATTTCTTCTATTTTGAGGCAACTCTGCAAATTATTGTTACTCATTTGAGGAGAACATTTTCTTCAAGGCTTGCTTCTGTCTCTCAATACTCTGTACAGATAAGAAATTAGTTGCAAACTGAATTGTAGTTGTACGAAGAAGCTCTGCACCATCTGTATATCTCCTCATCATACACAATACAAAGTAATGATTGTAGATAAATTTGGTGATATCTTGGCAACACTCAGTTTCTATCTATATCTCATCTATCTCACCAATATCCTTAAGGACAAGATCTAAACAATGGGTTGCACATGGTGTCCATTAGAAAGTCCTATAAGTATCTGCTAACTCCTTCCCAATTGCTTTATGGTTAGTTGCATTATCTGTTATGAATTGGATTATTGGACTACATTCTTTAGCCCAACCTCGCATATCACCTTATCAAACTCTTGCCTTAGGATCTCTGCAGTGTGCCTCTCTTCTAACATGTCTAGAGATCTCAAAAACATAAGTCCTTTAGGACAATATAAAAGAAAGTTTAACAAGGTCCTTCCTCGCCTATTTGTCCATCCGTCTGCCATGATAGTGTATCCTATCTCTTTTCATGACTCTCTCAAAGTCGAACAATTTTCATGCACTTTAATAATGGTCTTATCTAATATCTTTCCTCTTAATTTCTGATAAGAGGGCATCTTATATCTTGGACCAATATTAGCAATTGCATTTGCCATTGCTTGAAAATGAAAACTGTTTATTGCATTAATTGGAATGCATGCATCATAAAACCATATGCCTACTGCAAGGTTTGCCTGATCATACAGTTGTTCTTAAGCCATGAATTTCAGGTTGAGCACCATGTGTAATGCTAGGAGGAAAAAATGAATGTATGCTACAAGCAACTCTTCCTCTACTCCTTCTTGAGCTTCCTCTTCTTCCACTTCCACTTGCAAAATCGTCAACAACCTTCTTTCTCCAATTTGATGGTCGAGAACTATTACTACCAATCTTTGTTCTAGCATCTGAAGGAATACTATCAGTCAATCTAATAGGATGATCATCATCTTCCTCAAACATCTCTAAATCATCCTTTTGCAATCATCTGAAGACATTGTCATTTAATGCCTTTTGGCAAACTTCTAACTTTGTATGTGAAATGAACAACTTCTTTCCTAGTCCCTTTTGGGTGGTGTTTCAATCGTGAAATTTCACCACTATACCCCACTATCATGTCGGATCATCAAATCGAGATTGAGAGTCTTTAACACCCCTTCATGCCATCTCAATTAAGCACTTCAATTCAATAAAAAAACTAAAAATAAAAGCACTTCATAAATCCCTAATCTTTTACATAACACTCAAATAGAGTGTCTCCCACTTCATGAATGCAATAAAAATCATATCCACACACTTAATAATTTCATATTTTGTTCAAAAAAAGAAAAACACAAATAACACCAAAAAAACAAATACAAAGAAAATAATTCTGAAAAACACTCAAAATATACCACAATCCGAGTTTGGAGGCTTGCACGAACACCGTAGATCACTTTTTTGAGAGTCTTGAACACCAAGGAGGGGAAGAACCACTAGAAGAAGGCTTGAGTAGCCGTGAAGGGACCTCAAAAACCCACAAAAGAGTCTTCGGCTAGGGACCCTTTAAAAGGGTCCTAGGCCTATCGTGCGATACGACCCGTATTGCACGATTCGACATGATAACCTGTATCAATTTATCGTATCATATTGTGATTGCCCATGATACGGTGTGATACAGCTAATACTATCATCATGATTAATAGAAAAGAAAACAATTTTAAAGGATTAGTAATTAGTTACTTATACTCAACATAAGATCGTGAAACCAATCTTAGATTTGAATGGACGTAAAAGTCTTCATCACGACTACTGGAGAGATTATTCCTTTTGATATTGTGACTTTGAGAATATGTACTCCAATTTCTTTCAATACAAGATGAAGTAGTAGGTTGAGATAATAATTTTGATGCAAGCTTTTTAAGAAGAGGCATTTTAAATCCATATCATGCCCACCAATCTAGTGGATCTTGATAATCATAATTTTGATGCAAGCTTTCGAAGAAGAGGCATTTCAAATCTATAACATGCCCACCAATCTAGTGGATCTTGATACCCTTGCTTCTAGTCTGGCACAAGAAAACTTTTCATATTCAGAATTTACTTGCCTAAGTAGATATGAGTCATGATAAATCATTTCCAAACGCATTTGCTTATTCTTTACTATTTCAGGATCTTGACGAGGAGTATGCTCCTTACTCTCATGCAACTATTTCTTCCCAAAATATCTTGGATTTAAAGAATGTGTTAAACAATGCAAGGGAGTGTTGCTTTTGTCCCATCTTGAAACTAATATAGAATGAACATCATCATAAAACGATGATGTCTCATGTTATTCTTTTTCCTCGTGCTTCAAAATTATTGACTCAACTTTTTCAATCATGGTATCCCACATTTCATAAACTTTATGGAGCATCAGTTCATCTTTATCAACTTCTCTCAACATCTCCCAAATAGGCTATGTGAATTCAAGAAAATATGATACCTTGTCCCACCATAAATCATTAAGAATAATAGTCTTCACTGCTTGGTTCCTTGCTTGATCTTCAACCTTATTATCATGGTATAAATCCTAGTGTGATCAGTAACCACCTGAATCAATGCTGTTTTGATTATGTTGAATTTTTTTACCATCACAATCAAAGAAGCAAAACATGTTTTTACAACCTTCAAAAACTTTAGAATGTCTATTGAATATGACTGTAATTAAATGATGATTCATTACAAAATTTCTTATCTTTATACAATCTGTTGCCATATCTTCAATCAATTAACACAATTCATATGCACGAAGATTATCTTTATCTTCTAATGGCTTACATATACGAGAAAGAGCCAAATTTAAACTATGAGCTACAAAAGTTATCCAAAAAATGTGTGATAATCACATTCTAAACTTAATCCTGAACTTTTACAATTAGTTGCATTATCGGTGATTATTTATACAATGTTATCTGATCCAACACTTTTAATAACTTCTACGAACAAATCTTTTAAGTATCATGTAGTTTTAATTTTTCCAGATGCATTGACACACTTCAAAAATATAGGACCACTAATTGAATAAGCAATAAATAATGAGTGGACGCCTTTAAATACCACTCCATCCATAAAAAATAATAGAAACACCATTAGTTTCCCACAAAACTTGTTATGTTCTAAAAGCCTTTCAATATTGGCTTTTTCTTCTTTAAAAATCATGGTTTGCAATTTTTCAGAACTTGGAGGAACATAACTATGTAAATTACAATTAGCCAATGAAGTGACAAGATCTTTCCAATATGAATTTCTTGCTATATTAAAAGGAAGTGAACTTGAGAGAAAAATCTTCCAACCTTTCTATTCATCTCCTCCCTTCCAACTACATTAAATTATTTTTCAATTGCTCCTCTAAAACCTTTAAACTCACTTTGCATTAACTTTTTTTCTTTTCTATATCTTCTTTGTCTTCACCAAATAATGGAATATTTGTTTCTTTTTCACTCATTTCGTTATTCTTTTCATACTCATCTTTCTTTTTCATTAATTGTTTTCGTAAATCCTCATCCATATTCGGACATGCTCTTATACCATGTTTTGATAATTTCAAAAGATGTGCCTTCACTCTAGTAAACGACTTGGTAAAACTCATGTTACAAAATTTATACATAAAATGTGTATTACCTCCACCACCTTCGTATGATTCTCCTCTTTGCATGTATATCTACAGTGGTGCATCATTATGATGTGTTGAAATTAAAGGTTTTGTAACTTTTATTATTGATCCTGAACTTTAAGGAACACTTCCACTAGAACTCCCAATACCAATTGATACTCATTTTTCTTTTATATTATCGGCTCTTTTTAGGATCAACTCAATTCACAATTTCAAAATATGATTGAAAAACAAAATGTCAAAAACAACATATAGGAGATGAGTCAGTCATAACATTTTGATATACCAGAAGGTTGAATACAATAAGCAATTGGAATATGAGTCTACCACTAGGATCAATAAAAATGCTTTTACTCATGCAACCATGAAATGAAAATTGCATGTGAAGAGAACAAATCCAAGATTGACAGGGTAAGTGCCAATGAAACACTTTAAAAGTAGAGCAGCTTGCAATCTCAAATAGGCAAAAGGCACAACAAATGCAAACACATCAAGTCAATAATTCCCATGAGACAACTGTACCTGAAAAGAGATACGGTTGATGAGATCACTTGCTGCCAAGTCAAGTTGGGAATTGTTACTGCTATTGCCAAAAAGATCAACACTCGATATAGTTGTTGAACCCTATTAGACAACAGGGTTTCAATTATCATGCAATCTAAGAATAACGAAGGCATAGAAAATGAATTTGTTTCATAAAAGAAAGGAACAAACTCATATTTCTATCCCAATTACCTACCAAAAGACAAAAAAACATAGTTTTGCATCGTAAAGATCCTATGGAAGGACACCCATCTACTTTATGAACAAGAAAAGAGTTTTCACCGAAAATCAAAACTTTGTAACTGAACACCCATTCATATCATGGGAGTTGAAGAAATAAGTTGATGAAGAGAAATCACATCTAGAACAGACCATATAAAAGTAATAGAAAATAAGAGTGGTGAGGCAGATTATACTTGATGAAACGTAGAGGAAGAGATTGAATGGGTGGATGATTGCATTGTGGTGTCTCTTCTTCCTCCTTTTCGGGTTTGTTCCTGCGGAGGAGGAACTAAGTGAAGAGGGTGATCGTCATTTGTTAGAGTGCGACAGAGCGCAAAGAGGAGCAACCAATGCGTGAAGAGGAAACTGTTGACGGGAAGAGGTGGGAGCCTTTTATACCATCTGACCTAAGGCATTTGGACACATATGTTCTCTGACACATCGACCGCACCCAGAATCGTCTTCGACACGTTGACCATGTCTCACGATACCGTGTTGATGTCGGTGTCGCACCCGTGTCGGGGCCGATGACTTAGTGCGTAGGCATTCTTAAATTGATGCCACAAATACTCCACAAAGGTGTTTTTGTTTTTTTCTTGTTCATGGGGTTAAATTGGTTGATGCAAGTAAAGATGACAAGTTCATGTGTTTATTAGGCCATCTTATTCACTATTCTGAAAATATGTGTGCAGGCGCCCAAATGCACTGCAAGATCGAACAAGGGTCAGTGATGATGATGACTTTCGAGACAGAGATTTTGATGTTGCAGTTTTAGCAACTAACTTAAGCCAAGCATTTCGTTATGGCATTTATGTCAATGATGATATTGAAGAGGTAATTTAACTGCTTTGGCATCTGCTGAATTGTGTTTTCTTGCATTTCCCCCCTTTTTGATGTTCCATGGACCATGGTTTTATAAAGAAACTTGCTTGAAAACTTTCTAAGTTGAAACTTATAGACCTTGTAAGATGAAGTTTAATTTCAAATCATGCAATCAGCTGATGGTTGATGTGTTGGAATATATGAACAGACATTCTTTGCGTTGATTTTTTCAGCAATGTTGTATCTTTGTTTGCTGCATGTTGGTCATTGTTTCTAGTAGAAAACTAGGAAGGAACTTCAGAAAACAATCGGCTGGTTGTTTATCTCTCATGCTGCACCATGGTCTCGTAGGGAATGAAATGTTCCTGTCGCTTTTATTTTAGGCAGCACTTTGTTCAGTAATTAGTTCTTGAAGAAACTCTAGGATTTTGGAGATGATATGAACACCCCATTTTTGGCTGGCATTTGTACCATAGTTGACATGAAGGGTTAATCATCACTATTTTCATTGTTGAGCAAGTGTTATTGTTGTTCACTGTTTTTCCTGTTCTGGTGCATTCTTTTAGTCTGCTTAAACCGAGAAATTTATGTTTTGGTGCCTAATGGACAACAAAGTACATTTTAGCTGCCTCAAGTAGTAAACTCCTAAGAAGGATGCTTAACCTTCTAAAAAATATCATCATGTTGCTCTGTTTTATGTCCTCTCTATATTTACTTTAGATTCTCACACGTAGTTTCAGAAGTACAAAATTAAGTACATTTTGGCCGCCTCAAGTATTACACTGTTAAGCAGGATGCTTAACCTTCTAAAAATATCCTTAAAGACTCTAAAGTTACTTTATATGCTTGCTTGTAGTTTCAAACGTATAGAGGTATGAGAGTGGTATAAGTTCAAAGTGTCAGTTACTATGTAAGGTATACATGAAAGCAGGCCACTGCCCATCTTAGTAGTTTGAAAGAGAAGCAGTTAGATAACTTTCAAATGTACCATATCCGACTTGTATGGGATAAATTTTCTATTGAAATTGGCAACTTTTGCTTCTAAACTTTTATAAGTGATTAAACTCTGTTTCTCAACATCAGAAACAAAGGCTTTTCAACTTAAGTCGAATGCGGACAGAATATATGGAGCTCAAGTGTGGTAACTTGATTTAAAGATTGATACAAAAGTTAAAATTACACACTCAAAAGGACAATTATAAATATTTAAGTCAGTCTTTCAAAGCAATGGATGTTATATATAATTAATGCAGATTGCCTCATTAAAGGGGTGTTTTAAGCATTTTGTGCGACAAGGTACTTCTAAAGTTCAAAGGTATAGACCAGCAATGCTATATGGAGTAGAGTGTTGGCAGTCAATCATCATGTGCAAAAAATATCTGTGACAAAAATGAAGATGTTGGAATGACCGCGTCTATAAGGAGATCATTAGAGAAAAAGTTGGGATAGTAAGAGAGACATGCCTAAGATGCTTTGGACGTATAAAGAGTTGACTAATGAAGTTCTGATAAGAATATGCTATAAACTAGACAGTGAATACCTTAAAAGAGGGTGCATGTGTGGGTGGGTGTTAGCTCAATGGCAGGGTGCTCTAGAGCCGTTGCTGCTGGTAGGGAGTTTGACTCCCAGAGGGTACATGTGTGGATGTGCGTGTGTTAACCTTCTGCATCCTCTCGTAACCAAAAAACCTTAACAGAGAGAGAGGAGGACCACAAGAGTATTGAAAGCAAACTATTAACCATGATATGACTTTTCTAGAGTTAACTGCTAATATGCCACAAGATCGAGCTTATGGCATCAAAGAATCCATGCAGCTAACCCCACTTAGTGTTGGAAAAGACTTGGTTATGTTGTTATTGTTGTATTAAACTCCGTTACTCAACAATGTGGTTTTGTGGCAACCATATGCTGATACACAAACTGGCATCTTCTCCTGATTTGAGTTGCATATGAAGGAACCTAGAGAAGGCAACATTTATAATGTCCAAATGCTTTCACACTGTTTCTTACTAATTTGTCTGTTACAACTGTGATGATCTTACGATTGTTTGACTGATGAATTAATTTCAGTTGTTTGTATTCATTTCATTACTGGGGTACATGCTTGTCATATGGGCCTCATTGTATAAATGCCTATAGAATTCGCTAATTCTGATGTGTGATATTTACAGGCTCAGGGATCCCTCGAGCGAGACAATGAGGTAAGTTCTTTGATAGGAAAATAAGGACGCTTATCACATATGATTTTGCAGATCTGGGTTAATCCTATTGCAGTTGCTTGTGGTAAAATCTAACAATGAACCCAAAATAATTGCTTTCTGGGACTTGAATGTGCTTCAACAACTTCCTGTAGTCATCCCAGATAATATGCTTTGATGTGATTGACTTTGTTCCTTTTGAGTTTCATTTCCTTGTTTAGTTTTAAATAATATCTATCTATAGTTTCCAGTGATTTGTTGATTTGCAGGATGCTTATTTTGATGATGAGTCTGCAGAAGTAGTCATCTCTTCCCTCAGGCTTGGGGATGACCATGACAGGTAAGCCTTTATTGTTGCCTAAATTTTCATTCGGTTATGTGCAAGAAAATAAGACCTATACTTTTTAAGTTCCTCATATTGACGCCCTATAGAAGTTTCTTTAAAACTTCTGATCTAGTACACAGCGTTGACTGATCCAACCATGTTTTGTCCTTGCATGAAACATATGTACGTATGATTCAAGGAAAACTTGGTTCATGTTTCAGGTGTTGTGTCATTAGGACGTCTAATTAAATTTCATCTCATTCTCACTTTAGCTGACCGAGTTTTTTTCTGATGTAGTGGGTCCTCTTTACAAATTCCAATTGGTTTGCTTTTGAAGATGACCGAGCTGCTACTGAGCGGATGAGCAACTCCCTCACCTCCCCATCTCTCAGCACAGAAGACGAAGTTGTGGTTGGCGAAGATGATTTGGGCGACACTGCATCATCATCAGGAGACCCTGAAGCCAACTCTTTTCCTCAAGCGACCCAAGAGGTTTCAGATAATGGTATGCATGAAGAGGTAAATGACACGGGACCAACAAGCCACAGTGGGGGTGAAAAACCGCATGACTGGGTAGAATGGAGAGATTCATCAGATTTACCTTCATCATCAAGACCAAATTTCAATGGAACAATTTCTGTCAATGGTCAGCCTGAAATAATATGTGGCAATGGTCCAAATCACTACTTGGCTCCTGCTGTTGGCATTTCTAACCTTGACGAGAATTTGCCAGATAACCCTTGCTCTAGTGACCCCTCTACGTCCATGTTTGAAGACGTAGAGTTGGTGGCCAAAGAGGAAACAACAGACCCAATGGAACTAGATACAAAGGAAGGGGTGGAACATGGTGTTGCTTCTGAATGATTTAGGATGTCTCCGTTCCAAGTAAATATTGTGTGGCTCCTGAGCTGAAGCTGCTGGTCGTGCTGTTGATGTTAATGTAACTTTAAAATTCTGTATATCTAGAAGACAGCTCCACTTTTAGATACTGATTTTCTCCGCCATCCATGACCAGCTTCAGCATCTGTCTCTGTGGGGTTGGTAATGGATGAACTAGGCAGATCTGATTTATTATTTTCTGCGGAGCCACACCCAGTGCATTCAGCTTGTTCCTTTCTCTAATGCCATTGATATTTATTTTCTTGTATAATTAATTGCTTCATATTTGTTCATCAGGCTTTGTGATTGTGAGATTTGTTCAAGAGCCTTGCATTCAATTTTGGAAGTGTTTACTGTTTTAGATGCAGGTTCATTCTTTCTTCTGTATAAGTTATGTTGAGACTCATGATTTGACCTGTTTGGGTGGGATTTGATATTATATTAATGATATCTCTGTTCGATCCTTTTTTACTATTTGTTAGACCCACGTGTAATCTACCTCTATAATCTGTCCTTGGAGAGAAAGGCTAGCGAATTGTTTTGAAATAGTATAGCAGCTGAGAGATGTACCTAATCACCGTTTAAGCAGTAGAGAAAGCACTCCTCTTAGCTCAAGCTGCTAAGCTGTAATTTGCATTGCGTGGTTTTGTTCACTGATTATTTCAGGGGATCAACCAAATCTATTATCTGCATGATTATATTGGCTGGGTACAAGACCATGGTCCAAATCGAATAGAGTCCATGAGGTAATTGGACCCGATCCTTAAGAAACATGCTTGATTGGTTGGTTGAATTTAAGCAGTCCTTTTCTTTAAGATTGGGGTAACTCGAATAATCAAAATCTAATTTATTCCATTGCTCTTCTATGTTGACTCGACTTGAACGCGTATTTCCTACAGGGTGTCTGGAATTTGTGGCAATGAAAAAGCAGGTTCGAATCTAAAATCTAACATGAAACTAATGAAATTCGCCAGCCTTGTATAGGGGGCGTATAAATGAAAAGGATTATTTACATCCATCTTAAAAGGCATGCGCATGAACTCGGCAATATATCCCTACCCAAATCTCTTTAGAAATATTCCCTTTTATGTATAAAAAGAACGATGGTTGACAGACAGAAAATATACGAATTCACCCGAGTCTTGACGTCCATAAAGGGCCAAGCTAACCAACAACGTTCTTAGCAAGAATTTTCTTTTCAATAATATGAACAACCAAAACAACAGAAAAACAAGAAAGCGGAAAATACAAAATACAAAAACAGAAGGAAAATAGGAATTACCAAAGCAGCTCGGGCCACTACTGTGGTGATGATCGCTATGGCTGTATTAATGATGGAATCAGAGAAATAGAGCCTTGGACTCATGGAAATTATTCTTGACGTTAGCATCCTTCTTGTATAAGCCACTACTCCTATTGAGGAAGCGGATTCTAATCATCTCAATATAGTTGTTTCTTACATCCACAAGTGGATACTTACCCACCAGCTTATGCCTTTCATAAGCTTCATTCAGAACAATCGTCTCTGTGTTACCCTTTGCAGAGACGGAAACTGCCAGGATGGCGACCAAACACCTTGGTATCCTTGGTAAGCATCAGCAGCTCTGCCATTGGCAACTCTGTGATTGGCAAGCAACCATGGAGGTTCCTAGATGCGATCCTTGAGCTTACACACAGCCTTGAGATCCTTTTCCTTGGCCACGACATCATCCAATTCCTTTTCTTTCACTCATGTCACCTTGATGTTTACTCAAGAGAAGGTTTGCTGATACATGAATTCCAAGGCTTGTAACAGATATGAATGAATTCCAATGCCATGCTTAACTCAACCTGACGAGAAAGAATCAGTGCATAAAGCATATGTTTCATATTGCACTACTACAACACAGCAACTAAAACCTTTGGATGGGGTCGGCTACATGCAATATGTGCCAAAAAGCATTCTTTTGGTTCGAATTACGTTTATTGCTGTTACTAGTGGAGTCGCCCTTGATGAAGAAGAGGGCGAAATCTATGAGACTGACGAGGGGCGAAATGTATGAGATTCCGTCTGTTCAACAATCATATGCTTCCTCTTTTCATTTTCAAAGAGACAGAAAAAATATAAGTCGAAATGTATGAGACTGACGATGTGCGAAATGAATGAGATTCCGTCTATTCCACAATAACTTGGAATTGGAATCACAAACGAACCACCCTCCATCCGGTTTCAGGTCCGGTTTCGATTACGCTTCGATTCTGGTTTTGATTTTAGTCTAGAAAAGAAGAAAATACAGTAACATTTTAAAAAGTTGATAAAAAGGCTATAGAACCACCAGTTTTGGACCAATGACTGGTTCAATTCTCTTCTGAGTAAAACCAAAACGAAATCAGGGGTTTCCCTCGTTCTGGTTTCAACCGGTTTCAAGGTCGGTCTGGTTGGGGGACAACCCACAGAGACGGGGTGGAACCAGAGAAGTCTAGGGTTAGGTCCTGTGGGTCGGGCTCATGTTGCCATCCCTTATCCTACCCATCTATTTTATTTCATTATTCAGATTACCTATATCGTGCTGTTTCCAATTCCTCTGGGTTACAATACTAGCTTTTCCTTTGTTTTTCCTGCGACAGTATGTGAGGATTGAATATGAAATGATGCATACTGAGAAGACTAAGGAGCAAAGAATTGAAAAAATGGGTCTCAAACGAGATAATGGAAAGCATCAATTCTGTGGATTTCCAAAACATGAACAGGGAATAAAATCAAAATATTTTGAAAAGCGAATAAAATCAAAATACTGAAGTAATTCGGAAGTACAGCGAACATCATCATCACCATCGAATATTCAAAACATTCATAGACACAATGTTGATATTACAAGCACAACATAATTGTATTCATAATCAAAAAGTTCCTAAATCGATTTAAATATGCTGAACTTCTATCTCCATGAAGCCTTCATGAGCTTAAACAGGACATATGTTATGCCTATCGTGCATCTAATTCAGCAGGTTTCCTAAATCCAGAGCTGCCACCAGATGAGCTTGTTGTTGTTTCAACCCCCATGAAAAAAGTAGAAGGTGAAGGTGAAGGTGAAGGAGAAGTTCCAAAGAGGCATTAGTAAGCATTGAAACAACAGACATGGGAGGTTTGTGTTGTGGTTCATCTCGAACACAAAGCAAACTGATGTCGATGCATCTTAGAACTTCAGGTATTGGGCATGATTTTAGTAAATCCGTATCAATCAGCTCCAATGTTCTTTCATCTCTCCAGTGGCTCCAAGCCTAAACATTTGGGTCTTTTATCAAAGTATTCATGAGCTGAAACAGCAATCATTAAAGAATATAATAAGCAAGGGAGAAATATATGAAATTGAGAACGCTTACAGATTCAAGAAGGTTTGCTCTTCCATGCTGATTCCTTTTACCGCTCACAATCTCCAACAACAGAATCCCAAAACGGAAAACATCATATTTAGTTGAAAACCGGCCATGAAGAAGATACTCGGGTTACATATATCCTCTGAAAAATCGTGTTTTAGAACTAGTCACTAGAATTGAAAAGGTTGAAACCCAAGATCTTATACTTGTAGGACTATTAGCACCTAGGTTTAATTGGGGCCTCTTTGCTTGCAAGCATTTAGCTGTTGGTACTTAATATCTAATAAGAAGAGAAAATTTGAAAAGAAGTTACTGTGTGCCGAAAATCCTCATTGTACTTGAATGTGTTCGGTCTCCAAAGTTTCTTGCCAAACCAAAGTCTGCAACTTTTGGTGTCATATCTATATCTAATAGAAACATTACTGGCTTTTAAATCCCTGTGAATTATGGTAAACCGAGAATCTTCATGTAGATAAAGAAGCCCTCGTGCTACTCCGTGTTGCTCCAACAACAAACGTCTTGAAGGATCTGCACTCCATTACAATGGTAGAGTCGAACTAAACATTAGTTTTTGCAAGTTTTGATGCCAATAAAGTGTCAAGGATTCTAAGGACCAATAACATGATCATGAAACTTCATTGTTGAATATCAAAAGGCAATAGTAAGATGCTAGTGACAAGCATCACACACTTTTAGACAATTAGGATGTAAGTGACCATGTTGGTCATTCTTTAATTTCTCTGTTGCGAGTTGCAAAGTATCAAGAATGAGCAAATAAGTCACAACTCTGTCTAGTTACAACAATTTGTTTGCTTTGAGAGTGGGAGGGAGGGGAATGTCAGAGAAAAACCTCCCTCTCTGTCTGTTTCTCTCTCTTATATATATATATATATATATATATATATATATATATATATATATATATATATATATATATATATATATATATATATATATATAATGTAGTTGCTGAATTGGCATTAGTGTTAGACCCTCCATACATGAGAACAGTTTGAACAAAGAGATTAATGGTATAGACCATCCATCTTTTCAAGAGTCTAGCAACTCCCATTCTCTCTCTATATATATATATTGTCTATATATTAAGAACACTAGGGTCATCCTAGAGGACATACTCCTAATTCTAAGTCACTAATCAAGGGTGATTAATGTTTAGATTGATCATCCTTCAAAGATTCGAGAGCATGACATTTGGGAATATTCTAGCATTAGTCTCTCTCTCTATAACAACAACAACTAAGCATTTTCCATACTAGATGGGGTCAGCTACATGGATTCTTTTTATCCACATAGCCCTATCATATGCAATATAAGCAGTTAACTCACAATAAACTAGATCGTTCTTTATTGTTTCTTTCCAACACTTTTGTGGTCGTCCTCTACCTCTCTCTTTATATACAACAACAACAACAACTAAGCCTTTTCCCATACTAGACGGGGTTGGCTACATGGATTCTTTGTTTCCACATATCCCTATCGTGTGCCATGTTAGCAGTTAACTCCCAATAAGCTAGATCATTCTTTATTGTTTCTTTCCAACACTTTTGTGGTCATCTTCTACCTCTTTTAATACTTTCCAAATTTAGTTTTTCTAACCTTCTTACACGTTCTTCTTTTGATCTTCTTTCTATATGTCCAAACCATCTTAAACGATGTTCTCTCATTTTATCCTCTATTGGTGCCACTCCTAATTTGTTTCTAATAACCTCATTATGTATACGGTCTTTTCTTGTATGACCGCTCATCCATCTCAACATCTTCATTTCTGTCACAGACATCTTTTGTACATGTTGATGATTAACTGCCCAACACTCAGAACCATAAAACATGACAGGCCTAATTGTTGCTCTATAATATTTACCTTTTAACTTTAATGGTATCTTCTTATCACAAAGAATACCTGATGCTCTTCTCCATTTTAACCAACCATCATTAATTCTATGTGTAACATCTCCATCAATTCTTCCATCACTTTGAAAAATTGACCCTAGGTATTTAAAACTTTCCTTTTAGGGAATGCAATGTGTGCCAATTTTAATTTTCATGTCCTCTGAAGTAACCAAATGAACAAACTTACATTTCATATATTCTGTCTTTGTTCTACTAAGTCGGGGGCCTTTGCTTTCTAATGTTTCTCTCCATAGTTCCAATTTTCTATTAACTTTTTCCTTAGACTCCTCCACTAATACAATGTCATCTGCAAATAACATACACCAAGGTACTTCATCTTGAATATATTTTGTTAACTCATCCATCACCATTATAAATAAATATGGACTTAAAGTTGATCCTTGATGTAACCCAATATTAACTTCAAAGAAGTTTGTCGTTCCTTCATGAGTCCTCACACATGTTTTTGCACCATCATACATGTCTCTTATAAGGTTAATATATGTCAATGGGATACCTCTTTTTTCCAAAGTTCTCCAAAGAACCTCCCTCGGTACCCTATCATAAGCTTTATCATGTGAAGTCTTTCTTTTTTGCTCTAAAATGTTCTATAAGACGTCTCAAAAGGTGAATCGCTTCAATAGTAGATCTGCCTGGCATGAATCCAAATTGGTTCTCTGGTGTACTTGATACTTGTCTTAACCTACGTTCGATAATTCTTTCTCATAATTTCATAGTATGACTCATTAACTTATACCTCGATAATTCGCACAATTTTGAATGTCTCTCTTGTTCTTATATATGGGTATAAGTGTACTTGCTCTCCATTCCTCGGGCATCTTTTGGTTTTTCCATATTTCATTAAATAGTCTTGTGAGCAAAGTGATTCCTATTTCTCCTAGTATTTTCCAAACTTCTATAGGAATATTATCTGGTCCTACCGATTTACCACCCTTCATATGTTTAAGAGCCTCTCTCTTTATATATATATATATGGGAATCAAATGCATAATCATTTTATTGTATTTGGAAGGCAAGATATGTAGTGGTGGGAATCTCCAGTGTCAACCTGTTGATGCTTTGGTGAGCTCCAAATTAGAACAAGCATGCTGTGATCTTCTGAAAACTGACTGCATATTGTTTTATCCTTCCCGATGACGATTACCTAGGCAACAATCTTAAAATTTCACATCTTCGTTTAAAAATATATATTCGTATGTTGTACATCTATTATGAAGGAAAAGCCCATATAATCTGTTCATATGTGAAACTGGTCATCAAACTTAATTGCACTTGTTAGATATTATCATACTTTTTCATTTTCATCTGAAAGTAAAAAATGTTAATGTCCTCTTACCAAATAGAAATTTGTCGAGGCTGGTGTTGTACGTGTACTCATAAACGAGTATTTTCTCATCCTTCTCCACACAACATCAGTTTACCAACCAGTTTAACCTCATTCAAGAACTCTTCTGTTCCTCTTCCTGATCCAGTCGACAGTCTTTTATGGCTACATCTCTGCCACCAAGTTTTCCCTGTAATTTCTCCATTATAGACATGTCACAGTCCCATTTAATTATAAAATAGGATAATTCCTTGATACCTGACACAGACACGATAGTTTCAAGTAAAATTTTTAGTGTTTTCCATAATGGGGCATAATACACCTGCCAGGGGTTTGGCTCTCTCAGAGGAGTTAGGAGTTATACGCAAGTATGCATCTCACCGGGTTCCTCAACTCGACATTTAAATAAAGGAAAGACTTTAACGTACCACATTGATGCATTAAGAATAAATAAGCTTTCTCAGGACAAAGGCAGCACCCAGAGCGTTCTCTCTACGGCAGGGCACTCTAGCGCCATTCCAGTTGGTGGAGAGTTTGACTCTCAGAGGATGCATGTGTGGATGTGCGTGTTAGGCTTCGGCTTCCTCTTGTAACCCCCAAAAAAAAGAAAGAATATGATATGGAGAAAGACATGAATTGCCCTGAACCGTAACCCCCTTCTCCGAGCTTCTTTGCATCCAAAAAAATCGTTTGTGGCAACCCTAATTGTTTCCAAGTCGTAGAATCTAAGCGCTCCATCTTTCAGGTGCTCTTTTGCTACTGGTAAAATATTAGGCTCACTGGTTTCTGCCGGTTATATGGCTTCTGTACCATTCAGGCTTACTAATGAGGTAAATGTTTGCTCTCTTTCTTCTGGTGATCTCTTCAAGATTGGTCCCGACTGCTGGTAATTGTTTTCCTATTAAAAAGAGTAGTAAATGAAGTTCCATACCATCAATGAGAAAATATTGCTTAAATTATGTTGAATCATATAATTACATTTAATGCTCATTACCTTCTTGCTGCTTTTGCTTCCTTTTCTATTGTATAAATAAGAAAGCCTCAACAATGATGTAAAGTGCCGCTAGAGGAGTATGGTGGAAAGAACGATAGTAAGTGTTTTCTTCTGTTTCCCCTGATCATCTGCATGTAGGATTCAATTATTAACCGTAGAAAGTTAAACGAGTAGAACCAAACAACGCAATGTCTTCAAGAGATGCACCCACGGCATATAACCAAAAACCGATTAAACAGTGTCGATTGAAAACTATATTAGCTGATCCCGCTTAATATGAGAAAAGGATTGCCTTTGGTTTTTGTCATTAAAATGGACAACCAAGCACTCTCTTGTCCAAAAGTAAAAATCAGCGAGTAATCAAATTGCTTCCCGTGACAACGATTTGGTGCTAATCTACAACTAGTTAATGAGAGGTATATGGGTTGTCATCTTGGCAAACTTGTGATTTTGGAATAATTTAAATTCTCTATTTTTTTTTATTCATCTATGTCAAATGGAGTTCAAGAATCATAGACAATTTACTGTTTATGTTTTGCTTTTATTTGAGATCGAATGAAAGGTGTGATTGTCTATGAAAGTTTATGAATCACAAGGTAAACGTACATCGATGTCGACTGGATCCTCATTCAAACCATAAGAGACCTTGTCACCATGCCAGGGGTTTGACTAAAAAAAGGTGGCGTCGCCACTCGGCCTGGAATTTTGTGGTGGTATGGCGTTGAACATTTTCAAAGCAGGTCACGCGTTCACTCTCATTGTGTTCTTCTTAACCCTAACTCGAATGGTTTGACCAACCATCTTACCTTTCGGAAGGAAATCAACTTCTCCAATTAATTTTTTTTAAAAACTAGAATTGGCTTTAGTTAGTTTGATGGAGGAACAAAAGTAAGAGGGCAGACGGAAAGCTCTCTAGCAAGCAAAGCCCGAGCACTCCTACTCGAATAAAATTGTTGAGTACCATGGGAAAGAAGGCTTACCGGTATCACCGCCATGCGAAGGAGGGGGAGGAGGTGGGCATGGTGAAGGTGGAGGAGGCGGCTAGAACGGTGACGGGATAGGTGGCGTGACCGGGGCAGGTGCCGGTGGAAGAGGTGACCACCTAAGTATCCCGGGAGAATCTGGCCCGCAACCCGAACACAGAGGCGGCTTTGCCTGTGGTTTGCGTGAAACACGGAAAAGCAAAATTCTGTCATACTCATCGATCGTGTCGTCGAACGACGAATTTTTGTAGCGTATCCAACAGTAGGTATACCACAATTCCACTGAGATTCTCCCAGGACAGAGATGGATGGAGTCGTGGACTGCATTGCCAACACAAGTTCGGCAGTTCTCGTAAGGGACATCTTCCCTGCAGAGGGCGAGGCCGAAAACTTTGCTGGGCCCAACGCCGGCTGTGTTTGTGCTAAAACCTGTCGTTGGAGTTGTGGTGTTAAGATAGAGCAGAACCTGGTTCACGTTCTTGGCAAACTCGCGGGCTGCCGTATAATTGCCTGCTATGTTGCATGAATACGGGTACAGTTGCGGTAGCTGGTATGGGTTAAAAACTATCACTATTAAAAAATATAATAAAAAGATAAATATATATACATAATTATATATAGAGGGTTCTATATTTTAAAGAGCAGGTGCTTGACAAATAAATATCAAAAACACGAATGACGTGAAATTATATGTCTTTTCTTTTCTCAACTATAACAGACCATGTCACGAATACTCTTAGGATAGGTCATTACTAAAGACAGAAGACTTTTAGCACGTGACCTCCACACATGAAGATCAATATTAGTGCAAAATTGAATCAATAAACAAGATTTTAAACAAGGTAACCTTATGAAAATCCACATATGATGCATATGCATAAACCGCCAATAGTTACACAGCATTTCCATTTCCTATCTTTTTTTCTTTTAACAAGGATACATATGCTCAAAGTAGACAACCTTTTTCAATTATTCAAAATATAAATTTACTAGTGATAAAAGCAAACGAGGTATTACCAATAGCAGACATATTAGATATCTGAAAATAAATAATATTTAACTGTCAATAAACAAAAATAGATTCATAAGTATTAAGCAAAAATATTGCATGAGTCCCGACTTGTTAATTGCTATCAAAGAAATAAAGGAAAACAACAATCACATTCTCGACCACATTCTACCACTAGTAGTTGATTTTAATCATGGCCCGCAATGTCTCATGGAATTTGGTAATGGGAATGATGGTACTCTTTTATGATCCCCATTTTCTTGGATTATATCAAAACTTTGTTGGGCCCAACGCCGGCTGTGTTTGTGCTAAAACCTGTTGTTGGAGTTGTGGTGTTAAGATAGAGCAGAACCCAAACTCGCGGGGTGCCATATAATTGCCTGCTATGTTGCATGAATACGGATACAGTTGCAGTAGCTGGTATGAGTTAAAAACTATCACTATTAAAAAATATAATAAAAAGATAAATATATATACATAATTATATATAGAGGGTTCTATATTTTAAAGAGCAGGTGCTTGACAAATAAATATAAAAAAAAACAATGACGTGAACCAATTATATGTCTTTTCTTTTCTCAACTATAACATACCATGTCACGAATACACGCAGGATAGGTCATTACTAAAGACAGAAGACTTTTAGCACGTGACCTCCACACATGAAGATCAATATTAGTGCAAAATTGAATCAATAAACAAGATTTTAAACAAGGTAACCTTATGAAAACCCACATATGATGGCATCTGCATAAACCGCCAATAGTTACACAGCTAACTTGCATTTCTATCTCTTGTCTTTTTATCTTTTAATAAGGATACATGTGCCCAAATCAGACAACCTTTTTCAAGTATTCAAAATGCAAATTTACTAGTGATAAAAGCAAACGAGGTACTACCATTAGCAGACATATTAGACATCTGAAAATAAATAATATTTAACTGTCAATAAATAAAAATAGATTCATAAGTATTAAGCAAAAATATTGCATGAGTCCTGACTTGCTAATTGCTATCAAAGAAATAAAGGAAAACAACAATCACATTCTCGACCACATTCTACCACTAGTAGTTGATTTTAATCATGGCCCGCAATGTCTCGTGGAATTTGGTAATGGGAATGATGGTACTGTTTTATGATCCCCGTTTTCTTGGATTATATCACATATTTCTACTATGATGTGGTGCCAATTTTACTAGTGAAGTTGGTAATCATCTAAATGAAATTAATGCATTCATGAAAAATCATTGCAAACTTCAATAATCTTCTGAAGCATAAAACCACAAGAGGTGACCAGCTTGAGTTCTTCA
Organism: Brasenia schreberi; assembly: GCA_036023115.1. Classification (NCBI taxonomy): domain Eukaryota; kingdom Viridiplantae; phylum Streptophyta; class Magnoliopsida; order Nymphaeales; family Cabombaceae; genus Brasenia; species Brasenia schreberi. Next base: position 5,852,031 of record JAYKKT010000078.1, on the reverse strand, counting down.
AAAACTTTCACTTAAGGTTATTCATTTATGAAGATCAAACAAATCTAAGTGAACTATTTCATACCTAACTAGAGCTTTTCACCATAAACATATGTGACTTAGACAAATTACATCATATAAGAAGGAAATTGTTGACCATGTCACTACCATATGGAGAACTATAAGCTTAAAAGTTAAAACGTAATAGCAGAATATAGTGTGCAGATAGTTAATTTTTCATATGCTTTTGCAAGGAATCACACTACTGGGTTAATGTTTTGTAAAGTAATAATCCTAAGTTCATCTTCTTGCCAATTGTAGTGTTCATGTGATACGATTGTACTACCCCAAGTGATATGTACCTTTGAAAGAAATTGTAACTATTCATCAACTCTCTATTAAATATTTAGGAATCACCAACAAGCAATCTCCTAGAGCAAAACTATTTAGGAACAAGAATCAAAGGAACGTACCTTTGAGAAACTGAAAACTGAGGAATCATTAAACTGTAAGCACAGACGGAGAGATGTTGCACTAGCTGTTGGGGACCTGGGCTCCCAACGGGTAGTGTCCCTAGCCTTGACGGCCCAGGCCTACAGGGTTGGGCCACTTGGGCCCATTTTGTAACACTCCCCCTCAAACTAACAACTCCAATGACTACCGCGCCTGACCCATTGAATCATGACTATAATGCCTCACTGCGTCTCGTAAGGCTACTTCAGTGAAGTTAGTCTTTGCTCGTTCATTGGCTTTCTCTCATAAAGCCAAGCCCCAAGCAAGACAAGGTACAACTGTTGAGAAGGAAGGGGACATGAGAAATATAACCTGGCAGGATCCGGGCGGGGATAGTGGCGCCCATTCCTCACCAGTTCCGAAAAGGTTCGCTCATGCGGTAGGGCCACTTACGGTCCGCTAGTTCATTCATGAATGGGGTAGAGTAGAGAGACGGTTGAGAATGAGCATAGAGTAGAGAGGAAGAGACGTTGTCACGCTAAGAATAGGGTAGAGCAGAGAGAGACGGCTGAGAATTAGGGTTAAAAACATTTTTATACTTGACTTTTGGATGGGGTATGGGTCGACCCGATCTAGTACGTACCCGATACGGGTACTTGACATACACATATTGGGTACGCGTACCGGTACACGTCTATGCATATCGGTACATTGTTTGTGGTATCAATACGTATCGATACACATACCCATACCCGGTACATACCAGATACGGGTACGTTGACCTCTTTGACGTACCCGTGCAACATAGATTGCCACTAATGGAACATGACCACTGCTCGGGATCGGGTAGGCAACCCAAAGGTATGATGAACATGAATGAGAGCAGAAGGCATAATATTTCTGTTTGTGAACGACCATTGGAGGATGCTTGCCTTCAAACCAAGTGATCAGATGTTAGGTGGATTCTACGATGAAGTGAAGAAGTTCTGGTTCGTTGTTAATATGATAAGACTTTGAACGGTGAAAACGTTGACTTACGATGGCCTCCCATAGATTTGTGCTCCACTCTGGTACAGACCAGGTCATGTAGTTAGGTTTCCATCTTTTTTAATTCGGATTAAGGGCTGTGAAGCAAAGTTGTGGGATAAGTAATTAAAAAGAAAAGAAGAGGGAGTGTCTAAAGCATTTTTTTCTACATCTATTTCTTTCATTGATTGTTCATGAGTAGGTCTTTATTCGAGAGTATATACTTTAGCATTACTTTATATATATATATATATATATATATATATATATATATATATATATATATATAGAGAGAGAGAGAGAGAGAGAGAGAGTTTACTTGTGTATTGTACAACTTTTGCAAGTCATTCGAGAGGACCCTGGCATATTCTTCTCTCTCTCTCTCTCCTTTGTATAACTTGTTTGGTAAAGTTTCTCTCTCCTTTAAAGTGTATATATATATGTATGTATGTATATACGGATCTCAATCGTCTCATTAGTAAGATTGATGGTTTAGATCCTTAAGTCAAAAAATCAAAAGTACTTTAATAATTCTTACTTTTAAATTAAAGATCTCAACCACCAATCTTGTTGATCGGATAATTGAAATTTCTAATTTTTTTAAGCATTTAATTATGTTAGCATATACTAATTTCTCTCTATATATATACATCTAAAAATGAGATCTTACCTAACTCATGAATATCACTATTGATTTTCGATGATATGAGTTTAATTTAAAATGAAAAATAATGCCATTATACTCAGTGACCAATAATTGGGAATGAGTGAACAATATTCTCTATATATATTACAAAAGCATGTTTTTGCTTTTACTGAATATCGTAATATTGTCCTTTGATTGCCTTTGAATACATAAACACGATTTCAGATGACCCTACGTGGAGAGAGATAGAGAGAGCTTGACTTGTCAGCTTTTGTAATATATTTGACTTGGCAAAATGTTCTTTTCTAATATTTATACACACAAGCACGTTTTTGCTTTTAAATCAACGTTTCCCATATAGTCTTCGAACAAATGATCGTGATTTGAGAGTATATCATCCAACAAAGAGAGAGAAAAAGATTTGGGAAATACAATTCAATATGTTATGCTTTGTGCAACTTCCACTAAATAGTTTTTCTCGTGATCGTGTAGCTTTTATGGCCTAAACCTTGCTCTCTAATCCAATCAATAAATCTTTTATAGGAACACTGGTTGAATCTTTAGGACAAAATGTAGTGTGGCTTTCATGCTATAATGTTCACGTTTTCCTCTCATGCCTAACTCAGCTTTCCACAGTGAGAAAAACTACTATTATTCAAAAGGTGATGCTCACAAGCAACGGCTACGCCCATAAGTAGGGGTTTATTGTCTACATGTTTCTTATATCCTACTTGCTTCATTTCCAAGGATAGTACTGACAGTTAACTTCCATCATATGATACATCCGTGACAATGTGGTCTAAATTCCCAATTGGGTTTCAAAATGTTGAACCAATGGTGCATAATCCAGTCCTTTGATCTCCATAAGGCCTTCATGAGCCTAAACTCCAAACACACACATATAGGAAAACTAGGAATTTGGTAATCGATTGATACTTACTACAATGAATTTAATGCGGCCCATCACTTTGCATCATTTTATAACTATTGAGTATGGTACTCATTGGGTATAACCTAGTTTATATATATATATATATATATATATATATATATATATATATATATATATATATATATATATATATATATATATATAGAGAGAGAGAGAGAGAGAGAGAGAGAGAGAGAGAGAGAGGCTACCATATTGGTGTTAGCAAATCTAAATAAATTTCAACCATTTATTTTTATGATAGTTGAAATTTAAATATAAAAATAAAAAAGAATATGTATACATTTTGTATATGTACTTTATTCACATGAATACTTTTACTTTTCAACATTCTATCATTAAAGATGAATCAATGATATTTATTTGAATTTGTTAGCATCTAAGTGTGCTAGAATATACCAGTTTCTCTCTCTTCTCTAATTCAGTGATATATATATAGGCAAACACACCCCGTGACTCAAGTTCATTGGGTCTGCTCGAGCTCGCTGCAATTTCAACTTCCATTCGTCCTACCCCTATGAACAAACTTGAAGGTGAACGAGAAAGCTGTCTCAAATATTTTTGCAACCCTTGAGTTACTCCAAGCTACAAATTTGAAACTTTTATATGACCGTTTATGTGCCAAATGGTGATTATTCAATAATACGAGAAGCTAGGTAGGAAAATATGAACTTGATTCCTTTTACGGCCCACAATCTCCAACAAAGAACCCTAAAAACTGAAACATCATATTTAATGGAAAATTGGCCATGAAGAAGCTGCTTTGGTGCCATATATCCCTGCAAGCAGTGGCGGACCACTTTAGGGCAAGGTGAAGTATGCACCTTATTCAAAATCTAAAAAATATAAAACGGATTGCCACTATGTCAAAATACAAGTATGCCTCACCCAAAATACAAGTGTGCCTTAGCCCAAAAAAATTCTTGGGTCCATTGCCTGCAAGTATATGCTTTTTCAAGTGTAATTATCGAGATTCTTGTAAGATAATTTGCAAGCCAGGTTAAATTTAGGCCTCTTGTAAGCATTTAGCTGTTATATATGCAAATCTCATATATGTAGTTCAGATTTTCTGTTAATCAATCAAAACTAAGCATTACCTTGAGCCTATGGCATTGTCAAATACGACTCCCACTAGCATCAAGTCATTGCAAGAAAGAGTTTAACTCAATAACGACATTGTTCATGCGATCACATTTTTAGGCATGAAAGAGTAGAAGATGGTATCGGAGCATGCCATTATTTACTTGAAATTAGAAGAACAAGAGAAAATTGCGAGTGTATTTGATCAATGTGTGACAAATCCTCATTGTACTCTCACTAGCATTAAGTCCATGATTTTGCGGTAATATCCATATCTAACAGAAATTTGCTGGCTTCTAAATCCCTGTCAATTATGGTAAGCCGAGAATCTTAATGTAGATAAAGAAGTCCTCGTGCGACTCCATTGATAATCTTTAAGCGTTTTGGCCAATCCAATAACACGTTTGGTGCGATCTGCTCTCCATGAAGAAGACGTATAGTTAAGTCAATACACACGTGTTGGCCAATTCAATACATTCAGAGTTGTATTGAGAGATCAAACCATAAGTGGATAGTTAAGTCCCCTCTTAAACTTTAAGTATGAATCACTAATGACAAGGTTTAGATATCTAAAATCTCAAACTCAAGTTGGTTTCATATTATTTGCAAATCAACACAAATGACGCTCTGATACTACGGTGATTAGGCAGTCTGCAGGCCACAAGGCAATTCACAAGTTATAATTATAAGCATTGGGATCCTAACTATTTTCACTATATGCACAACCAGTGGTGGACTCACTTTAGGGTGAGGTGAGGCATGCATTTCATCTGAAAAATTCCTCGGTCTGCCACACTGTATACAAGGAAATACAATGAATGTGAAATACAAGTGTGCTTCACCGGAAATATAATGTGCCTCACTTCCAAAAAAAATCATGGATCCGCCACTGTGCACATCCACCCAGTTAGTGGTTTAACGTATGCCTACAGAAATATGGTCCGTACTAAACCAGAACATATACATGAAGCTAAATCGAAGATATGCTCATGTTCAGCTTAGGTACCTTCATGAGTTCTCATGTGCCAGTTTATATAGATGAGGAACTAAAGGTCACAGGATGAACTGAATCGAGATTGTTAGTGCCTCATCCTTGATCAAAGCAATTCTCCTCAAGACTTTGAGGAAAATTGAAGTTCTCTCTTCTGCTATAAACCGTCTCTCTTCAAGCTTTTGTGTTGCATTTGCTGCAGAACAAGTTAGAAGGTTGTCCAGACGACTTCCTCTAACTGATTCACGTTTTTTATTTCCTCCACCTAATTAATGAGAGTGCACCTACTCTTCTGGAGCTCACAGAGATTTTCTTGTTGTAAGGGCCTTCCTTCTCCTGATCGGAGACAATGTTCAACAATTCTGATGCCTTATGGACGTGCTGGTTGCGTGCATCTTGATATAATGTGAAGCATAACATGTTAAAATTATCATTTTTATCTGCCTTAAAAAGGCATCGGCATGAACTCAGCAATACATACCCGCCTAAAACTCTTCCCTTTTCACGAATAAGAAAGAACAATGGTTGACATAGAGAAAAGATATGAAATTACCTGAGGATTAACATTCATAATGGACAAAGCTAAGAAACAATGTGCTTGGGCACAAATTTTCTTTTCAATAATATGAACATCCAAAACAATAGAAAGACAGGATGGGGAAAGTAATAATTTCAAAAGTAAAAGGAGAATAGGAATTACCAGAATAGCTCTGGCCTCTTTTCTGGTGATGATCCCTGTAGCTATATTGAACCAAATAAGCATTAATGACCAGAATCAGAGACATGAAGCCTTAGGCTCATGGAAACTATTTTTTATGTTAGCGTCCTTATACAAGCCTCTACTCCGATTGAGGAAACCAATTCTCATCATCTCAACGTACTTGTTCCTCACTTCCACAAGTGGATGCTTGTGCACCAGCTCACGTCCTTCATAGGCATCTCTCAGAACAATCGTCTGTGTATTACCCTTTTGAGAGATGTAGAAAATGCCAGGGTGGCGACCAAACACCTTGGTGAACTTTTGGGGCAGCTGTAATGGTGAACGCAAGTTGCTTAGGTTCTTCCTCTCAGTCTTGCCTTGAATTGTCAGGTGCAGAAGCTCATGGAAGACGCCTACGATTCTCTTCTCAGAGACGTCAGTTCGTGGGTCCAGATGAGAAGGATCTGCATAAGGCGAGGTGTAAGGCAGTGTCTGCCATTCCCTTAACCATGACATGCATTTCTTCTTGAGCCCGAAACCACGAGTGAATTTCACAGGAAATGCCAGATCTGGTGCTGGATCTGATCCATCTCCTATCAAACACAGACTGCCATTATCGCTGATCATGACATTGCTTGCCTGCATAAGGGTAGACACTGCAAGACGATCATCCCAACAAATAAGCCTTAGAGCTTCACGATCATCCTCGAGATGAATGGTTTGGAAAAGATGGGGGTAGTGTTGAGCATAGTCAATGTCTTCCAATCCCATGTCCCACCTCAATTGTTGGATAGTCTGCAGAGGTAGAATGGTATCCTTCGTGAGCATCAGTAGCTTTTGAAGGGACTGTAAGAGACAAGGACGTTCCTTTTTGAGGCAAGAACTTTCCTCGTGATGGAGAAGCATTGCTTTCTCTGTCAATCTAAACCAAGGAACTGAACGGCCACCAAGGAAAAACTCCTCAAAGATAGTAGGGTACCTCCTCATGAAGCTGGAGACTTTGATATTCAGGCCCAACCGGCCAGGGTATCGAGACAACTCTGTGATTGGCAAGCAACCATGGGGGTTCCCACAGATCCTATCCTTGAGCTCATACACAGCCTTAAGATCCTTCTCCTTGGCAACCACATCATCCAATACCTTGTCCTTCACCCATTTCACCTTGACGTTTACTAAGGAGAAAGTTTGCTGGTATATGAAGCCCAAGGTCTTGAAACAGACGTTGATGGGAAGAGTCTTCCACTTGAACTGGAGCATGACTCATTTCTGACTCACCCCCAATGCCATGTTGTCACGCAACTGAGAAGAAAGCACAAGTGTAAAAAACATGCATGCCAGTTATTGCTAGAAGGGTCACTCCTCCAGAAGGAGAGTGCGAAAATAAAAGAGACTCAGATTTCTCCACTATTTGTAGTAAGAAATGACCTAATTGTTAAAACGAAGGAGAAAGAAGAAAGCACAGATGGCTTGCTTGGATTCATGCTTCACTGCTCATAAGTTCACAAGAAGTTAAGTGAAACACCATGAAGTTAACCAAACAATTAAATGATCTCAAGAATGTAACAGCCAGCCCATAGTTTGTCACTATCAGAGAAGTGAGTTAGATGCAAGCCTTGTAGCATATTGATGTGAAGCCAAATTCTTGCTTAAGACCAACACCATAGTGGTATGGATCCTGAACAACACTACCATTAGATTCATGCAGAAATTAAAGTGAATAATATTGTTTTGACATAATCGACTCCATGCTGCGGTTAGGCACTTGATAAACTAACCAGGTCTAATGGTGAACGAATATCAGCAGTTCATGCATGAAATCTTGCATTTGAATTTTCTTCAGAAGGGTCAGCAGAAAGGAAATCAAGTTCTGAACGAAATTATGTCAAGCGAAATAGTTGATTGACATCAACACCATAGTATTATTGCTGACCCACGTCATACATTATATTGATGCAGACCTCGTTGTATAGCATAATGACAACCTTTTCTATAGCTTCCATGATTATGCTCATATTTGATTGCCTTTGTTTGACACAAATAAGGAACAATGGCAAGGCAGAGTTCATTCAATTGATAGTTAAAGCAATTTTGAGCAAGCTTCAGATTGAGCCACTGCATTTAATAAAACGATTGATCTAACTGATTACAACAAAGAAATAAAGAACAATTAGTGACCAAACGATGGTTTATTTAAGTTTCATCTGTACAAGACATACTATCCTAATTTCCCTTTTACCATCTCACAGTGCTAAATAGACCCTGAGAATAATGAATCCATCGCATGGTTACAAACTCTCAAAACATAGAACAAGAGAATCTGATACTTCGAAAGCATGAATAAATATAAGAAGACAGTAAGATTATGGAATTTTGCCTTTTATGGTTAACATGTGCCAAATGAAATAAATTAAACTACAAAGACAGAGAAACTTTACTGTCAAAGAACAGAGATCACCTATTCCGACTTCCCAGACAACAACAACTAAGCCTTTTCTCATACAAGATAGGGTCGGCTACATGGATTATTTGTTTCCATAAAGCCTGATCATCTGCGATGCTAACAATTAATATGGTAAGCGTAGTAATGTGGTAATATGGTAAGCATAGTAATGTGGTAATGTGGTAACATGCTAACAGTTAATATGATAATTCTTTATCGACTTCCTGGAGATGCGAAAAATAAATCAGAAATCATCTCGCTGGTAATATGGTAAGCGTAGTAATGTCATAACAAGCTAAGTAGGTGTTCATGACTTATTCCCATTATATAGGTCAGTGTGAGATAAAACCCTATGATAGAGAAAACCCCGGTTACCAGCTTTTGTTCGACACATAGGTATGTCTGCTCAAAGAGAACGAACTGTGATTAATCAAATTCAAGATTGCTCCCATGATCAAATACTTACCGAACTGGAATTTGCCTTTGTTGAGCATGTACCGAATCGATTCACGCCCGGATCAAACTTTCTGTTTGTTATGGTCGACAAAAACCAGCATCACCGTTCTTGATGGCGAGTTCTTTCTAAGCAAAATTGATTACGTTGACATTTGAATTTGAAAAACCTGAGGAAGTGGTTGGTAACTGGGATTTTTTTCTTACCAAATGAAGTGGCAGAGGAAGATGCTAACTGAAGAAACCAATTCGTCAGCACTAAAAAAGAAAAACGCATAATAAGGATCTTCTTTGCGCACAACAAAGAGACTACATATTTCATTTACAATCTCTCTGACGCGTTTCAAAGAACACATGGAGTGCGTTCCGCAACTTAAACCATCGCACATATACAGCCAAGTGGCACAACTTGATGTTAAAACGAAAAGCCTTTGTAATAATTAGATACAAGGGAAACATGTAAGTGGTAATTATCAGATTCAAGGGGCTTGACTTCGTTTTGAGAGAGAGAGAGAGGGAGGGAGGGACGGTACCTTCTCTGCTTCGTTTTCCTAGGCACTGGTGAGCCAGTAGCTGACAGACACTCGGGAGCGATGCATGACAGGAGGTTTGGGAGTAGCTAACGGGCACTCGCCGGAAAATAGATGTACTTCTGCTGAAAACGCGAGTGTCTTGGAGTTATTCTCGTCCAGCGGATAATTTGTGTACACAACCATCTTTTTCACGTTATTTAAAAATTTCAAATCCTTTGTACTTCAGTCAAACTACTCTTACAATGTCTAGCAATGGCAATATTGACTCGAACCGTACGGTCTCGACCCGACCCGATTAGATTCAGGTACAGAAAAGGATATCCTGATTCATACACGACCTGATACGTGCCCTGTTTCATACCCTCTTTCTATATATATATATATATATATATATATATATATATATATATATATATATATATATATATATATATATATATATTATATAACTCATTTTTGTCCCGTACCTGTCCCATCGCTACAGGTCGTGTCAATATGATAATATGTGACTCTTACATTGTGAAACAGTCCTTGCCCCCCCCCCCCCCCCCTTAGGATCAAATTCTTGGCGCTCTGCCTATGGCAGATTAAATATGAAATAATGATATACGGAAAATTAAGGAGCACAAAATTGAAAGAATATGTCCATATAAAAGAATTTCAACAACTAGAATTATATGTGGTCCATATAAAAGAATTTCAACAACTAGAATTATGTGTTTACAAAAACATAGTTAGCATTTCTTTCTGAAAAGGCAATAACAGAAAAAGTAAACTAGTTCGGGTGATATATCGAATACATATCACGATGGGCATGGTCGTTAGCAACTTTGTATCAAGGCCATTGTTGATTGCCAACAGAACTGTCAAAACTTTGCGCCTATCTTTTAAATAAACTTTGACATATTCTACCAAATAAGATGTTCAGTTCAACGCAAAGCCCAGTCTGCATCATAGGTTGTTCGCCACTGAAAAGAATCGTTTTGGAGTCAATCATGAATAGGCAAATCAACTCTTATACAATTGCAGAAATTACCTGTATATAATGAGAAAAGTACGAAGCAACTGCTAACATCACATGGAACCTCGTATTATAAACATCACCGAGCGGAGCCAGCTTACACTGAACACATTAATTTGACAGATTTATAGAAGCTTTTAAACAAAGTCAAAGGACCGCTCAGGGTAGATCAATCCAAGCACAAATATAGACATTGAAATACCATTTCGCTTTGCCTCACCTGCTCAATTTCTCACAATGAGCTGCGTGATCTTTCTGTGACGCCTCCCATCTTTTCTCTTCTTTCCAGAACTTCATTTTTTGTGCCACTTTCTCGGTGCCTGTATAATCTTCGCAGCCAATCAGTCCAATTAACAAAGAAAATTAGCGCATAATCACGATAGTCTTGATGCCAGCCTGCAAAACTTCCCCCAACATCGAAATATGACAATTTTGATATTACAAGCAGTACATAATTGTGTCCATAATCTAATGAAAATAAATTTCGTAAAGCGATATGGGAATGTTGACAGCATGATTTAGTTCTTCGATCTCCAAGAAGCCTCCATGAGCCTATCTATACTGGAGATACACATGTCTACCGTGAACCTAGTTCAGCAGATTTGTCAAATCCGTTACTACTACCAGATGAACTCGTCGTAGTTTCAGCTTCAACTGGTCGTGCCCCCATGAAAAGAGTAGAAGGTGAAGGAGAAAGACGCATTAGTAAGCATTGAAACAACAGAGAACATGGAAGGTCTGTTGTGGTTCATCTTGAACACAAAGCAAACCAATGTCGATGCATCGTAGAACTTCAGGTATTAGGCATGATTTTAGTAACTACTACCAGATGAACTCGTCGTAGTTTCAGCTTCAACTGGTCGTGCCCCCATGAAAAGAGTAGAAGGTGAAGGAGAAAGACGCATTAGTAAGCATTGAAACAACAGAGAACATGGAAGGTCTGTTGTGGTTCATCTTGAACACAAAGCAAACCAATGTCGATGCATCGTAGAACTTCAGGTATTAGGCATGATTTTAGTAATTCTGTACCGTTCAGCTCCAATGTTCTTCCATCTCTCCAGTAACTCCGTGCCTAAAATTCAGTGTTTATTTAGTGTGTACTCATATGTCACGAGAGTAACTACTTACATGCACGATGACCATGCTTACAAATTCAAGAAGGTTCGGCCTTCCATGATTCCTTTTACCGCACACAATCTCCAACAGGAGAATCCCAAAACTGAAAACATCATATTTGGTAGAAAACTGAACATGAAGGAGATGCTATGGTGCCGTGTATCCTCTGCAAAAACATGTTTATCAACTACTCTCTAAAGAAGCAAAAGATCTTTTGTAAGAAAATTCACAACCTAGATTCGATAGGGAATTCTTGCAAGTATTCAGCTGTTGCAATTAGATGTTTTCTCTTGATGAGCCAAACATTTAATTATGACTGCTGATTTCATTAGCGTTAGTATCGAGTACAACGACTAAGCCTTTTCCCATACTAGATGGGGTTGGCTACATGGATTCTTTGTTTCTACGTGATCCTATAAGGTGTCATGCTAGTAATTAACTCAATAAAACTAAATCATTTTTTATTATTTTTTTCAAAAACTTTTGTAGTTGTCATCTTCCTTTTTTAATATTTTCACAATCTAGTTTTTCATACCTTTTTACGGGAGCATCTTTCGATCATCTTTCTACGTATCCAAACCATCTTTCATTTTATGCTCTATTGGTGTTATTCCTAATTTATTTTTAATAACCTCATTATGTATACCATCTTTTCTTGTGTGACCGCTTATCCAGGTCAATATCTTCATTTCTACTAGAGATATCTTTTGCACATGTTGATGATTAACTGCCCAATACTTACAACCATAAAATATAGCATGTATAATTACTGCTACATAATATTTACCTTTTAACTTTAATAGTATCTTCTTTTAGTTAGAATACCTTATGTCCCTCTTCATTTTAACCAAGTAGCATTAATTTCATGTGTAACATCTTCATCAATTTTTTCATCACTTTGAAAATTTGACCCTAGTATTTAAAACCTTCCTTGTGAGGGATGCAATGTGCGTCAATCTTAATTCCTATGTCGTCTAAAGTAGCAAAATGATCAAACTTACATTCTATATATTTTGTATTTGTTTTACTAAGTTGGAAGCCTTTATTTTCTAACATTTCTCTCCATAGTTTCAATTTTCTATTAACTTTTTGCTTAGACTCATCTACTAACACAATGTCATTTGCAAATAACATAAACAAGGTACCTCATCTTAAATATGTTTTGTTAACTCATCAATGACCAATATAAATAAATATGGATTTAAAGTTGATCTTTGATGTAAACCAATATTAACTTCAAAGGAAAATGTCATTCCTTCATGAGTCCTCACACATGTTTTTGCATCATCGTGCATGTGTCTTATAAGATTTATGTATGTCAATGGGATATCTCTTTTTTCCAAGGTTTTTCAAAGAACATCTCTTGATATCATATTGTAAGTTTTTCCTCAATTAATAAATATCATATAAAGGTTTTTCCTTTTTCTTCTAAAATATTGTATAAAACATCTCAATAGGTGAATATTCTCATCCTCATCCTTTGCTACTAAAATCTTTTCATCCTCATCTATGATACATCTAACAAACGTAAGACCAATAGTTTTCTTATATCTAGTCTTACTTATCTTAAAAATATCACTTTCACCTTCTTTTGAGTTAAACTTTTTGTATAAATCCTACAAATTTTGGCTTTTGCTTTACTCACATTCTTTTTTGCTTCTTTATTTACATTCTTATAAGTCTCCCAAGTTTCACTAGTGTCCTTAGCATAATAAAATTTGTGACATGCCTTCTTTGCCTTGATTTTATCTTTCACCACTTCAATCCACCACCAAGCTCCTTTTTGTGTTGGTATGCATTCCTTAGATTCTCTTAACATATCTTTTGTCACTTCTCTAATAAGTATAGTTATATTTTTTTACATATCAAAAGGTGTACCTACATAATTCCAAGTATCTTCTTGAAGGACTTTTTGTTTAAATATATCTTGTTTTGCCATTTGATTTTTTCTTTGTCCACTTTTTTACCTGCAAATCCAATACTAAAAGTCAATATTGAGTAGTTAAGCTTTATCCTGAAATTATCATGCAATCTTTACAAACCGATCTATCTTTTTCCTTAAAAAGACCATTTATTTATGTTTATGAAAACCCACTCTTATAAGTAATTAAGTATTCATGTCGTTTTTTAAAAGTTATATTGGTTACAAAGATATCAAAATCCATAGCAAAATATAAATCTCCCTATCATCCTTATTTATATCCTCAAAACCATAATTTTAATGAATACATCAATATCCTAATACATCTTTAACGACATATCTATTTAAGTCTCCTCCCAAACAAATCATCCCTCTTTGTGAAATTCTTTGAATTACCTTATCTAACTCCTCCCCAAAAGCCTTCTTTATACTATCCTCTAATCCTACTTTAGGTGAATAAGTACAAACTATATTCAAAGATTTTACTCCTAACACTAATTTCAATAACATAATTTGGTCACCATATTGTTGTATGTCTACTACATTATCCTTTAAATCATACTTATAATAATATCAACTCCATAAGCATTTTTCTTTTCTTAGTATCATAAGCATTTTTCTTTTCTTAGTACCATAATTTAAAACATGTATTCTCAATCTCCTATGTTTTTTATCCAACTCACTTTGTCTCATGTAAACGTAGAATGTGAATCTTTTTCTTCATCATAATATATAGCACCTCCATTAACTTGTTGGTCAATTTTCTGATATTTTAAGCACCAATACAAATCTTATTATCTAGGACTAGCTTTCTTACCTTTCATATTCATTCATGCTGAAAATGAGAAGACCCTTGTTGTAACTTGTTCACTACATTCGGGCGACAATGTAGTGAAACTAATTTATTTACTCATACATGTCCATGATATGAAAACCCTCTCCGCAATTGATTCATTATATTTGAGCGAAGATGTAGTGACCCTTGCTTACTTTTTACTACATTTGGGCTCTCCAGTGCATCACTAAGAGACACACCCCAACGCAATACTCATAATTTTTAAAATCCAAATTAGAAAAGTATATTGAGTAACAACTTAAAATCATAAAAGTAGACTTACTATGTTCCAAAAAGCTTCAATGTGCTTGCATGTGTTTTGTCTCATTCAAAGTTCCTTGCCAAACCAAAGTCCAAAATTTTCGGTGTCATATCTATGTCTAATAGAACACTGTTGGCTTTTAAATCAATATGAATTATGGTAAGGCGAGAATATTCATGTAGATAAAGAAGCCCTCGTGCTACTCCATTGATAATATGTTTGCCAATCTAGTCACATACATTTGCCAGGATCTACTCATCATTACGATGTAGAAATAATTTTAATATTAGTTCTTGTAATATCATATGATAAATTTGTTTCTATGAAATTAAGGCACGGATCTCCTCTTACCAAATAGAAACTTGTCGAGGTTGTTGTTGTACACATTCGTAAACAAGTATTTTCTCACTTTTCTCTACATAACAACCTAACAGTCAAACAAGTTTCTAATGTTAGTTTAAGAACTCTTATATTCCTCTTCCAGATCCTCTTCAGTCTTTTTATAACCACAGATGAGCCACCCAGTTTCCCCTACAGTGCCACCATTATAAAAGTAAGATCAAATTTTGTGGTTTTTGACGAAATAATTGGTATAGCATTAAGAGTCACTTAATAGTTACTTTCTTGTCACTTAAGATAAGTTTCAACCATATTTGGTGAAGGTTATGGGTTGAAATAGAATAGTTTAACAATGTTGTAGCATTAAGAGTCACTTTCTTAAGTGTTAATTGTGCTCATAGTAGTACATATAATAGTTGTAGCTCTTGAGAATTTACAAGTCATATTTTGATATTAAGACCCACTCATGTGAGTGATAATATGCTAATTAGTAGTATATAAAGTGAATGTAACTCTTGAGCATTTAGCATCAATGTTATGCATTAAGAGTCACATTCTTGAGTGACAATTATTTTTAGCATATTATGAGTTATATCTTTATCATATCTGTATAAAGTTGTATTGTAAACAAGATTCATCAATTTTTCTCTCATTATGTGAATCATTTACTACTTAGTTTTTCAAGAGAGTTTGCAAGTCTAATTGTAGTATTAATTAGGTTTACAACATCATCATCTTTGATTTGGTGAGTTATCTATAACTCGATTATGTTCATGCAAGACGAACCGAGAGTCTTCATTATTTCTTAAAGGTATTTGTTGGGGTCCATTGTATTCAGCCATTGATATGAGTAGCGATAAATAAACCTAAAGGTTAGTGTTTATCATACCTTGAAGAATAGTATTATCTTAATCTCTTTTTCATGGTCTTAGGTTTAATATCTCGAGTGCCAATATACTTAAGACTGCGTCATCTATAAGAAATCAACTCCAACATTCTTTAGGTTTGTTTGCCAAGATGACTATTTTTCTGACATGATATTATTAAATTTGATAGATTTGATGGCAATACTTTCTTACGGTGGCAAAAGAAGATGCACTTCCTTCTTACAGAAGGTCATGTATATTCTCACTACATGAAGGTTGAAGGAGAAGGAAAATAAGTCTCTTAAAGAACAAATGTCTTATTTTACACCTATCAAACATTGGTGTGTGCAATGGAATTATGAGACAAACTTAAAGCGAGATACATGATGAAAGATACTATAAGTAAGAAATTTCTTCTTATATATTTCAATAACTATAATATGATAGATCCTTCATAGAGAAATTGTTTGAGCTTGAACATATCTTGAATAATTTCAAACAACATAAATAAGCATTGATGAAACCATTATTTTCTCCTCTATTATATAAGAACTTTCTCCTTTTTTAAAAGATTTTAAAAGAACTTTAAAATACACGAAGGAAGATATTTCGCTTTATCAATTAGTTAATCATCTTGGGCTTAAGGAAGAATATCAAAAGAAAGATCATTCTAAAGACCAATCTATTCAAGAGAAAGTCTATATTATAGAAGAAGCAAGTCTACACCCATAAAAAAATTGATATTTAAAAAATTTCCATGAAAATAATGGTAGAGATATCGAGCCTAAGAAAAATAAAGGTTGATGATACCATTGTGAAAAGCTCGGTGATTATAACAGTGAATGTTGATACTTGAAAAAGTATAATAAAGAACAAGAGTCTTAATTCTTCTAAAGATAATGATGTTATCATTAAATCAAAAGTAAATATGGTAGAAGATATTGGATCTTGGTGGGTAGACTCTATTGCTACTTGTCATGTATGTAAAAACCAAAGTCTATTCAAAACTTTTGTAGATGAAGGTAGGTCAGTTTTGTACATGGACAATGCCTCTACACCTCAAGTGAAAGGAAAAGGAATGGTTGAACTCAAATTTACATTTGATAAAGTACTTATTCTTAAGTATGAGTTTTTTGGTACTAGATGTAAAGAAAATTTTGGTGTTGAATTATCAATTTCCTTACTTAATAAGTAAGAATTTAAAAGTATAATTAAGAGTGACAAATTTATTTTATCTAAGGGAGACATGTTTGTTGGAAAGGGATATTTATTTGAGTCTACATTAAAGTTGAATCTCAATAACAAAGATGTTGTTTCTTATTATATTGTTGACTTGTCAAATATATGGTATTTTTGTTTGGGATATATAAATTTTAGAAAATTACATCAAATGACTAAATCAAATTTGATTCTAAAATTTGATAAGTCAATGCATTAATGTTCTACTTACATACATACCAAAATAACTAGATTCTCATTTCTAATAATTGAAAGAAGTTTCAAAATTTTAAATTTAATCCATTCAAATATTTGTCATTTGTATGGTTTGCCAACAATATGAGGAAAATAATATTTTATAAATTTTATTAATGATTGTACTAGATTTTACTATGCATATTTGATGCATGCAAAAGATGAAGTTTTGAAAAACTTCAATGAAAACTTAAGTGAAACTTCAACATAAAACTTTCATTAGGTATTTGAGAACCGATAGAGGGGAGAACACTATAATCCTAATTATTTCGAGTCTATGAGAACTTTACAATAAAATGGTGTGGAAGAAAGAAAAAATAGAGTGTCAAAAGAAATAATAAATTCTATGTTATCATATTCTGGTTTATCAAATAGTTATTGGGTGAAACACAATTAATTACTTGTTTTATTTTAAATAGTTTTAAATAAAATGAACTGAATGCCTTTGCTAATTCTAATGGAAGGGTGATCTCAAATCAGTCTATTTTCATATTAACTCTAGAATAAAAAAAGTCTAACATAAGCTTTCTTGAAGTTTGGGGTTGCAGGATTATTGTCAAAGTTTTGAAACCTAAAAGAAGGAAAATTTGAATGTATCTTCTTAGTATATGCCAAACATAATAAGGCATATAGATTTATTATAAAAGAATCAAATGACTTGTATCCTATTATTTTAAATAAATGCTAATTCAAAATTAAATTAAACTCATATTTTATATAAATTTAATAGTAAATAAATGTTAATATTATATTTAATATGTAATAGTCATTATTATAATGTACATTAACAATTATATTTAAGTGTAAATAAACTAATTGTAAATTAGTATTAACTATTAAATATGATATTAATATTTAATAAATTATAATGAATACTTAATCTGTATTATTTAAATAATTTAACATTAAATAATCAAATAAATCTTTTAAAAATTAAGTACTTATAAAATGAACAAACAATAAATAGGAAAATATATTTAATATTCATTTATGTGTAAGATTAATTAATTAATATCTATGTGTAAATAAACTACTATTAAATTACTATTATTAAATATTAAAAATTTATTATTTAATGACACAAACTAATACTATTTGAGTATTAGGAAACTGATCTAATATTAAGTACTAAATTAAAACTTCACGTCCTCAACGGAGAAGTTGGCTTTCATGTGCCAATCCTCAATCTTCAGTCATACATGGTTGGTCGTGTTTGGCTGATGACTTTCTTAATAGTGTCGGTAGCATATGTGACCAAGGTGTAGGCCTTCTTCACATAAACCCTTAATCATTACGGAAAAGTACATATACAATTTCTATATTTTTTAATGTGCTTAAATCAGAATTGTTACTTGCACACACTTTTTACTATTGATATATATCTTAAAATTATCATGATATCCCTCAATCATGAAAACTCTTTATATGTGATTTTCATCTTGTTATCGATTGCCCCAAACTATTTCTCTAGTGACCCTTGATTCGAAGCTTTATCTAATGCATGATATTGAATCATCCATCTTCTTATAGTGCTTCAAATATGACCAAGGAAAAAACATAAGAGAAAAGAAAGAGAAAGAGAAAGAGAGTCTATTCTAAGAGAGTTTAAGTGATTTTTAAAGGTATTTTGTTGATTTGATGTATTTTTTACTATTTATTTAATATATTGATTTCATTTTCTATTGTAATTAAAACAAAAAAGTAATATTCAGTTCCTGACTTTGGACGTGGAACAGGAAAATCTCTCCGACGAGGAAGACCTACATGTGCCACGTCTCTCTCTTGATAGGAGGCACATTGTAGGTGTCACGGGTCTCCTACTTAAGAGATGTAGTTGAGTAGCGTTTCTTCTCGTTTTACGTTACGTTCATACAAATATACTCATATATTTTTTTATTGTTCTTTTTCTTTTTTTATGTAACTCTAAATATTCTTTTTCTCTTTTTTTCTTGTTATTGATTCTATTTGTTTTGTTTTTTATGATTCATTCTTCTTTTTTTCCCTTTCATATGATTGGTAAGAGTACGTGTTGTTGGGCCATGAAGAAGACAACGACGGTAAAAAAAAATAAAATGTTAATTACCAAAATAAAAAGAAGAAAATGTTGTAACTGGATGGGAGAGGAGAGAGAAAGTGATGAGAGATAATTTTAGTATTTTTAAAATATATATATATATATATATATGAATAATAAAAAAAAGATGTATAAATAGTAATCCCATTTAAATTTTCAAAAGATATGGTAAGAAGTAAAAAGATTGATGTAGTTCACACGGCCTACACGACATATCTATATCTGATCATATTTAATATAAATTAAATATTTTATGCGATTTCACGTACTGTTTACATCCAATTGAAAAAAAGAGGATGTGCCCCATGAGCTGGAGCATGCCAGTGTCTAAGAGTTCTTTCTTTGTGTTTTATTTTTTAGTATTCTTTTGTTTGTACAATATGTTAATTTTTTAACATATTTTATTTTTACAATCAAATTAATATAAATGTTTCATACTAAGTCAGCAAACACCACAGAACTGGTTCAATAAATAATAATTTAGAATCAAATTAATTTCAAACTTAATATAAATTGTTAAATTTTGCATGTATTAAATATTAATATTATCTCTAATATTTAATAATCATTGATGTGGAAGTGTATTATCAAGTAAAGTTTAAGTGTAGATAAACTAATACTAAGTTACTATTTAGTGTTAAATATGATATTAATATTTACATTAATTATTAAATTTGTCGTTACTTTTTAATATTAATTATTAAATTACATTTCAATATAAAATTAGTACTATTAAATTGAACATATAAGAAGTAAAAATATTTAACTTAATACTCATACCTCTCAAGCACAAGATAATGAATTATAACAACATATTTGGAAATGGAGAGGCCCGGCAGACATACAAACATTCTTGTGTTAGGTAACACATAACAGATTGCGTACTAAAGCATGGCGTAGCCACCGATCGCAAGGAGACAACAACTGCGAATTATGTAACGATCCAACAGAGGATGAACTTCATGTGCTTTGGGATTGCATTAAGATTGCTTACCTATGGACCAAGCTAGTGAAACTCAACTTCTTAACGTGGAACTCACATGAATGGCTGAGGCATAACTTTACTTGGGAGCTGTGCAATCGAAATGAGAAGAAATAGAAAACCACGTTTGGAGTTACTATGTGGTTAGCCTGGTAATGGAGAAACAAAGCATTGTTGAAGGACGACCACAAAGAGAAGGAACAAACTAGACATCGTTGATATATTTGCTCAACAAATCTCCAATATAGTACCCCATTTAGATTTTCTTTTAAAGAAAAAGCCGCAGAAAAGTACCATGAAATGGACGGCACACAGCAGTGGCTGGGTCAAACTTATAGCAGACAGTTGCTCAAAGGGATGTCTTAGACGAGAGGTGTGTGCAGGATTAGCTCGAGATCCAGCAGGCCGATGACTCTGGTTTCTCTCAAAACTTAGGTTACTGCTCAGCCTTCATTGGAAAGCTATGGAGTATCTTCTTGGGCCTTGAGATGGTATGGAATATTGGGCTCAAAACAGTCATTATTGAAAGCAATGGTAGAAAGTTATAAAGCTCATCAATAGTAAGTAGGTAGAAGAAGGTGGTGGTAGTAACTTGATTCACAGAATCCAGAGGTGGCTTCAAAGAGATTTTGAAAAGTAATAGTTAAACGTATATCAAGAAAAGGGAACTATTGCACAGACTGCTCAGCAAAGCATAGCCTAAAGAACCCAAACTGCTCTTTAGAAAAGCATAGCCTAAAGATTTCACTGGGCTGTTGTTGCCTAGTGATGACTGGTTCTGAGGAGTTTGGACATGTGCATCGTGCTTTCCAGCAGAAACAAAGGTGCTAAAAGAGAGCAATGTGACCTCCATGACGCTAACATATATTGTTCATGTCTATGGCATATGGCGTTTTTTGTTATTAGCATGGTGGGGTTGATCATTCCCTACCATGACTTGTGAGCTTCCCTGTTAATCATTTCTCCAAAAAAAGAATCTGCATAATCATAAGCAGGATGTCATCAATAAGGATGTCATTAAGAGGTTAGCTTAGTGGTGAATATTGGCAAAATGAATCAGACTCAATTGGACAAACGGTTTGGTTAGGTTTGGCTTTAAGGGTTAACTTAAAAAATGAATCGAATTATAGACTTCGCTGAAAACATCTGCTCCAACGAACGTCTCTAGTAAATTTGGTGCTCTGCTTCGGTACAGAGCAGAAGGGTCGTCTGTTTAATTTCTCTTTTTCCTTTCCGGATAAACTTGACCAAAAAATTTTAAATCAAATCGGGAGTCACTGTCAATGTCAAAAACGTTGTGTCGATTTCGTATCACCTCCGAACTGCTCTCATCCTCTAAAATTTGAATAAATAAAAAGAAACGACCACTATTATGGACTAAATGCATGTTTCATAATGGGCAGCGTGGTTAGTGAGCACTGCATGGTGTTCAAATTTTTGAGAAATGGGAGGTAAAATAAGAGATACTCCCCGGGCAGAGATTGATTGCGTCGCCAGTTGCATTGGCAACACAAGTCCGGCAGTCCTCGTGAGGGACATCCCCCCCTGCAGAGGGCGAGGCCGAAAACTCTACTCGGGCTGACACCAGCGGTGCTGCTGCTGAAGCCTGTAGTCGGAGTTGTGGTGGCCAGAGAATGCAGAACCTGGATCAGATTCTTTTTAAACATGCCGGATGCCGTATAATTGCCTGAAATAGATCATGACCGGTGCTCAAGATTGGGTTGGCAGCGGGAAGGTATTACAAGTTTCATTTTTAACAGTTTTTTCTTTCCGTTTTATTTATTTGTAAATCTTTTTAACGTACTCTTTCATTTGTACAACATGTTAATTTTTTTTAACGTATGCTATTTCTGTTTACTCCACCCATATCACATCCTATCAAGCAAAATTCTTTCTAGTCCCTCCCAATTCTCTGCATTATATCATTTTGGTTATTTTGTTTTTAAACTGATTTTTCAATATGAAACCAGCAGGAAACCATGACCACAACTGGAATCAAATGATATCTGGCAACTGAACCAAAAAGGGAATAGGTTGGTAGCGTGTATGCAGCATGCACAACGAATTGTGAATATATATACATATATATAGGTAGTTGTAATTCCTAAGTATTTTCACGGTTCAAATTTTGAGATGAAAAATTGCGATGAAAAATAAAAACATTTAAAATCAAAATACAAAATAGTGCTTTTAATCAAAGTACGATATATAAAGCTCTACAAATGTACCTTGTGGTTTGACTGATTTTTCTCATGCTTTTAAAAAAATATTGTCTAATATCTTGTGTTTTTATGGTTATCGCATTTGTGGCAAGCACCTACACGGTGTTACGAAGCCACGTGCTTCCGACTAAGTCAGCACATACAACACTGTTTAAATAAATACTAATTCAAATTAAATTAAGCTTAAATTTGATATAATAGTTAAATTTAACGGTAAATAAGTATTAATAAACAATGAATATATTATTATTAAATATGATATTAATATTTAGTAAATTAAATTAAAACAATAATACTTAATCTTTATTAGTTAATAAATTTAACATTAAATACTAAATTAAATTTTAATATACATTTAGTATTACTAAATGAACATATAATAAATAGAAAATTTATCTCTCATATTTAATATTCATTGATATTTAAATTTAATTAATTAGTATATAAAATTATTATTATTTTTAAATATTAAAATGAAATTATTATTTAATAAGTTACAAACCAATACTATTTGAATTAGGCAACTGATTGAATATTAAGTATTAAATTAAAATTTTGCGTGGAGAAATCCCCAATCTTCAACCATGTGCCGTTGGTCGTGTTTTGCTGATCACTTTGTTAATAGTGCCGGTAGCATACCTGACTTAAGTGTAGGCCTTCGTAACGTAAAGTCTTAATCATTATGAATCAGGTATATCTTTCAAAATGTAGATAATGCAATTTTTATTTCTTGATCTCAACTATATATCTTTTTGATGAAAATGTTTAGATTTGTAAAAATATGGTAAAGAAGTAACAAGATTGATGTAGTTCATACGGCATACATGACATGTCCGATCGTATTTAATATAAATTGAACTCGCGCAAAGTTTAATATATAGATTATGCGTGTTGTTTTCTTAGTTTTTTGGGGAGAGTGGAAACCCACTTCAATAAAAGAATTGAAAATAAAAGAGCACGAAGATGCCGTGTCTATACATTTCTCAACACCGTGACGTGATTTCACGTACTGTTTACATCCAATTGAACAAAGAGGAAGTGAATGAAGTAGTATTAAAGTGGGGCACCACCATGAGCAGGAACATGTAAATGTCTAAGAGTTCTTTCTTTGTGTTTTATTTTTTTTAAGTGCTTTCTTCTTTGTACAGTGTGTTTCTTTAACATATCTACAACTACAGCCAAGTCTTTTCCCATACTAGATGGGTTGAGTAGATAAATTCTTTGTTTTTTTTAATTCATATTATATCTTACAAAGTTTTACTGTCAAAAACCTAATACGATCCTCCTCTTTATTCGGACTTGAGACCGGCAACAGTTCGGAAATACGTATTCCGGTGGTTTTAGACCGTTAGAAGGTGGAAATAGCCTCGTTATGCCCTAATTTATTTGCCAAACCGATCAAATTTCAAGATTACCAGACAACCTGCTTCCCGCAAACCAACATTGGGCTGTGAATTTGGATAAAAACTTCCCTCAAATAGTTCACTTAACAATGATATCGGACGTTCCGACAAGCCTGATGAAGACCTCTATGGATTGTTGCCAACTATAAAATCCGGGAAGTTCAGGACACAGAAACTATCTAGTTGGGTTCTTGCAGTTTTAACACCTCTGTGGATTCTTATACAAGCTTTTTAACAGTCACGCTGAGATCCCACTACTCTTTCCTTTCTTTTTGTTTACTACAGGAAATCCTTGCACAGGAAGGGACTGCCCAAGAAATTATAGCTTTTGATTGAACTTCAGATCAGCAATATCAAGTACATTGTCTGTACAGAACATACGCCAATCTGGGTGCCGATCGGTTTCACGTCAGGGGGCATCTTGGGTTCCCTCTGACCTGAGCCTGCGTGATAAACTTAACCATCTATATCATGCTTTATCAACTTTCAAGTAATTTTTACTGGCAAATAAAACTGAAAGATTTTACGTGTTAATCTTAATTTCGGTGTCTGAATAATCTTAGAATACCTCTGAACTGCTCCCATCCTCTAAAATTTTAATGAATAAAAGGAAAGGACCACAAAAATAAGACACCATCGTGGACTTGATGTATGTTTCATAAGGGGCAGCGTGGACTGCATGGTGTTCAAATTTTTCCGAAATGGGAGGTAAAATAAGATGTGCATTTTATTGCCAGTATTGTCTTCGAGATAAAACATCAAAGCACATCCACCAATACCTTTTGCTTGTTAAAGATGACATCAAAGTTTAAAAGCAAGTACATCCACCAAAAATTTTAACTGCTAACCCCACCCCCTCCCCCCCAACAAAATACTCATACAAGCACAATTTGATCAGCACTGCAGAATTACATTCATGATCACAAGAGAAGAAAGGTTCTTAAAAGGATTTCAAAATCAATAAGTACTAAGAAATGCGCTTACCGAATAATTTAATTACACTCAATCTCCACAGTGCCTTTGAGAGCTAAACCGGATACATTTACCGTGCTTCTAAATCAGCAACATTGACAAATCCATTAGTAGTAAGAGATGCGCTCGCTGTAGTTTGACTTTCGATTCGTCCTTGCCCCATGAACAACGTCGAAGGAGAAGGAGAAGGAAGTTCTGTAGACGTGCTACCAAGCATCAAAACAACGGAAGACATGGGAGGTCTATTTTGTGCTTCATCTTGAACACATAGCAAACCAATTTGGATGCATCTTAAAACTTCAGACACTTGACATGATTTGAGTAAAGACGTATCCACCAGCTCCAGAGTTCTTTCATCTCTCCAAAGCCTCCAAACCTAGAAATTTATGGCCTTATTAGTGTTTTTCTTTGTCAAACGGTGGTTGTTAAAGAATGTAAGCTAGCGACGGATATGTGAAGTTGATTTTGCCTACATGCTCAAGAAGGCTCTCCTTTCCAGGTTGATTCCTTGGACCGCTTACAATCTCCAATATCAGCACTCCGAAACTGAAAACATCATATTTAGGAGAAAACCGGCCATGAAGAAGGTACTCCGGCGCCATATATCCACTGCAAGTTGATATTTTAACCTCCAATTTTAACTTTATCTGAAAAGCACGGGTAAATATGTCGCAGAGTAGACTTACTGTGTCCCAGCAAATCTCATTGTGCTTGCATGTGTTTGAAGTCCCTCAAAGTTTCTTGCCAAACCGAAGTCGGAAATTTTTGGGGTCATATCCATATCCAACAGAACATTGCTGGCTTTTAAATCCCTGTGTATTATGGTAAGCCGAGAATCTTCATGTAGATAAAGAAGTCCTCGTGCGACTCCATTGATAATCTTTAAGCGTTTTGGCCAATCCAATAACACACGCTTGGTGCGATCTGCTCTCCATGAAGAAGACGTAGAAACACTTCGAATATTAAATACTATAAGTATTCAAACCACTGAAACAGAGAATGCTCTGAATAAGAAATGATTCTACGTATATGCAACTTCAAATATTAGTCATTCAAGTTCTATTAAGATGCTTGTAACAAGCATAATACATTTTCAGCATAATATATTTTCAGACATTTCAGAGGCAAGAATATCAAGTTGCTCTGTGACATTGGATCACTCTCATTAAGCTAGTATGAGTTCACGGAATCATGGGCCTGCAAGTTGGTCAAAATTATGTATGGTTTTAAATTTTTAATACAGTTTGTGGGGAAATGACACTAAAAGAACTTCTTTACAGCATGAAGGGATTTAACAGATATGCGTCTAGGACATGAAACCGTTGTTGTCAATGTCTAGATCTTAAAATCTTATGATCTTACTATTCTTTGAGGACTCACGTATCCAAATTCCAAGTATAGATATCTTAATTCATAAGATCTTAGTGGGATCCCAGTCTAGATCTTTAAGGTCCCACGGTCTAAGAATCCACAACCTAAAGCTAATTGTGGAATATAAATCTTGAAGAAAGAGGAATGGTTGTCGCTCCCCTCAATTTCACACTATTGCACTGATTAATCCTCAAGTTCTCGGATTCTACCATATTTGAAATGGATCACCTTATTATAGTGTACAAGAGT
Organism: Brasenia schreberi; assembly: GCA_036023115.1. Taxonomy (NCBI): domain Eukaryota; kingdom Viridiplantae; phylum Streptophyta; class Magnoliopsida; order Nymphaeales; family Cabombaceae; genus Brasenia; species Brasenia schreberi. Next base: position 5,825,675 of record JAYKKT010000078.1, on the reverse strand, counting down.
AGGGCCTCACTTGTCTTCAAAGAGTGCACAAGTGACAGAACCTTGAATCTATATATACATACATATATATATATATATATATATATATATATATATATATATATATATATATATATATATATATATATATATATATATATATATATATATATATATATGATCCTAATATGCTTCTCTACTTTATATGTTTGATAATTCTTGAAAGTCTCAACCATCCATTTTAAGAAATGAATGGTTGAGATTTTCACGAATATGGCAAGTATATTACATAGTAACCATATTAAACTTTTCCTGTACATGTGGCCATTTAAGCTAAGGAACATCTAGGTTCTCCAATGTATCATAATTTATTTGAGTATAACTATGTACTTCATTTTAAAACTTATTTAATTAAATAAGTATGTTTTTAAGTAAGAATAAATGTAAGGTTGAATCTTAAGATCCCTACTGGATCCTACGATCCTCACCTTGCGTATGATATATGATTGTGGAGAACGATATTGGTTGAATCATTGTCGTTAGAAAGTAACGTGGACGGGGATCTCTGGTACCATCCTGTACATCGTCATTCTTGACCTCGAAATTGCTAGTCATGATAAGCATGAACGACACTGAAGTACATAACCAAATATTAATAATACTTTACAGTCTAAAGTTGATCTTCTAGGAATGATTTCATTTGAATGAATAGTTTAACCCTTAAGTCTCCAAGCTGCACTGCGTACATTTTCTACAATAACAATGCTTTCATATCACTGTCATGAATAGGATTAAGATGCTAGCAGTGAATTGCCCGTATTCTGTTTATATATCAAACTGAATAAATAATACTTTCACAAATCTAAATTGCAGTGGTTAAGTATCTTCATATGGCTGTTTTCCTTAAAGAAAATGAATCATCAATGTTCTCTTACCAAATAGAATTTTGTCGAGACTGGTGTTGGACATGTACTCATAAACAAGTATTCTCTCATTCTTCTCTGCACAGCAACCTAACAATCGAACAAGATTCCGATGTTGAAGTTTCGCTGCTACTTTTACCTCATTCATGAACTCTTCTTTTCCTCTTCCAGTTCCTGTCCGTAGTCTTTTCACGGCTACATCAACACCGCCCAGTTTTCCCTGCAATGTAATGTTAAAAGACTCCTTTAAATTTGGCCCAAGGGGGTTTAGTGCAGTGGAAAGGCCTCTAACCACTGCTAGTCATGTACTCAATTTCCATCGATGCATGCCCAGCATCGGCCCCCAAGGGTCCTAAAGTTGAAGTTCTACACTCGTTTGCTCCAATATCTATTTAGAAGGTGATTTTCATGGTGAAAATTCTTTAAATGTGGCGGTTCGTAGCTCGAAACTCTTTTGTAATAAATATGCACTTCGAACTCCAATTTCACCACACTTAAGGTCCACCCAGCATGCCTAGAACTGGTAATCAAGCTGAAGAAGCCAAAGAGAAGAACTCTTCATGGGTTATTCGCCTGCCCTAAATCCTGTTCGTGCTCAGTTTATCAACTCCGAGTGCCCATCTAGTAATAGTAAGGATCTTCATCACCCAGCACTCTTATTGAAGAAAAAAAGACTTCAGGATACCACTTTCTTGACGTAATAAGGTCGTTTGTAGAGTAAATAGCACACATTCTCACCATCTCATTCAGGAAATAGCGGAAATATGAAACTAAATGTTTGTGGAAAACATTTGATTACCTTGTAAACAGGACCATAACCCCCTTCTCCGAGCTTATTTGCATCCAAGAAATCATCTGTGGCAACCCTAATGGTTTCCATGTCATAGAATCGAAATTCTCTGTCTTCAAGGTGTACTCCTGCTACAGGTAAAGTGTTACATTCCTTGATTTCTTCCAGTTTAACGGCTTCTGTTGTATGCTTGGATGTTAACAGCTTAGATTCTTCTTTTTCTTCCGGTGTCCGTGCCGTCTCTTCAGGATCGGTTTCGGCTGCTGATGAATTAGATATTTGGCTTTCTTTAGGGAAAATCAACTAAGTTAATTATCATTCAACTTGGAGAAAATATTTCCTCAACTAATTAAATTAATGAAACAAGCATATAATCAGATACTCAATGGGCATTACCTTGTCTCTGTTTTTTCTGCCGTCTCCTATGACAACATATGCAAAAATCGATAGTGATTTGAAGCGCTATGAGAGGAAGTATAGTGGAAAGACAGATGACAATTGCTTCATATTGTTCGTCAACTGCATTTAGGATTCAGTTAGTTTGCGAACTTCCTTCTCTTATAATCAGAGAGCAGAAATTTTATATTCATTACGTGGGAGCAAAAGAAATTCCGAAGAAGTAATGCAACAACAACAACTAAGCCTTTTCCCATACTAGACGGGGTCGGCTACGAAGAAGTAATGCAACAATAGAAGTTAAAATGAGTAGAATCAGAGTTTTACTACGGAATGGTACAATTGTGTTGTAACGCTTGTGAATTACATCGGCTCTATTGGTCGCAATTACATTAGGAATACCTCTAGTGTCGCCATGGGTGTACTGCGATGACCTTCCACCTTTTAAAGTGACATGATTTTAAAGGTTGAACTCTATAACATGGAACAAAAACAACAGATCATTTGCTTTCTCTGTCTGCTTTACTTTATTTGAGAAGAAGGAAGATTGTGCGCGTATTCATTTGTTGAAATCCTCTCGTTTTGAGAAATATTCCCCTTAATCAAGCAAACGAGACTTTTTCACGTTGGTAAGGGCTAAAAAAGAGCCTGCTATACCAAGGTGAGTGCCATATTCTGGCCTTGCCAAAAAAAAGATCAACTTTGGAAAAATAAAAATTGGTTTTCAACGAAGTGGTTTTGTCAGTTTTGAGAACGAAGGAAGATGGTATGTGATGCAATTATAAGTAAGACACCTTCTTTGCAAAACCGAGTGGATGCAAAAAGGGGAGGAGTACATCGTTTTGAAGCCTTAATCTATCTCACAAATAGTGTCTACAAGGAAAACAAGCCTAAGTATCGATATTACCTTTATCATAAGAATTATCATAATAACTACCTGGCGGCGGCGGTGGCGGTGAATCATAATATTTTGCAGATAGTCGCACAGGAAGAGGTGCCGCCGGCAGTACCTGTGGAACACGGAAAAATAGGTATGTGTCATAGAGAAGCATGCAAGCTCCGGATGCGCTTCGGCCACCCTGGTAACCAGCACAGACCGACAGGCTCCGATACCGAAGGTGAGATAGGCAGCGGCTGCAATTAACAGGAGAAAGATCTCTGGTGCATTGCACCAAACCGTAGATCTTGTTGGGAGTCGAGGTATCGTTAGTTGCATAAATATTTCTGGTCGCGATTGCGAACATCCTCCCGTCGGCAGCTTCGGCTGACAGATTTGACATCATGAAATCTAGCTGCCTGCTGAAAATATCGGGATAGATGGCCGGCTTATCTAAGTTGCAGGTTATGAATCCATACTCGTCGAATGTGTCAAAGAAAGGCAAATTGCTGTATCGTATCAAACAGTAGGTGTACCACAGTTTCACCGAGATACTCCCCGGGCAGAGATTTACTGCGTCACTAATTGCATTAGCGACACAAGTTCGGCAGTCCTCGTGAGACGCATCCACTCTGCAGAGGGCGAGGCCGAAAACTCTGCTGGGACCAACGCCGGCAGTGCTGGTGGTGAAGCCTGTGGTGGGGGTTGTGGTGGCCAGATAATGCAGAACCCGATTCAGGTTCTTTGCAAACTTGCCGGATGCCGTATAATTGTCTGAAATGGAACATGACCGGTGCTGAAGATTGGATTGGCAACGGGAAGGTATTATAAACGTATAGGCCAGAAGAAAGGCAATGAATCTAAGTCGGAGGGCTAGCGCTGATGGGTGCATGTCTCCAAAGTAATAAAAGATCAAAAATTTTCCAAGATATGAAGGAGCTCTCTGTTAGTTCAATCTGTTGCTGATCTTATAGACCCCGGATGCTCAAAAAGTTTGTGTCAGGTTACGGCGACCAACAATGAATGTCATGTGTTTGACCTTGACAGACAAAGGAATTTTAGTGAAGTGTACTTGTATTTTCGGAGTCAAATCACTTGTATTTTCTGTATACGGCACCCAAGAAATTTTAAGATGGGTGGGCTCAAGCAATTTTAAGATCGGTGGGTCTCACGTCGCTCTAAAGTGAGTGCCAGACTCTGTTTGACCTTTTCTCCCACTTGACTAAAATAAATAAGAGCACAAAATAATCGTCTGGTCGACAGATTTTTCAGCACCTCTGAGACGTGATTTCACGTATTGTTTATATTTAATTGAATAAAGAAGAGCAGCACTAAAATAGGGCAGCGACATGGGTTGGAGCATGTTAGTCGTCCAACAGTTCTTTTTTTCTTTCTGTTAACATTTTAATTGTTTTAACGTATTCTTTTTTTGTGTGTGCAATATGTTAATATTTTTTTCTATTTCTAATTACTCCATCCAATTTCAGATATATATATATATACTCTATCATTTTCATTTTTTTCCTTCACAAAATTTACATTGATTTTTCATTAGGAAACAAGCAGCAAACCATGACCATAACTGAAATCAAATGGTATCCGACAAAATTCAACTAAATTTATATTAAGTTGTTGATTTAATTTATTTATGAACTTGTAGCTATTCGATCTAATGTTGATGTCACGCGTCGTTAGGTGCTTGCAAATAGTGGCACACATTACGTTAGCTCGTCCGGCAGGCCTCGTTCAGGTTCTCCTTTCTCTGATGGGTACGGGAAAGAATGGTCTCACACACACACACACACACACACACACACACACACATATATATATATATATATATATATATATATATATATATATATATACACACACACATATGTATATATTAACAAACATACATACATATACAAACATGCATACACATATATATACATATATATATATATATGTATATATATATATATGTATATATATATATATATATATATGTATATATATATATATACATATATATATGTATATATATATATATATATATCAGGTACAAATCGAGGCAAGTATTGGATTAGGGCATCTTATTCCAAAACCCAAACCTGATGGGATCGGGTTGGGCCAATATTGCCATCCCTAGTGTAATTGTCATGGTTGTTGTCAGTTTTAATGGCGAACGTCTTTATTCTTGTCTTCATCCCTATTGTAATTGACTAAGAGAGTGACAATTGGTCTAAAATCTTCAAAGAAGATGGGCGACTGAACAAGTGGACTCGATGAGATGAGCAAGAAATATGTTCATCGTGGTGTTAATTTGGATTATCTAATTTATAGTGACATAGTTGAATTTGGAGGGTCTTCTCATGCATGGATCTTCGCGAGTCTTCTCCTAAGTTAAATATTGCATGGTGTTTTGAAGTGATAAAGAAGAAAAGACCTTTCAGAAAACTTTTCCGATAGTTGCACAATACCCAAAGAACGATAGGCCCAACCAAAAGTTAGAATAGCTTCTTTTCTTTTTAAATTGTTCAACCATAACAAATTTTAAAAAAATCGAAGAACATTTTCTGTTGCTAGTCGTTGAAAATTAGAAAATAACAATACAAAATTGTTTTCTTTTATACAAATAACTATTCAAAATTTTGAAAATAATGATGAAAAGTTGTGTCCAATGGTATTTACATGATTTTTTTGGTATTTTCTCCTTTCATGAGACGGGAACTTAGATCTAACTTTCTAAAATCAATCAAACAAAGAACCAAGGCGAAGTTCGCAAGATGGAAACCCGGTATTCTTGTTCAGCCCTAATCCTATCATGCATTTTCTTTCGTTCTCTCGGTCTCCATTTCCACCCTTCGAATCCGAATCCGTTCGGAGCGAGTTTCCGCGGGGAGCAGGGGATCCCCAGGACCCGAGCGCAGACTCGATCTCGTTTTTGTGTCGTTTCTTTGATTTTCACCCACAGCAAGGGAAAAGCATGTGTGAGCCACTTCCATTTGTGTGGCGTGTGCTACCAGCGATTGCAACTCCCCCTTGCCCTTTTCCATCTTCCCCCGGAATCCATACAGAATCACAAAAGGAGGAGAAGAGAAGAGGGAAGAGAGATGGCGTATGCATCTCTCGCCGTCAAGCCCACTTCTCTCCCTCGCTATAAGCGTAACCACTCCATCCCCAACAACAGCGGCAACCATCTTCGGTTCTTGCGTTCCCTTCCCTCTAAGACTCTTCCTCTCCGCACCCGATCGTTCGTGAAGGCTCAGCGCGATGACTCAGGTGTCGAGAAGTTCATGGAGGACAACTCAATTGCCGATTTCATGAGGTTTAGAACAGGGGAGCAACGCAATGGGGAGTTGCAGACTGCCGTTGTTGCTTACAGGAAAAAGTTCCCTTGGTCCTTGCTCCATCCTTTCCTACAGGCACGTCTTACCACCCCCAAAAACTTAACAAAATGAGAAACTCTTTCCCTATTCTTGTTTGAACTTTTGTGGGTTTTCTTCTATCGTCGAATTCTCCTGGTCCGGTTTGAGTGCTGGTTGCTTTTTATTTCTGTGTGCAGGTTGATTTGGTGTCTACCATTCATATTGCAGATAAGGAGTACGTGGCTTGTTTTTGCTTTCGTTAGCTCGTTTAATCCTTTCTCGTCTATATTTCCGCCTTTGCAAAAAAGCATTCTGTCATCTTGGATGTTTTGTTCTCGTTAGTCGTTGCCCTTCATTTTGATATTGATTGTATTCTTTGATGTTGGTCGGTTTATTAGTTCCTATGGAGATTCGGGTGTAAAATTGCAATTACTCCATCTACAACCTCACGTAGCGGGTTGTATGGCCGGACGCAGGGGAGGGTTGCATAAAATTTTGTTCTTTTAGCAGGATGGGTGATCTTTACAGGACGAAAGTATCAATGGGTAGAACAATTGATGATATTGCTGAAGTTAAGCGTGTATTCGGAGCGACAGTAATACCTGGATGGGTGACCTCGTAGTGTTGCAACCCTTTGCTCTCAAGAACTCCTCGTGTTGCACCCTCTTGCTGAACCCACCTAGTATGAGAGAGGTTTGGTTAAGGTTAAGATTGACATAACAGAGTATTAGAAGACATTTTCAATCAAGATTTGGTAGGTATTTGATAGTTCAACATGATGATCTAGCTCAGTAGCAAAGAAATTAACCCAACCATTATTTAAGACCCCAACCCATGAACGGTTTCCTAACTAGCATAAGCTAAAAGGATCGTATTGACGTATTGCACAATGTTCGTGAACTCTAGTTGTACCTATTCTCTTCCAGGCTGCACCTTTTAGTCCTTGATGAAACTTATGATGACTTTGGATTTTGGAAACATCTGTAGTGTTTATTTGCTGTGGAGATGATTAATATTTTCAGAGTGAATATTGTTTTTCTCCCTTTCTCTTCTATTTGCTATGGTGCCATGTAAACGACTACTTAAAGTTTAGACCTATTGATGCAATGGCAGGTACTTTGCAACCCTTCAGAAGGAGCTTGAATCATATGACTGCGTCCTTTATGAGATGGTAGCAAGCAGGGAGAGTTTAGACAACAGGAAAAAAGTGGTGGCAAGCAAAAGGCTTAAAGGAGGACGCTCAAAAGGTTTCAACGTCATTGGTTTTATTCAGCGGCAGATGGCTCGAGTGCTCACTCTGGATTTCCAATTAGACTGCCTTGATTACCAGGGTTTTAATTGGTATCATGCAGATTTAGACTATGAAACTTTCAAGTTTCTCCAGGTACTTTATTTCATTTCTAAATTCAAGTCTGTCATTGTAGGGGAAATATTGTGTGTATTTTACCATGCGGTTGTTCTCAATACTTCTAGTTCCCTGCACATCTAAAGATCAACTCCACTGATGTGTTCGGAATCTCTGAATGTCATGAAATGGACTATTCACTCATTTTCTGATTATGTTGCAAGCTAGAAAACCTAATACCATCATTTTTTAATTGCTACAAGATTTGATTTATTTGCATCGAAAGAACCATGTAACTAGTCTATTACAGGGTTTTGAACATGAGTTCACATTTGTGAAGTTATTTTTGCCAATAAGGGGGCATTCTGAAAATTGCAATAAGTTGCTGTGTGTTATCTTTCTTTCAGCTAGAAAGAGGTGAGAGCTTTTTCACATTTGCAAGGGACATGACTATTCGATCTACTAAAGCAATGATGCAACCTTCTCCCATGACTGAAGAACTTGGGCCGTGGAGATCGAAGCTTTTGTGGGTGTCTCGAGTCTTACCCATGCCATTGGTTGGCCTTTTCATCATAACAAGTGTCTGTTCCCAATCTGAGGTCCCTACATCTGAATACTCTGAACTGGAAGCACTTTCCAAGCTTGATTTTGGCTCAGCGCTGAAGATTTTCTTAGCAAAGCGCCTGACAACAGAGTAAGCAGTTAATAATCTGTTTACGCTCTTGTTTAAATATTTGTTTCATTGTCTGGTTGTGTTTTCGCTTGTTAAGCAGTGAAAGATTATTGGGTGCATTTGGCTGATTACGCTGAGGCTCGATGATACACCACCGGTATTGTAAAGGGTCATTGATATACAAATTGTAAAAATGATCTTATGTACCTACCATCTGTACCGATACACCTACAATACGGGGTGCACCAACATGGCTTACGACACGGTGAATTAGATTCCTGTATCATCCGCTACAGGTGCCATTCACAATACAGAGTTGTATTGTATAAAAAAAGTCACTGATACATATCGTTATGCGCAACGTGTTACAACATCGCACTAAGATCCTTATCTCTTTTTCCTGCTTTTGCTGTTTCTCTTGGTTTCTTGGCAATTGGAAAAGTTTCGTCTCGAAAATAACCCATTGAACGTTTTCTGAAGATTTACACAGGTTACTGCATCCGTCGAAGAGGAATCTGTCATCATTGGTGAAAGAAACAGAGTGGCTCTGGAGGCATTGCAGAGGGCACTCGATGATGGTTATAAGAAAATAGCTTTTCTTTATGGTGGAGGCCACATGCCAGACATGGGGAGACGATTACGCGAAGATTTTGGTTTAGTCCCTTCGAATGTCTCGTGGATAACGGCTTGGTCTATTACTACCAAGAATGATGCTAATATCAGGAAATCGTTCCCATTTCTGAAAGCAATGGCTGAATTGTCTGGTTGGCCATTGGACCGATACCAAACCTTGGCATTGTTAATTTTCTCTTTGGTTCTTGCTCTTGATCTGTGGTTCTGGGAGCTCTTTTTTGGATCAATGGTGCATTGGGCTGGAGATGCTGCAGCTCAAATTGCTCTGATTGTTGGGTATTCACAAACTGTATCATAATCTTGCTGCCCGGAATGTGATCATCCATACGGTGTATCATAGAAATTGTAACTTGTTAGTGAAAAATACTGTGCTTGTTTAATTCAATAGAACATCAATGGAGACACGTACATCTATCTTTAACGGTTACTTCTCCATCTGTTTGATTTATGAGACTACCCCTTTTTTCGGTACAATGGTGAGGCTGAAGCCAATGCACACACCGGGTATCAATGTCATGAACTTTAACTTGCGAGTCAGCCACCTAACCAGGTGAGCTATTCCTCTGTGTGCCTATGAGACCAACTTATTGACCATTGAATCGCTTGGTTGCTTATCCTCTCTCAATGCTAGGATTCGATGATCAAGCCAGTTTGATCGAGTGTTAATCCAACCTATGTTATTTGGACATGTCACTTAACACCAGTTGATAATATAGTGTTGTTGACAAGAGAAAGCACAAGCTCAAAACACACCCTTAGCACTCTCTGAGAATCAAAACTCCTCACCATTAGCAATGCAATGGCGCTGCAGCGCCGTCCGAGGTTGGCCTATGTTGCATGGATATGGGTATGGTATCCGTTATGGTTACAGGATATGCAATTTTTAAAAAATTAAGGTACGGGGATGTTAGTATTAAAAAATATAATAAAAAAATAATTTTACATAAATATATATATATATATATATATATAATTATATATAAAGCATTCTATATTTTAAAGAGAAGGTGCAAATAAATATAAAAAACAATGACGTAAACCAGCCTTTTCTTTTCTCAACTATAACCGACATTGGGATTTAGCCGCTACTAAGGACGAAAACTTTTAGCACGTGACCTCCACACATGAAGATCAATATCAGCGCAAAATTGAATCAATAAACATGATTTTAAACAAGGTAATCTTCTGAAAACCCACATTGGGTTTTGGCCTAGTGGTCTCCAGAATGGGTCATTGAAACTAAAAACGTTATAACATAATTACTTTTTACTTAATTATGAGATTAAGATCGAAGATGAATAACTTGAACTAGACGTACAGGTCTATGGTGTTAGCCCAAAGACTCCCACTTAGGTGTTTGTTTCACACACGAACACACCAATATAGTCTTTTTCAACAATGGGAGGTCGAAGCGACTCATACACACCTTGTCAATCGAACTCGAACTCACATCCTGAGTCCTGTGAAGGCGGGGGGCCTGCCATGTAGGCTAACCTTCAGAGTGCATATCAGAACTGTTTCGTAAATGTTCGTGTCGGTTTTGTTGACGTGTCTTTATTACGAACCATACCGATCGACTTAATTAAGGGACGGGATCGAAAATTTCAGGAAAATGGAATTTGATTAGAATGATAAGTTCGTCGCAGCCCACAACATCAATTATATATCCACCGCCGAACCCTCGTGCTCTTCTTACGCGCCGAGTTGTTACTCTCTCTCTCTCTCTTTCTCTAGGGTTTCTTGCTCCCATCTTCCTTTTTCTTCTTACTAGAAATGGCCACCGAATTGAGGGGAGCCGGTCGGAAGAAGGCGTGGCAAGACGTCGCCAACGGTGGATTAGCTCCCTCCAAGAAATCGAAGCCGTCGCTTACCGGTGCTCTCTCTCTCTCTCCAAGAAGGCCTATGCGGGCCAAAACCCGCTCTGAAACCCTGTACCACTGCAACATTCAACTCATAAAAGTAAAATCCCAAGGGAAGAGAAAGGGAAGGGATTCAAGAGATCCTCATTTCCTATTCCACCTCTAGCTCCCAAAGACGATGTAAATGAATCCGCGTTGTTGCCTGTTGAGACTATGTAATTTGCAGTGGTGGTATTTAGGTATTAGCATTATAGTGAGTCTATGCTTTGTTCATTTGGTGTCTGGTGCTCACGTTTGAGTTTATCAGTTCGTCTACGAGCTTGGATTCTCTCGGGGCCATGGTGTTTGCTTTTGCCGCACAGTAACACAGACAAACTGGTGTTGGTGTTCGGGTTCACCTAAACCCGATTTGATGGTTGTCTCCGTTCAGCATGGTTGTTAAGTAAGAAGCAGCTCAGGAAGCTTTTTGTCAAGGCATATTATGTAGAGTTAGTGCCAGCCTGGAGTTCGTGTTAACACGAACCCTAGCAGGTCGTGTACGAGTTTGGGTTGGATCACGTGAATACAGTATTGGATCGTGCTCCAATTATCTATCTGATTCACGCACCGGACGACACGAATACGACCCAAATGTACGAATCGCATCCAAAATTCACAAGTCGCGATACCTCTTAGAAAACATAATCCAATTGCGAGGGAAGCACTCTCTCTCTCGTCCGCGGGCGGGCGTGCCTCTCTGGTCAGAATCGACTGCAGCCAGCGGCGATTGGATTCTGGCACCTTCCTCCCAAGGTACTCAATTTCTACCCTGATGAGTACGACTAATGGATCTGAACGAGTCCGGCTACGGAACACAGCAAACCCTTCTTTCTTTTCCTTTCTTTGCTTTGAACTTCCCGTTGCCGGCGAGTGTCTCCGGGATGAGCCCCTGCGTTGGCAGAGTGGTATCAATTTGTTGAAATGGTTTTGGGTGTGCAGTGGAGTCGGAAGAGTTGTAGACAGTCCTCTCTCTGTCGTGTGAAATTTCCTGAGATCCTCTGCTAGATTGTGGTTCTCTTTTCTTGCTTCTAGTTGTAGTCCTTTTCTTCTGAAGGTGGGGTGTGAATACACATGAAATCAGGAAGCAACGTATATTTATATATGCAAAACTGCTCTCTCGGTATTACTTAAGGATTCTAAGTATTCAGAGATTTGAAGATTAACAAACGGTCATTGCTCTCTCACTAAATTTTTGCATTGGATTTTAAGCCGACCGATTATGCACGACGTATGTTTGACGCAGTGCATGTGAAGAATGTTACACAAGGGAGGTTCTTCGCCGATGGTTGTGCTTAAAGTGGGATCCTTTTGGAGCTTACGGGCAAAAGATGAGAAAGAAAATTTGAATATTGAAGTTCGTAAATGAAAACGTAAAACTTAGGACCCGTCAAGCACAAATCAGAAGTACTAATAGATTTACGAAATTTTGACGTCAGATACTAATTTGGGGAAGATGCATGTCGGAGAAACACTATAGTTTTCTTTCTTGGATAATTACGACAAACGAACTGCCAACCAGAACCATCTTCTGTGGTTGCATTATTAGCAAAAGAGGCGTGGTGCACTGGCTAAGGGTTTGGCTGCCTAACTAGGTTAGGAGTTTTATACCTGCGTGTTAATCTGATAGGGTCTGCCACTGCAGCTTACGTACAAAAGAAACTCACATGCTTTGCCGGATGATATTTAATTGTGTTGTGTTTGTCTTTGAAGTTGTTTGGGTGCACGGAGTTCAAAGTAATCTCATGAAGGCATGGCCTCGGACCTGGACGCACTTGATGATGCGCTTGCTACATCCACTGGTGATCTTGCAAGCATCCAATAGTCAGTTTATCTTTGCAATGTCATTCTTATATCATATGTATTCACTACCTTGGCCAAGTCGTATTACAGGAAAATTTAGGCCCAAGGTGAACAAGTTTCAGGCAAAGAAACCACTTAAATCTTCAGCTACGGTTGATCACATTAATCAATCCCAAAATAAGTCTTCTTCGGTTTCTCAAATTTGCTGCGGGGGTCCTTCTCGAGTTGGTGGTACAAATGGTTTTCCTTCTTCAGACTTGGATCCTCTTGATGCAGCGCTCACTACGGTCACTGGTGAGCTTGCCATTATAATGAGTAGCTTTATTGCAACTTTAATTATCTATTAAGTATGACAACTATGGACATGTCATGTTACAAGCAAGTTCATGTCCAAGGCAAAGAAGTTTCAAGAGAAGAAACCTCTTAAATCTTTGTTGCCATTGGAACTCATAAATGTTCAGAACAATAATCAGTCTTGTTCTGTGTCTCAAACCTGATATGCAAGTGACTTCTTCTCAAGTTGGTGGTACAAATAGTTGTGTTCTTACCGATTTTGCATCTGATGGTAAGTTTGCAATTATCAATGTGGTTTTGTTTTGTCTTATTTTATTTTGTGCTCTTTCTCTGTATGGGTTTTCATTGCCTTGTTAAATATTCTGTTTTGACAGGCCAAGAGGTAGATAGGCTTCTACCAACTACGAACAATTTTAAGGGAGAGAAAGCAAATGACTCATCACCCGCAACCCATCTTGTACATGCTCAAATTCCTTCTATCCATGTTGGGAGGGGTGAGGCAGATTCTCATTTATTGTCTGCTTGCATTGTCTTGTGCTTTCCACCTGTTGCGTGTAGCATTAGCATTTGATACTGAAACAGTGTTCTGAACTTCTGAGCTCATATCTTCAGCATTTGTTTGCTAAGTCATGCATTTCTCTCATACCAAACTGTGAGCTTATGCCAAACAAGTGAAAATGATCATTAGGGCTAGTGTTGTTCGATGCGTAACGTATCATGTATCATTTTGGTCCATGATACGATATGTATGGTTGTGTATCATAATTTAATACCTAAAAATTGGTTTAAAAAAAACATAAAACAAGAAAAAATATGACAATTGCCAAGAATTCAAATAATGCAAAGTTTAGTATATACTCATCATTCACTATTCAATAATTGAAAAAATATTATATATTTTGAAGCAAAAAATGAAATATATTTACATTTACATATTGTAATTAGGATCATCAACTAAATAATCTTTCATTTTCTCCTTGCTAAAGATTCTCACCACTTTCTGCTTCAAAATCAAAATCTTCGTCTCTTTCATGATGTTGTTGTGTTCCTTACAAATTAATGCATGCAATGTCTTCTTCGGTTAGGATTGCATTTTCTTCCATAATTCACTCATCTAATATATCAAAATTATCCAAACTTATTGGATTAAATTGGTTTTCTTCTCTATTTAACAATTTTAATTTCTTGCAAGAAAGAAAGAAAAATAATTAGTAAACAATTGAAGTCAAACAAAATATTGAATTGAATCTTTAAGTAGTAACTAATACAAGATTACCTCTATCGGAGCCGCATGTTACAACGGATGAAAACTAAGTCTTTGAGCCACTTATACTTCAACCTGTTGCATTTTTTTATATGGATGTGTTTAAAGACACTCCAATTTCTTTCACAACCCGTTGCATTATACGCTTACTCAAAACTCTTAATGCAAAATCTCTAAGTTTTGGGCAGTCATTTCCAAACTTATTCCACCAAATATTTGTAGAAAAAGACAAACATTAGATACATAATCTACATAAATATAAGATTTAAGAAATTTAGATACGAAGATAAACAGTTTACTTGGGCGCATATTAGTGCGGTTGTGGATTGCTACATTTCAACCCATCAAGTGAAGAGCATTATCATAGATCTCCATCTCTTGATATATAACATCTACTCTACTCTCATCAGAGACTAATTTGTCTATACAATCAATGATGTCTCGATTAACCTCACTGTCCCTTTCAAAGCTTGTTGAGTACCTGAATATTGGGTTGAAGTAATATGTTGTATAAATAGGCTGATGCAATTGTTTGTTCCATCTATTATGTTCCACACATGCCTATAATCCCTCTTTGTTTAATTGAAATTACTTCTAATAGCTTCATTTGCCCTATCCATGGTTTCATAAAGATAGCCCATTAATCTCAAAACCTTTAAAGGACATCTAATCTTTAATGATCTAACACGTGCATTTCAACATGTACTCCTGAACACTGTGTACGAAATCTCATTTAACTTTTTGTTTCTTCTATTTTGATGCAACTTTGTAAATTGTTGTCACTCATATGAGTTGAATATTCTCTTCAAGGTTTACTTTTGTCTCATAATGCTCTATACAGATAAAAATTTAGTCGCAAACCGAGTTGCAACTGTATAAGGAATCTCTACACAATAGGATATACTTAGGGATGAGATCTAAACAATAGGATATACATGATATCTAATAGAAAGTCTCATAAGTATCTGCTAACTCCTTCCCAACTGCTTTATAATTAGCTGCATTATCTGAAATGAATTGGACTACGTTCTCTAGCCCAACTTCGGATATAATCTTATCAAACTTTAATGTTAGGATCTCTACAGTATGCCTCTTCTCTAACATGTCTAGAAATCTCAAGAAGATGAGTCATTTATGACACTAGACAATATAGTTTAACAAAATCCTTCATTGCCTATATGTCTATCCGTTTGCCATGATAGTGCATCCTGTCTCCTTCCATGACTCTCTCAAAGTCGAACAATATTCTTACACTTAAAGGACAGTGTTATCTAATAGTTTTTCTCTCAACTTCTGATAAGAGAACATCTTGTATCCTAGATTAATATTAGCAATTGCCTCTGTTATTGCTTGGAAATAAAAATTGTTTGTTGCATTAAATGAAATGCGTGCATCATAAAACCATATGTCCAGTGCAAGGTCTGGTTGCTCATGTAGTTGTTTTGAAGTCATAGCAACATGAATTTCAGTTTGAACACCATGTGTAGTACTAGGAGAAAAAATGACTGTATACCATAAGAAACTCTTCCTCTACTCCTTCGTCTACCACATTCACTTGCAAAATCTTCTACAACCCTCTTTCTCCCGGTTGATAATCGAGAACTACTACTACCAACCTCTGTTTTATCATTAGAAGGAATACTATCACCCAATCGAATAACATCATCATCCTCTTTCTTAAACATCTCTAAATCATCCTTCTGTTGTCTTCTCTCAAGTATGCTCTCAATCATCTACAGACATTGACTTTGGTCGTGGAAGAGTAATTTCTTTTCTAGTCCTTGCTAGGTGATGTTTCAATCGTTAAATTCCACCACTAACCACCTTCTTGTTAAAGAATGTTACATTTTATTGTTAGGAGTCATTTAAGTGTATTACACGTGTTATTTAAGTGTATTTTATAGGTTATGTCTATTTAGTATTTATTAGGGGTAATTAGGGGTAGTTTAGGAATTCAAGTTAGAAAAGAGTATAAGTAGCAGTCATTAGGGTTAAGTCTTCTAGTATTAGGGTTGCTGAACGGCAACAGGGAGCAGCCGATACCTGTACCTCTGGGGCATATTGGAGAAACCTCCAATTTACCAAGCTTTGTAAGTTGTTATATTGTTAATGAATGTGATTATTTTTCTAATATGGTATCAAAGCCTATAGGGCTGAAAAGAGGTGTTTTTTGTGCGTGAGATTAAGCTATTCTATTGCTAAAGAGAAGGTTGAAGGCTGTGACTAATTTGTATTAAGATTTGAAGAGAGTACAGGCCAATCAGAGATATCAGCAACTTGGTGGAAGAAAATTAACGTGCAGGCCTAGATGGTGTTGAAATTGATATTGCTCATGATTATCTGTGCTATATACATTTGATTTTAGAGAATAGTTATTACTTGGTGCCAAAAACAAGAACCAGTTTGTGAAGATATTGGAGCAGACGTGTTATTGAAATCATTTTTGCAGATTATACACAAACGAGTGACTCTATCCTTTGGCGCTCATCGACTTGATCTGGTTTGTGATCACGAGAAACAGCTACAACAGTCCCATCTCTACAGATCACAGCCCGTGAATCCCCAACATTTGCAACAAGTAAACGATCTCCTACAAGGGTAGCAGTTGATGCAGTAGACTCAGCATCTCTATGCTGTTTATTATCTGCTTTAAGGAACTCTGCATTTGTGTGGTTGTAGGCATCAGGAAGCTGCTTTAAGTGACTCTAATGAAGACCTAATTGGACGTCTACAACAAATTCTTTCTGCCTTTTGTCCAGATCCAATCTCAGTTGAAATATGATTTGAGAGGACTAATTATTCTAATATATTTTATTGTGTAATTGTTTCTTCTGTTGGTATAGACGAATTTGATATTATCTGTGATATTATTTGCACACTCAAGTTCCATTCAGATTGTGACAATTCTTTATTAAAGGAGGTGATCTAATTTATTCAGATTCTTGAAGGTAGACAAGATAAACTTCAATGGCTAGCAATGGTAAAGGGATTGACAACTCTTTTTCAGACAAGTGAACAATCTTTTTCATTGGAAAAAAACAGAAAATTTTCAGATTACAACTACCAAACTAGATGACAGAAATTACTTAGAATGGGTTAGGTCTATGGAACTAGCTATTATAGCCAAGGGGAGATGGACACACCTAATGGGTCGACTACCAATCTCAAAGACTCATGATGCACACTATCCTACCTGGAGAAGAGAGGATGCCTTAATATCATCGTGGTTACTTCAGTCTATGATTTCATCCATAGCAAAAACATTTATATTTCTTGAATCTGCTTATTAAATCTGGAGTGCAGTATCTGAAGCTTATTTCAAAAAAAAAAGAATGTGACAAAAGAGTACGAAATATTGGAAAGAATAAAAAATTGTAAACAAGGAAATCTCTCTATAAGTGAATACTTTACTGATCTCAGAGGTCTTTGGGATGAACTTCTATATTATACCAATATCAAGTGTTCTTCATGTTACACTCAAAAAAATGCAAAGATTGAGAAGAAAAAAATATTTGACTTACTGTGGGATGTAAATTCAGAATTTGAGCCTATAAAACTGAATGTCTTAGGGAGAGATGAGCTACCTTAATTGGGGACAGTGTATTTATTATTAATCAGGGAAGAGGATCGAAGAAATCTTGAGAAAAATAACATACTTATTACAGACCAACATGCACTCCAAACTAGAGGAGAAAATTCACATTATCGTGGAAGAGGAGGATATCAAAGGTCGTGGACGAGGATGTGGTAGATTCCATCCTAATGAAAAAGAAAAACTCATATGTTCTCATTGTAGAAAATCAAGACACTCCAAAGAATACTGTTGGGAATTACATGGTAAACCAGACTATTATAAAACCAAAAATCACTATGCTCATGCGACTGAGAATACTACTTCTAATATAGATGGAATGCAAGAGCTTATTAAGAGAATAAAAGGACTAGAGACAAGATTATATGAACATCCTCAACCATCTTCCTCTCAAGCTTCAATAGCCCATGCAACTTACACAGTGACGGGTAACTCCTCTTATTCTAATTCAAAGACTTGGATTATTAATTAAGGTGCTACAAATCATATGGTAGGAGAATCATCGTATTTTTCAGAGTACAGACTTCTTTCAAAACAAGAGCCTATTAAGTTAGCAGATGACTCTTACTCGTATATGGTTGGACAGGGAAGTGTATCCACGTGTTTTGCTAATTTAACATCAGTCTATCATGTTCTCAGTTTTCTAATAAATCTACTTTTAGTCAGTTCGTTGATTCGTACCATGAAATGCAATATAACTTTTACTCCTATTGATTGTGTATTTAAGGATATGAAGACGGGGAAAGTCTTTGGTCATGGTAGACTACAGAGGAGCTTATACATTTTGGAAGATCACCCTCAACATGGAACTTCTTATAAAGCTTCAGCAGCAACAGTTCAGGATTCAGAGATTCGGCTTTGGCATTGTCGTCTTGGTCATTTACCTATGTCTCAATAAAAATCAGTTTGAATGTGAAGTCTGTAAGCTTGGGAAACATGAAAGAGTCACTTATCCATTGAGTGACTTTAGACGATCTCAACCTTTTGAACTTCTTCGTTCAGATATTTGGGGTCCTAGTCCTATTACTTCGTTGTTTGGTCAGAGATATTTTGTGTCCTTTATTGATGATTGTACTCGCCTTACAATTATATATTTAATGAAATCAAAGTTAGAAGTCCCTTCTAACAATGGGGGAGTACATTAACAAGCAATTAGCAGAATATTTACACACACATGGTATAATTCATCAGACTTTCTGCTCCTATAATACTCAATAAAATGCGTCAGGACTCTTTTACTTAAGAGCAATGTTCCTAAATTCTATTGGGGAGAAGCCATTCTTACTGCAGTTCATCTGATCAATAGAATGCCCAGTACTACACTTGAGGGTGAAAGTCCAATGAAGTGTCTCAATAAGGAATCAAAACCATTTCATATAGTTTCTCGTTGTTGACGATTGTTATTTGTTAGTAGGAATATTAGGTGTTAGTGTTAGAGTTTATGTAAGAAATCAGTGTGTGTAAATAAGTCTTATTAGGTCTCTTGTAAATCGGATCCTTAGGACCTTAAGTTAATTAGGTACTAATTAGGGGTATATTAGTCATTTGAGTTAGATTAGACTTTATAAAGTCTCTGCTGTAATTATGGTTAATGTATGAATGAAAGCAGGAAGAGTGGTGGTGGCAGGCAGAAGGGTGCCTACCAACCCCTTCAATATTTTTTCAATGTCTGATTTAATTTCTTCACTTTGTTGAGCGTTTTTTTTTTCATCAAAACAACGTGGTATCAGAGCCTTGATTGGAAAAGATTGAGCGTAGCAAAGTCAAAAACGCGAGAACGTGGTGATTCAGATTCAAAGAGAAGACGTGGATTAGGTTTGAAGCCTATTTCAAGGTTCGTTTGATTTCAGATTTCAAGGTTCGTAAAACGTTTATGCTACTTAAAATCTGCACCTTGTAATACAAAAAGGGCATATCGATTACTTGTATTTGGATTAGTTCCATCATTCAACATTGTGCCTGTAACGTTGGGCACATCTTCCATCTTAAAAAGTACAAATTCAGCAGAAAGAGGACTAAATCTGTCCACACTCAAGAACAAAGTGCAGATTTGATAATCGGTGGAATATAAAGGCAGCACACTATATTGTGGATCGTGACACTACTCTTCAATCGACGTCATCTAATATCAGTCAACATAGTGTAGATTTGATCGTGGCACTATATCATATAAGTGCAGATTTGATAATCGGTGGAATATAGAAACAGTACACTATATTGTTGATCGTGGCACTATATGAGATAATCAACATAGTGCAGATTTGATAATCAACATGGTGCAGATTTCTTCTTGAATATTAAGTCAATTGAGGTTATTTAATTGGTGGATCTCTAAATTATTTTTTATATGGAAGGGCCTAAGATGGGTGATGTTATTGAAAATAATGCAACGACAGACAGAGAGGGACTTCAAATAATCAATCTAAGGTAGATGGTAAGAATTATCTTCAGTGAGCTAGATCCATAGAACTAGCTATAATGGCAAGGGGGCGATGAGATTACATAACAGGTGATGTTTTTCAACCTCCTCCTACAGATCCACTGTATCCTCGATGGTGCAGGGAAAATGCACTTCTTAGTGCTTGGCTTATTGAGTCGATGTCACCTTCCATTGGCAGTACATTGATGTTCTTAGACACTGCCAGGGACATTTGGTTAGCGGTTGAGGAGGCCATGCCCATATGAACCGAGACAACCAAATGTTTTTAATTGTTTGCGATCTCATGAAATTAGAAACTGCTAGCAGAAATATACCTAAAAGTTGGCAACAAAAAGGAAAATGATTTTGTTAAAATTTTTATTTGTTAATAAATTATTTTTATTCAATAAATAAAATTAAAAACCCAAATTACAAGCATAGGGAAGTGAAGAGAGGCGAAGAGAGGCCAGAAACCTGCAAAAAAAATTTGAAAAAAAATTGAAAAAAAAATTTGAAAAAAAAATTGAGTTTTTTTTTTGGCGTATCACCCGTATCGTACGATACGACATGATAACCTATATCATACGATACGGTGCGATACGGATAACACTGATTACTCGACTTGACATTAGTTTTACAGTTGGATATGTCGGCAGATGGATGCACTGCCCATCAAAACATCATATGAGTACAGTATTTCACATCATCAGGTACCAGAAATTCACTTTGACTTATGGGTTATTATATACTCCTCATTCATCACTAGACATAAAAATTTACTCAGATGTAGACTGGGTAGGGTGTAGAACTGATAGAAAGTCTATTTCAGGGTATATGGTAAGTGTTGGAGGTAATATGATATCTTGAAAAAGTAAGAAACAATCTGTGGTAGCCAGATCAAGTGCAGAGGCAGAGTATCGTGCGATTGCATTGGGCATGTGTGAAGGTTTATGGATTATATCACTTTTAGAAGAGATTGGCCTTAAAAACAATATTCTAATTGAATTCTTTACTGACAACAGAGCTGCCATTCAAATTGCATTGAATCCAGTTTTTCATGAGAGGACCAAATATATTGAGGTTGACTGTCACTTCATCTGGGAAAAAATTTCTCATTTTCAACTTTACTCACGTTCACTCAGAGGATCAATTGGCAGATATCTTCACCAAACAAGTATCAGTTAATATCTTTAAGAGGATTCTTGGCAAGTTGGGAATTTCAAGCTTTGAATACCCAACTTGAGGGGGCGTGTTGACAATTGTTATTTGTTAGTAGAAATATTAGGCGTTAGTGTTAGTGTTTATTTAAGAAATCCATGTGTGTAAATAAGTCTTACTGTGTCTCTTGTAAATCGGATCCTAAGATCTCAAGTTAATTATGTACTAATTAGGGGTATATTAGTCATTTGAGTTAGATTAGACTTTATAAAGTCTCTGATGTAATTAGGGTTAACGTATGAATGAAAACAGGAAGAGTGGTGGTGGCAGGGAGAAGGGTGCCGACCAGCCCCTTTAATATTTTTTCAATGTTCGATTTAATTTCTTCACTTTGCTGAGTATTTTTTTTCATTAAAACAACACCTGTATCTTTCGTTGTACCTGTTTTGTACATGTTCCTTTACCTAATCATGATAAACTAGATCCTAAGTCTGTAAAGTGGATTTTCCTTGGCCATTCTAACTCCCAAAAGGGCTATAAATGCTATGATCCTCTAGGTGAGAAGCTATATGTTTCCATGGATGTTACATTTACAGAATATGTTTCTTATTATAAAAAAAGATACATATGATAATAGAAATGAGGTCAATAAGTAAGAGGAGATCTTAATGTACAAGAGAGGATCAAGAAACATTATCTACACTGAAGAAGAATCAACCCCTTATACCAGCACTAAAGATATTTCTCATGACTCAGATCCTCAAGTGGAAGTGACAGAAGATCTTGAACTTCCTATTGCCATTCGCAAAGGTAAGCGTATATGTGCACACTATCTGATTTTATATTATGTCTCATATGTCAATACCTCTCAGAATTATCATAACTTTTTTATGAATGTTGAGAAACCTAAGATTCCTTCGAAGTTTGTAAAGCAAGATTGGTTGCAGGCGGATTCACTCAAACCTATGGAGTTGACTACCAAGAGACATTTGCCCACTATAGCAAAACTAAATACTATTCGGGGTGTTACTTTCAGTAGCTGCAAATTTAGAATGGCCATTGTTTCAACTAGATGTTAAAAATGCGTTTCTCAATGGAGAGTTGGAAGAAGAGGTCTATATGCAATGATCATACAATTTTTTTAAAGAAAGGGACCAAAATATCTATTCTTGTTGTTTATGTTGATGACATAATTATCACAGGAGATGACCTTGAAGAAATATCCAAGTTAAAAATGAACCTTGATAAATTATTTGATCTTAAAGATTTGGGTCAACTTCACTATTTTTTGGGCATAGAAGTTCTTTATTCTAATCAAGGTATCTTCCTAACTCAATGGAAATACTTAATGGATCTTCTTGAAGAAACACATATGATAGAATGTAAACTTAGTGACATTCCTATGGATATCAGAAATTGTTCAGTGATGATAGTGAAGAATTCAAAGACATTCACAAATATCAGAAGTTGGTTGACAATCTCATATATTTGACTATTAATCGTTCAGATATTACTTATATAGTTGGTATTGTGAGCAGATATATGCATTCTTCTACCAAGAATCATATGGATGTAGCGTATAGAATAATTCGATATCTCAAATCAACTTCAGGAATGGGTTTACTTTATTCAAAATTATCAAATTTGCATATTGAACTTTATTCTAATGCAGACTGGGTTGGTTCATGTGATGACCGAAAATCAACTATAGGTTATGTTACTTTACTTGGTGGTAATATTGTATCTTGAAAGAGTAAAAAACAGACAGTGGTTGTCAGATCTACAACAAAAGTAGAATACAGGGCTATAGCACAAGTTATATCTGAAGGAAAAATGGGTATCTTCATTGATCAGTGAACTGAGATTTTCTTATTGTGACATTAGTGCGACGATTTAGATGACTTCCAATCTTGTATATCATGAAAGAACCAAACATATAGAAATTGACTTTCACTTCATCAGCGAGAAGATATTTAATCGAGAATTCAAGCTGAAGTATGTTCAGTCTACCAAACAGAGGACTGACTTCTTAACTAAAGCTACTACCAGCAGACAATTAAAGGAGACACTATCCAAGTTGGGTGTGATAAATATCCTTCACCCAACTTGAGAGAGAGTGTTTAAGAATGCTACATTTTATTGTTAGGAGTCATTTAAGTGTATTACACGTGTTATTTAAGTGTATTTTAAAGGTTATGTCTATTTAGTATTAATTAGTGGTAATTAGGGGTAGTTTAGGAATTCAAGTTAGAAAAGAGTATAAGTAGCAGTCATTAGGGTTAAGTCTTTTAGTATTAGGGTTGCTGGACGGCAGCAGGGAGCAACCGATACCTGTACCTCTAGGGCAGATCGGAGAAACCTCCAATCTGCCAAGCTTTGAAAGTTGTTATATTGATAATGAATGTAATTATTTTTCTAATACTTCTCACAAAAAAATATTTGATTCCTTCCTGCCATCTCAATTGCATTTTTCAATTCAATAAAAAACCTTAAAATAAAAGTACTTCGTAAATCTCTAATGTTCACGTAACACTCAAATAAAGTGTCTCCCACTTCACGAATGCAATAAAAATCATATCCACGCACTTCATAACTTTATATTTTGTCATTCAAAAAAAGAAAAACATAAATAATACCAAAAACAACAAATACAACAACGGATACCGTAGAACACATTTTTAGGAACCTTGGATCTCAAGGAGGGGGAGAGCCACTGGAGGGAGTCTTGAGGAGGGTTGGGGAGCCGTGAACAGATGCCAAAAACCCACAAAAATGCAGGATTTTGTTTGGCTAGAGACCCTTATTGGCCGTATCGCACAATATGGCACGATACTTACGCTTATGCAATACTAATGGTCGATACGTATTGTCTAGATAACACTGGTCAGGTCTTGGAAAGCATTACTTCATCTGTACCATCTAATGTTGTTGCTAAGACATGCCATGATGCAGAGGGTGTTGGAGAGGTTTCTCTTCTGAATTCTTTCCATGGGACAGGATTTGGCTTGGATTTAAATGATGGTGGCACTACTGAACCCATATGTGATGGTAGGCTTTAGCTCACTATGTTGATTCACATCTTTCCTCCTCAACATACATATATAGCTCTATTAATATTGACAGGGCATAAAATAAGTGACTCATCCAAATATGAGCAATATTTGTTAAAAGGAGGTCCTTGATACTTTATTTGTAGTTCCAGATGTCGGCGTGGATGTTGCTGCTAGTATTATGAGCAATCCTTTCACTGTATCTTGTGGGGACATTACTCTTGAAATGGATGCTGTTGAGGCTAGTCATGCTTCTGATGGTAATACTTTCCACAGAAATTTCTTGATTTCTTTTTGCATAATGTTTTCCCATTTTGTTTTGTTAAATTGTTTACTTTTAACATTAAGGGGCTGCAAATTGTCTTGGAAATGAAACTTTTGATTTCGTGGTATGTCATACGAATCCTAACACCGGTGTGAGCCAAATTGAGAATGTGGGCACAAATCCTGGTACTGGTTCCAGTCAAGTTGAGAATACCGGAGCAAATCCACCTACATATTATTCTGAAGATCTGTGCTCTGATCTTGATGCTATTGATGATGTACTTGCTACATCTCTGCCTTCCGGTAACCTGCAACCGAGTCTGTGGTTTAGTCCACTTTTCTTCTTGTTATTATTTGTCTCTAGCGCTCAAAGCTGTTGTTTCTAACAGGACATGGGGTCAGCAAGTTTCAGCTGAAAAATAAAAAATTGGTTAAGAGAAGGATGGTCACATCTCAATCAGCTGGTACGAATTCCACTGTACAAAAGCCTTCAGGTCAAGTCGATAATGATAGAGAAAATTCTTCTCTTGCTTCTCCCAGCATGAGTTGTGACTTGGATATTCTTGAGGATATATATACTGATTCTACATCTCTCGGTATGACTTCATTCAGCAAACACACAGATTATTTATGCATTTTTGACCTGAGATGCCGCTACTAAGCTTAGCACATTCTTTACAGGTCAGAAAATAAGTAAGTTTCGACCCAAAACTAGTAAATTATGTACCAAAAGAAGCGTTGTAACACCATCACTGGATCCATTTGTGAACACTTGTACACCCCAAACTTCATCTGGTACTGTTAAAGCATATTTATCTTGCTTTTCTTGTAGAGAAAACCATATTATGGAAAGTACATCATGTTTAAAGAAAATGTGCTTTTTGTTCTTCTGCAGATGCTCCACTAGTTAATGGCGGCAATATCATATTTGAGAATCCACTGCATGGTGGTGAAGCTAATCAACGAGCAGCAGCCCTTCAAGAAGATGGACAAGTTTCTGATGTTTTTGGTTCTCTTGAGGAGAGATCATTTGTGAGCTCTCCATTTTCTCGGGAGACATTTGATCATGGCCTTGAGGGAGAACCGTTTGATCCAACACAAGTGGATTTGTTCAGCATGAATAATGAGGTTAGTTTTGCCACTTCCTCCAATTGGATAACATTCTGCTGAGTTGTTTCCTTATTGCACATGAAGATCCGGGAAATGATTGTCTTTTTCTTTTTTGGCTTTAGCCCACTGAGAATGTTGGTGAGGGCGGAGTTATCCCTGTTTCTGGTTCGGAAGGTGACAGCAGCAAATACACAAGATCATCGAGAAGACTAAGCAGGCGAAGAAAAGTTATTAATCAGACAGGTGAGACACATGAGAGTACCAATGATGAATCAAACATGCATGAGGCCTCAGGAAGTTCGGAGATGGTTGACAATGATGGAGATGATGAAGATTTCTCAGAAAAGAGTCCGATGAAGCAGAAGAGGATAGCCAAAGGCAAGAAGAAACGAACTGAGAAATCACATCTGACAAAGCGTAAAGTCAGGAAAACTAATGGAGGTCTTGAATCGGCCGAAAAAGAACACAAAAAGAAGTTTTCTCACTCCACCAGACGAACTAGAACACTCAGTATGTGCCTTTGCTGTGCACCTTAAATATTTATTGATGTTACACCTATGCTCTTTCTTGTAATTTTGTTCCTAATTAATGTCTTGTATTTTTTACAATTTTTCTAGTGGATCAGACCTTGCTGGAAACCCCTGAAGATGAAATCGATCCAAGGCGGCTTGTCTTGAAAGATCTTATCTTGCTTGCAGATATCAAGGAGAGGAGATTGGTACTTGCTTCTTGTTGATTGATTGAGTTCTATTACCAGCTATCAATCAGTTAGTGATTATACTTACAGCAGTGTATAATATCCATAAACTGGGATGCTGTTTTCATGGTGTCATTTGCCACTTTACTAATAGATGGAGTTTTATCCTTTTGTCATATATTGTTTCTCATGGTGTCGCCACTACAGTGATGTTTTCATGTTAAACTTTTATGCTTTGTGAAATTATGCAGAACAAAGCAGGAGCCGCCTCGAGAAATGGTTCTGCTAGTGCTGAGAGGTATGATTTTTAGTGCATAAATGTGTCCTCTACGATTACAATATGGAGCCACTTTCTACTAGAGAATATGCCGCTGTGGTTTTAGTCACCCCAATTCCTACGTCAGCTTAGGGAATTGAGATAACTTATTTGGTTAATATGCCAAGTTCTAGTCAGGCTAGTTCCAATAAATTCATTAATCAAACAATCAGAAAGATAGCTTCACCGTAATCAGTTTATTCTTTGCAACACCGAGACAAGAAAGTGATGGCTAGTGCACTGGCCAGCTTATAGGCCTCAAGGTATGAGCAGTTTCACGTCACCATTGTCTTCGTGGATTTCATGAGACGCAGAGGAAGACAAGAGTATGTAAAGTTTGGTAACCAGGCCAAAATCAGCGATTGTTTAATCTTTTTGGCATGGCAAATTTAACTTGAACTCGAACCTGCCACATTGTACTGCTGTACCAAGTTGAGCCTAGCTTCTGACCTTTATCCTACCTGCACCCTGGTGTTACCATGTCCGGGGATCAATGTGATCCATGTTATGTAATCAATTTTGCTCTGGAAAACATTGTTGTATATGGTACAACTATGTACTATTAGGACAAATGATACGATACATTGATGTGTCCTAAATATATTTAAAAATATAAACATGTAACCTTTTACTTTTTGTAAAATTTGTATTTGGTATGTGATATCTTTATGTTGAAGTAAAAGAGCGATCCTTTTGTAACTCGGCAGAAAAAAGGAATTTCTTCATATGGGGCATTCTGCTTGGACGAATATAGGCCCTTCTATTTCCTGTGCGAGTTTCATGGATGACTCTGCCTTCGTCTTTGTTTCTTATGAGTGACAGTATCACTTTTGTAGAGATGGAGTTGGTGTTCAAAAAGAAGTTGATTTTGATGGAGGTTCTACGCAAATTCCCACAGCAAATGGTGATAAAACTAATGAAGCAGATGAACCAGAAGAGCCAAAATTCAACTACCACTCATTCATGACACGAACACCTTCTGAGAGATGGTCAGAAGCAGATAACGAATTGTTCTACAAGGTACGTGATAGCAGATCTAGCTTTTCAGAATTTTCTTTGTAACTTTCTTAATAAGGTAACATGCTTGTTTAACCTATTCTGATGGCTTCTATCAGGCTATTCGCCAATTCGGAACTGACTTCGAAATGATCCAAAAACTTTTCCCTGGCCGCACAAGGCGCCAAGTGAAACTGAAGTACAAAAAGGAAGAGCGGAAACATCCATTGGAACTTGCCGATGCTTTAGTTAACAGATCAAAAGGTTTTACACCACCACCACCCCTCCCCCCCCAGTTGTACAATAAATTCACACAACCATGACTTAGTAAAACTTAAAAGGCACAGGCACATAAAATCAAGCATATGCATTTCTTCTGATATAGTACTAAAATTGCATTCCCGTGCAAGGAAACAAGTTCACTGAAAAGCTATTCTTGTCTAACTTGTTCTTGGGGATCACCATTTACCTTAATAGTCTTGCATTGGTTTTATTGATGGTCCCAAGGCATAGCATGGAGACTAAGCCTTTATTATGTAGTCATGTTAAATGAGATAGGTGGAAATATACTGGGACATATTGTGAACCCGTTTGTGGGTTGAAAATAAAAATCACTCCTCAATTGAGAAAAACCGACTTTTTTGCAGATCATACCCATTTCCAGTTGGTGATCGACCAGTTACAGTCACAGGCTCAGGCTGAATCAAAGTCTTGCAAAAGCACTAGCTCGCCAGAGATTGATGGGCAAAATGAGGTCTCTCTCTCACACACACACGCAAACACACCGAGACACATATATGCACGTCACTTATCTATATAAACATGCTTATGCACCTCTGACATGTAAGCATACAAACATCTCACATGTATCTTTCATTCAACGTTTAATGATATTATGGGCATTCATCTTCATTTCAGGAGGACGATGACCAATTTGGAAATTATAATAATCTAGATACACGTGAAGCTGGCGATGTTGGTGAGTGGAACCATGAAGCTTTTGACACCAAGTCACCTGATTATGTGCCAAAAGATTATTATAGTGACTATAATATGTGAGACATTGTCAACACAGGAAGCCTCATCTATTCAACTATTCGCTTCATGAGGACATCTCATGCACCATCCTAAAACAGCATTCCAATGTGATGATGCTGATGATGTCAAGATTTCTCAAAGAGCTGAATTGGAATGATTGAGACCATCAGGTTCCAACAATATAGATTGGTCCAGGTTGATTCTTTTAGCCTGTCTGATTGATTCTACACATCTCTGCTTAACTGAACTTAAAGAAGGCCTGGATATGGGTATTATTGAGCCTACTTTGCTTGCCCCAACTGCAGACTTGGCTTTTTATTGCAACCACTGTATATGAGTAGTCATTCCCTCTACTACATGGTCTTGATTTCTCTTGCGTTGATTCTCGTCAGTCTGAATTGTTGACTTTCTTAGTGAAACATATAAAGGCAAGGATTTTCCAATGACAATGTTAGCTTCGCAGCCTCCAATGTGAAATGGGAACATTGGATGGCTTTATGTGTTGAATGATGGGGACATTTAGGTGGTCCCTTCCAAAGACCCTTGGAAACTTGCTTCATCTTTATCATGGGATCATAAATACCAGTTCATCTATCAAGATTTGATCCTTTCAGTGTTGAGTTTGCAATCCAGTAATCCCCAAGGAAGAATTCCTCATGGAACTCAGTTGAGACTATTCTCAGTGCGGTTGATGCTTCATCGTTGAAGGAAACCCTGAGATTTCTGGGTCATTTCGTGATATGATGCTTTTGCAACAATTGCTCTTGCTAAGACCAAGAGCCGAAAGTGGTATGCTGACTTAGATCTGGGATTTCTACTTGGATTGTGTATATTGTTCATGAAGAGAGAGAAAACGCTTGTGTGATCAGGTGGACGGTAGACTTGATATCGCTCTTTGTGGTGATTGATTGGTTCTATTAAAGTATGTAATAGGTACGGGTCAGTAGGGCCTGTAAATTGTCTTGGTCAGGCGTATTTTTCTTCTCATCTTACTTTGTAAATAGAACTCATTCATTCTTTAATAAATATGTTTTACTACACTTTAGATATTTGGTTTAACTTCTTTAGTGTTTGTTGTGTATTGAAACAACATTAAGAAGATTAGTCCGTTGGCGATTCTTGGATTGTATCATTGGAGATTGGTTAGGATTCTTGAAGAATTATTTTCTAGCATGTATCAAAGCTTACTTAAAAGAATATCATCATACACGACTACATTGGAAAGTGTGTTTGAAAAAAGTTTTGCCTTTTTGACTTTGTTATTTCAAGGTTGAGGTAATCTTCAAAAGCCTTTTTTTGTGAAAAATGAAAGATAAAAATGAAGTTTTTGTTGTTTAATTGAATCAAATTACAGTTAAAGTTGGGCAAAAATAATCAAAAAATATTTTTTGTCAAAAGACTATTAGGACTATGTTGATAACACTATTTAAGAGCCTAAACTGAAAATTTATAGGCTTGATTAAGATGATATCATAAAGATCCAAGAAAATTATAAACAAAATTTGAAAATATAGAAAAAAAATGAACGTAAAAATTACTTTGATTATTTGTCAAAATGTAGATGAGAAACTTTGTAATATAATCAATATCTTTGAAAATGTCTTTCAAACATGAGTATTTAAAGAAAATTCATTCTTAGTGTACTATTTTTCAAATTGATTTGATAAAAAATGATACTGTTTATAATCAATATCTTTGAAAATGTCTTTCAAACATGAGTATTTAAAGAAAATTCATTCTTAATGTACTATTTTTCAAATTGATTTGATAAAAAATGATATTGTTTAAGCACAAAATTTTAAATATTAGGGATAATGACCATAATTATTCAGAATTATAGAATCAGCTATGAAGTTTTGAAAAATTTAGAAAACTCTAATGAATGGATGAATTTCAAGAATATCTAGATAACAAATATTTTTTTTTGAAAACATAAGATCTACTTTAATCCATAAAAAATCGAGACCCGAGGATGATGGGTTGATTCCTTGTCGATCTAGCTATAAAAGAAATTAGATTAAAAAACCTTAATGCTTCCAATGAGATTGTTCTTCACTTTTAGATTAGGAACAAATCTAAAGACTTACAAGTCATCACATGTCAAAAATTTTAAAGGACAAGACAAGACTATTATAATGAGACCCACGACTCTATCGCCCAATAAGAGTACTATTTGTCCCTATTGAAAGGAGAGTTTATACATTAAAACTTATTGTCTTGTTTTAAAGTAAAAAGTCAACAATATGACTATCTTGGAAGGTAAAGAGGGAGAAACACTACCTTCTAACATCAAGGCTAAAGAAATATTTTGAAGGAGAAACCTAGTATATCCGAAAATGCGCTATCTGTAAATTCTCAAGGTACGTGGGTTTTGATTTCGGGTTCATCTTTTCACGTTACACATAGAAATAGTTTTTGAAAAACACTTCTCATAAGATTTTAAATAAGAATGTTTTTACGTTTGACGGTAAAAGACTAAGTAAATGAGATTGGAAGTTTATAAAATAAAGATTTCAAAATACTCGACGTAAGCCTTATATGAAAACTCATTAACTTGATACTCCAATAATTCGCACAATTCTGAATGTCTCCCTTGTTCTTATATATATATAGGTATAAGCATACTCAATCTCTATTCCTTGTGCATCTTTTGGTTTCTTCATATTTCATTAAATAGTATTGTGAGCTAAGTGATTCTTTTTTTTCTTAGGATTTTTCAAACTTCTATAAGAATATTGTCTGGTACTACCAATTTACAACCCTTCATATGTTTAAGAGTCTCTTTGACTTCATTCCTTTGAATACGTCGGTAGAAATTATAGTTTATATACTTTTTTTATTTGGGTAACTCTCTTAAGCTAATGCTAACATCTTTATTTTCATTAGAAAGTTTATAAAAATAGTTTTTTCATCTATTTCTTATATTATCATTTGCCACTAGAATTTTTTAATCCTCATCTTTGATGCATTTAACAAAATTAAGATCTTTAGTTTTCTTATCTTTGACCCTAGCTATCATAAAAATATCTATTTCACCCTCTTTTGAGTTGAGTTTTTTTTATGTAAATCCTCTCAAATTTTAGCTTTTGCTTTATTGATGACCTTTTTCACTTCCTTCTTTGCTTTCTTATAAGCCTTTAACGTTTCAGTAGTTTTTTTAGCATAATGCAATTTGTAACGTGGCATCTTTGCCTTGATTTTATTTTGGACTACTTCACTCCACCACCAAGCTTCTTTTTGTGCCAGTACATCTCCCTTAGATTCACCTAAAACATATTTCATTACTCTCCTAATATGTATAGTTATATTGTTCCACATATCACAATATGTACCAACATAATTTCAAGCGTCTCCTTGAAGGACTTATGGTTTAAATATATCTTTTTTCTCGCTTTTGAGGTTCCGCCATTTAGTCTGAATAACTCGATGCAGTCTTTTCTTCTTTGTCGATTTTTTATTTATAAATCCATAACTAAAAGTCGATGTTGGGTGGTTTAAGATTTCTCCTACAATTACCTTGCAATCTTTACAACATACTGTATATTTTTTTCTACAAATAAAGTAATCAATTTGTGTTTGTGATAAGCCACTCTTATAAGTAATTAAATGTTCATCTCATTTTTTGAAGATTGGATTGACTATAAAGAGATCAAATGCCACAACGAAAATTTAAAATCTCCCTACCTTCCTCATTTATACCCTCAAAATCAAAGTTTTCATGAATACCTTGATATCCTAATACCTCTTTACCGACATGTTCATTTAAGTCTCCTCCTAAATAAATCATCTCTCTTTGTAAAATTCTTTGAATCTCCTTATATAACTCTTCCCAAAAAGTCATCTTTATACTGTCTTGTAGTCTTACTTGGACTGCGTAAGTACAAACTATATTCAAAACCTCTGCTCCTAACACTAATTTTAACGTCATGATTCGATCACCATATCATTGTGTGTCTACTAGACTATCCTTTAAATATTTATTTATGATAATACCAACTCCGTTTTGAACTTTTTTCTTACTTGAGTACCATAATTTAAAGCTTGTATCCTCAATCTCCTTTGTGTTTTCTCCAACCCACTTTGTATCTTGTAAACATATAATATGAATCTTTCTCTGAATCCTAGTATCTACCACCTCCATTAGCTTACTGAACAATATTTTGATATTCTAAGAACCAATACGAATCTTATTATCTAGGACTAGCTTCCTTATCCTCGCATCTGTTCATATTGAAAATGTAAATACCCTCTCTGTAATTTATTCACTACATTCGGGCGACAATGTAGTGGGACTAACTTCTTCACCCAAACCCGTTCATAATGTGGGAACCCTCTCTACAATTGATTCACTATATTTGGATGAAAATATAGTAGTCATTGCTTACTTTAAAACGCATTCGGGCTCTATATCGCGTCGCTAGCCGGGAACGTCCCAATGCAATGCTCATAATTTGTATAATCCAAACAACAACAACAAACAACTAAGCCTTTTCCCATACTAGACGGGGTCGGCTACATGGATTCTTTGTTTCCACAGATCTCTATCGTGTGCCATGTTAGCAGTTAACTCCCAATAAGCTAGATCATTCTTTATTGTTTCTTTCCAACACTTTTGTGGTCGTCCTCTACCTCTTTTAATACTTTCCAAATTTAGTTTTTCTGACCTTCTTACAGGTTCTTCTTTTGATCTTCTTTCTATATGTCCAAACCATCTTAAACGATGTTCTCTCATTTTATCCTCTATTGGTGCCACTCCTAATTTGTTTCTAATAACCTCATTATGTATACGGTCTTTTCTTGTATGACCACTCATCCATCTCAACATCTTCATTTCTGTCTCAGACATCTTTTGTACATGTTGATGATTAACTGCCCAACACTCAGAACCATAAATCATGGCAGGCCTAACTGCTGCTCTATAATATTTACCTTTTAATTTTAATGGTATCTTCTTATCACAAAGAATACCTGATGCTCCTCTCCATTTTAACCAACCAGCATTAATTCTATGTGTAACATCTCCATCAACTCTTCCATCACTTTGAAAAATTGACCCTAGGTATTTAAAACTTTCCTTTTGGGGAATGCAATGTGTGCCAATTTTAATTTCTATGTCCTCTGAAGTAGCCAAATGATCAAACTTACATTCCATATATTCTGTCTTTGTTCTACTAAGTCGGAGGCCTTTGTTTTCTAATATTTCTCTCCATAGTTCCAATTTTCTATTAACTTTTTCCTTAGACTCCTCCACTAATACAATGTCATCTGCAAATAACATACACCAAGGTACTTCATCTTGAATATGTTTTGTTAACTCATCCATCACCATTATAAATAAGTATGGACTTAAAGTTGATCCTTGATGTAACCCAATATTAACTTCAAAGAAGTCTGTCGTTTCTTCATGAGTCCTCACACATGTTTTTGCACCATCATACATGTCTCTTATAAGGTTAATATATGTCAACGGGATACCTCTTTTTTCCAAAGTTCTCCAAAGAACCTCCCTCGGTACCCTATCATAAGCTTTTTCTAGATCAATAAATATCATGTGAAGGTCTTTCTTTTTTGCTCTAAAATGTTCCATAAGACGTCTCAAAAGGTGGATCGCTTCAATAGTAGATCTACCTGGCATAAATCCAAATTGGTTCTCTGTTGTACTTGATACTTGTCTTAACCTACGTTCGATAATTCTTTCCCATAATTTCATAGTATGACTCATTAACTTGATACCTCGATAATTTGAACAATTTTGAATGTCTCCCTTGTTCTTATATACAGGTATAAGTGTACTTGCTCTCCATTCCTCGGGCATCTTTTTGTTTTTCCATATTTCATTAAATAGTCTTGTGAGCCAAGTGATTCCTATTTCTCCTAGTATTTTCCAAATTTCTATAGGAATATTATTTGGTCCTACCGATTTACCACTCTTCATATGTTTAAGAGCCTCTTTGACTTCATTCTTTTGAATACGTTAGTAGAAATTGTGGTTTATATACTTTTCTGACTTGGCTAAATCTCCTAAACTAAAACTAACATCCTTATTTTCATTAAAAAGATTATAAAAATAGTTTTTCCATCTATTTCTTATATCATCATTTGCCACTAGAATTTTTTCATCCTCGTCTTTTATGCATCTAACATAATTAAGATCTTTAGTTTTCTTATCTCTAGCCCTAGCTATCCTAAAAATATCTCTTTCACCCTCTTTTAAGTTGAGTTTTTTATATAAGTCCTCCCAAATCTTAGCTTTTGCTTCACTAACGGCCTTTTTTGCTTCCTTCTTTGCTTTCTTATAAGCTTCTAAAGTTTCACTAGTTTTCTTAGCATAATGTAATTTGTAACATGCCCTCTTTGCCTTGATTTTATTTTGTACTACTTCACTCCACCACCAAGCTTCTTTTTGTGCCGGTACACCTCCCTTAGATACCCCTAACACATCTTTCGCCACTTTCCTAATATGTATAGCCATATTGTTCCACATATCAGAGGGTGTGCCAACATAATTCCAAACATCTCCTTGAAGGACTTTCTGTTTAAATATATCTTCTTTCTCGCTTTTGAGGTTCCACCATTTAGTCCGAATAGCTCGATGCACTCTTTTCTTCTTTGTCCATTTTTTTATTTGTAAATCCATAACTAAAAGTCGATGTTGGGTGGTTAAGCTTTCTCCTGGAATTACCTTACAATCTTTACAACACGCTCTATCTTTTTTTCTACAAATAAAGTAATCAATTTGTGTTTGTGATAAGCCACTCTTATAAGTAATTAAATGTTCATCTCGTTTTTTGAAGATTGTATTGACTATAAAGAGATCAAATGACATAGCAAAATTTAAAATCTCCCTACCTTCCTCGTTTATATCCCCATAACCAAAGTTTCCATGAATCCCTTGATATCCTAATGCCTCTTTATCGACATGTCCATTTAAATCTCCTCCTAAACAAATCATCTTCCTTTGTGGAATCTTTTGAAACACCTTATCTAACTCTTCTCAAAAAACTGTCTTTATACTATCTTCTAGTCCTACTTGGGGTGCGTAAGCACAAACTATATTCAAAACCTCTACTCCTAACACTAATTTCAATGTCATGATTCGGTCACCATATCGTTGTATGTCTACTACACTCTCCTTTAAATCTTTATTTATGATAATACCAACTCCGTTTCGGGCCTTTTCTTTACCTGAGTACCATAATTTAAAACCTGTATCCTCTATCTCCTTTGCTTTTTCTCCAACCCATTTTGTCTCTTGTAAACATAGAATATGAATCTTTCTCCGAATCATAGTATCTACCACCTCCATTAGCTTACCCGATAATGTTTCAATATTCCAAGAACCAATACGAATCTTATTATCTAGGACTAGCTTCCTTACCCCCCGCATCCGTCCATAATCAAAATGCGGAGACCCTCTCTGAAAATTTTTCACTACATTCGGGCGGCAATGTAGCGGGACTAACTTCTTTACCCAAACCCGTCCATGATGTGGGAACCCTCTCTGCAATTGATTCACTACATTCGGGCGAAAATGTAGTGGCCCTTGCTAACTTCTTACTGCATTCGGGCTCTGCAGCACGTCGCTAGGCGGGGACGCCCCAAAGCAATGCTCATAATTTTTGTAATCCATGTTGTAGAAATCCGACGAAGTTTTACGCTGGCTGTCGGAAGCCTAACACAACCCTCCTCCTTTATCCTGGCTTGGGACCGTCAATGCAAGGGTGATCCCTTACATGGGTGAAGTTATAATAATTTGTATAATCCATTGTAAAAAAAATTCGATAAAGTTTTACGTTGGCTGTCGAAAGCCTAACACAACCCTCGTTCTTTATTCGAGCTTGGGACCGGACATGCAAGGATGATCTCTTACATGGGCAGAGTTTCAACTTGGTAATATTTTTATTTTTAAAAAATTATTTAGACTTTCTTCAAATTATGAAAGATTGAGAGTTTTTGGTTGTTGATGTTTTGTTTATATGAATAAGGATGACAAATTATCTTCTATTGTATCTTTTTAGGTATGATATTGATAAAAAAGGTTATAGGTGTTTTGATTGTAAAGAAGATAACTTTATATATTAAGAGATATTAAAATTTTGGAAGACAACTACTACTATTACTATAACATTAAAGATAAAAAAAATATACCTTACTAAATGACTTTGCAAGCCTAACACAACCAAACTTATATATTGAAGTCAAAGGTATATGAGAATGGAAAAATGTTATGAAAGAAGAATTAAAGATTTTATATAAAGCTCAAACTTGAAATATTATATATAAATCTAAGGATAAAAACTTATGGGCATAGATGAGTATATAAAGAAAAAACACATAATGATAGCACTATAGAAAGATTTAAATGTAGACTAATAGGTAAAGGGTATACTCAAGAATACATAATAGACTCTAAAAAAACCTTTGCTCTGTTTGATAGAATGATAACTATAAGAATTTTAATAACTCTTAGTGCTATTAGAAATTAAAAGTTTTTTAGTTAGATGTTAAGAATGCTTTATTGAACGACAACCTAAATGAAGAGGTTCATATAATTCTCTCAAAATTATATATCCTCAAAAATCTTGGTCTCAAACAATCACCTAAAGTTTGGTTTGATATATTTGAAAATTTAATGCATTCTCATAATTTTTTATCTTTTATACTGACACAACATTATTTATAAGAAAATTAAATGCAAACATTGCAATACAACTCTTGTATGTTGATAACATGATCATCGCTAGAAGTTATGAAAATGATATATTACAAGTTAAAGAAATCTTCACAAGGAGTTTGAAATGAAAGACATTAGTTTGCTTAGTTATTTTTTAGGAATTGAAATTATATATTATAATAAAAGATATTTTATATATCAAACAAAATTTGTAAGTGATATTGTTAACATGTCAGGTCTAATCGATGAGAAGAAGACATGTATCATAGAAGTATTTGAAAACAAAATTGAGAGCAACAAATAGAGAGAAATTGGAAGATCTTACGATGTACAGGCAATTGATAGGAGCATTAACTTATCTCACTATCACTTAGACATATCACACGGTATATATATTGGAAGCTAATTTCAATAAGCTCTTACTAGTGCTCACATGAGTACGGTTATGAAAATCTTCAAATACATTAAGCATTCATTGAATAAGGAAATATTTCTAACTTTTTCCTCTTTTCTTGACTTGATTGCATATATTGATGCAGATTAGAGTAGAGATGTCAACAACCGATATTATACCATAAGTTTTTGCATATTTTTAAGTGAGACCTTGATCTCTTGAAAATGTAAGAAACAACACAAGATGTCTTTGTCATCAACAAAAGTATAATACCGAGTTATGATGACTAATGTTATTGAGATTTATTGGATTATAGAGCTATTGAGAGACATAGGTCATCTTGGAATAACCAACCACAATGTTTTGTGATACCAAGAGTGTCATTTATATAGTATCTAACAACACTTTTAATGAAAGAACAAAACATATCGTGATGTATTGTCACTTTATTAGAGAAGAATGCTTATAAATGCTTGAAGAAGACTTTGTGTTATATGACTTCGGAACTATAACTTGCCAACTTCTTAAACAACCCGTTGTTAGTCTTTAGTTTCATTTTTTTATTGGACAAACTTTTGGTCTATACACTGTAAGTTTGAGGTGGGTATTAAAGTATCAAATAGGTACGGGCCAATACAACCTGTAAATTGTCTTGGTTTGATCGGGCCACTATTGCTTGGGCCAGGGCTCCCAAGGCCCAAACTAGCCATTGGGGGCCAACCATCTAACCCCCAATAGCTCATGGAACTAGCCGTTGGCCCACTCTCTCTCTCTATTTCATGTTCTCATTTTGGTACATTTTCTTTTCATCTTACTCTATAAGTAGAGCTTTCATTCCTTAATAAATATGTTGATTTGGAGGACTTTAGATATTTGGTTCGACTTCTTGAGTGTTTGTTATTCGACTTATTTTGTGTATTGAAACACCAAACATTCGGTAGACTAGTCTCTTGGCGATTGGCTAGGATTACTCAAGTAAATTGAGGAATCTTTTTCTTACATGGTTCCTCGGTCATGGGTGAGCAAAGATGAGTGATCTATGAAGGCAGACACACTGACCCCATGCAAACCTAGGTATGGTACTCCTGACCTACCTTCGGAGGACTAGCCTCCCTACGTTATGAACTTTGGCATGTAAGTTGGACCTGTTTAATGACACTGCAAGGCAATTTTCTGGTCTTCAGTACAGAAATGGAGCATGGTACGGGAAGGGCAGTGCTTAAATATGGCTGTCGCCTTACCACACATATTAACGTGCTTATTCATTGTTAAGCACGGGTGAGTCTGGAGTTCTTCACGCTCCTCAAATGTCAACGTGAACCAAGTAGTTTTTTTATCCAAACTATCCTTTATTGTAACCTTTAAGGGAGAAACGGATATTTATGATTTCCAATTCTTTGATCATTTAGGATCCTGCCGCTGTTCCACTTGAACCATTCTCTCCTCTTGTATGTATTTTGCTCATGACAGGAAGTATGGTATTGCAGTATGTTTTAAAATTTCCCTGCTCATTCATTGCAGGAAATAAAATTTTCCGTATTAAGGTATAAACTAGGATGTGCGCATGATACACACACACACGCCCCTTCATCTTTCTGTGTGTTCTTTGGCTCTGTGTGGATGCAGCCAATTGCATTCACTGAAAGTAATAAACTGAACCAATTATTCCATATTCTTCTTCATGATACAAGATTCTGGTTTGTCCCAACCGGCTGATCTAGAACTAATTTAGGTTGGTGACGGCATAGGATATCCTAAAACTTCTTCGCAAAACGTGGGAAAATCTAGTTAAGACCTTATCAAAATAGGATCGGGTCTAACTTAGCCATGAGAATCCATTCTCGAGTATGTTTGCTTTGTGTGCAATTATGTGCTTTGAACATACTTCATTCTATGAAAACTGAGTACATTTTGGGCAATGAGCAAAATTATAAGATGCTTCACTTTGCAAGAGGAATGTTTTCTTAACTATTGTTCTTGGGAATTAATTCCACATTCTTGGATATAATATTGGATTCTCAAGTCTTATGATAATTCATTCCCGATCGACATGCTCAACGTGATGCATGTGTATGACTATAGACATATATGTGTGTATATGTATTATGTATATATGTATATTTTATGTGTATTACATATACATTTATATGCATATATATACATATAAACATGAAAAGATACATTTTGTAAATAAATATATACGATGTACGTTATATAAAAACATATTCGGGTTGAGTCATCTTCGGACAACCCAGCACCCCTGATGTATAAGCAATTTGGGGTGACAATATACGACATGATAATAAAGTATGAAGCGAACATGAACATGAAAGCTTGTGCTTGTGTCTACCGGAAGAGAACAGGGTAATGCTTGCATTGACTTTCTCTTAACACGATATATATATATATATATATATATATATATATATATATGAAAAGCTGAATAAATAAGTGTACGTGCTTGTTGGCCCTAAGTAACACCAGCAAAAATCGGGTGTTCAGGTTGACCCTAGGGATCTGAATCCATTATATACAGACACAGTTTTATGTGGATTTGGATATACATGTTACCTGGATCTAGGATTCAGTTTCACTCAATTGTGAAAACCCAACTAAAACAAATGACGTAGAGTTGCCGACTCAACTGCATTTGGTGGGTTTTGTGTAACTCTGTAGGTTGTGTGAATCAAGCACAGTTAGACAACCCGAACACAAGTTGTTCATGTGTCAAAGTTTAAGGTTTAGCTCATTTCTCAGTATTTAAGTCAAAATTTCCATCTTTTATTGTTAAATTTTAAACATTTTACAATATGAGCCGGGCTGACCATCCATTGTTCATGAGGCTCATTAATTTAATGGGCTAGCTCGTGTGGATTATGAATGAGCATGAACAAGCCTACCCCAAGCTGAGCTGAGCCAACCCACAACGAACTTGGCTCGTTTCTCAACAGACCGCCATGCCGGACACATGTGCCAAACCCAATAATTTATATTAGGAAACTGGACCCATTTATGTTCATATTGGTCCTCTCTCTGGATTTGGACCTAAAAGGATTTGAATTCCAACAGCCAAAAAGTGTATGCCACCCTGTATACGGAACCAATGTTTCTCTTTGCATTCCGAAACCCAGATAACACAAAACCGTCGGTTTCATGTCAAAATTTACCGATGGTATAAAAGTACAGACACAAAACCGACTCCAACACAACCCCGGAAGTCTTTACTTGCGTACTAGTTTGAAACCCGTCCACTGGTTTGAACCGAAACTGTTCTGGCCGTGGAGCCTGCTGAACCGACCCAGAAACTGGAACCAGAAACCCTTTGGTTTGGTTACGATTCATGGTTTCTAGAAATCAGCCCAGAACCAAAACCAGAAGCTGCAGTTTCAAACTGCCAAACCCAATAATTCATATTAGGAAACTGGACCCATTTATGTTCATATTGGTCCTCTCTCTGGATTTGGACCTAAAAGGTTTTGAATTCCAACAGCCAAAATGTGTGTGCAACCCTGTATACGGAACGAATGTTTCTCTTGCATTCCGAACACATGTGCCAAACCCAATAATTTATATTAGGAAACTGGTTGTAGCTCGTTCGTGGTTGGATGGAAAAGATAACAGCGTAGGAGTGAACTCTTTAGGAGTTGAAGATCATGTCATAGAATCAGGGTCGTTGGAAACCCGGTTTCGGGTCTGCGTAGGAGTGCACTTAGACTGTCACACCTGCACGGGTCGCGACCACGACCCGGCCCGAGCCGATGCCACGTGGCCGCCTCTCGCACGGGCGTGATAGTGAGCAGTAACCAAATACAATAACAATTTAATTCAAACTCAAGAAATATCTAACTGAAATAAATATTCATATCGAAGTTCTAAACAACACATCCAAAATGGTGCGGGGCCCACCTAACAATAACCCCGAATAAAAGACTTTCTAAATTATTCAACACTTATCATACCATCTAAAATAAAAATGTTGCTCTATCAAACTCCTACTCTGCTCCGTATGCCTTCGAAGTGCTAGCTTCAGGATGAGCTGTAAAACAATAGGGTGAGCTCCTATATATAGCTCAGTAGAGAGGTTAAACATATTTAAACAAAAAACATACTAAAAGCATGCATAGTTTCACAATCATTTCATAACAAAGCATATTTACCTTGAAATCATGATCTCAAATTCATACGCACACACTCACACACGCACACATCATTAGTTTCGATAATTACAGCCCATACTATGTCTGCCCCAAAGGCCACGGGAGTCGTCCGGCCCTCCCTAACGTGACCTCGGTAATCCTGTCAATGACGGTAACCACGCCCTCATGGCAGAGTGCCCGGGAACACACCCTGTATTCGCCCCAAGCCGGATCGCCCGAGGGACCTGCAAGTCTCTAGAGACCCCACACAAACCACACAAGTACAGCTCGTATATTCACACATCATTACATTTCTAAAACCAATTACAGTTCATCACATTCACAAATCATATCCAGATTCACGAATATCGAAAATCAAACTCATATCCACAGAATATTTAAACAACATTTAAATACCATGTTCATACAACACATGCATATCAAAACGTGCTCTTTATCAAACAGTGTCATAAACATGTTCTATTTGAAAAGCACATCAAATAACTCATAATTGCGAATAACATTTCACAAACATCAATAAAATAGTTATCAATCATGCACATTTAAATCTATCTAAAACAGTAAAATCACTTCTAGCATGGTTCTGTAAAAGAATGCATAACCCCCTACCTGAAGGAGCGCTAAGATCCAGTCCCCAAGTTGCTGGGCCACTCTTATCACCACCAAATCCTCCAATTTTAATCTCTAAACAATTACAAATAATTGAAACATTAAAATTTATTTAACTATAAGTCTAACGAAACAACTATATCCGAATCGGATCCCAAACCCCAATTTGGATCCGTTTAAGCTATCCGAGATCCAAATCGATACCTAATTTCATATCTGATCCGAATGAATGACACAATAGGTAGCTTGTGTCATTGTGTCAATAGAGAACCTTTAACTACTGACATAGGTCTTATTCTTAACCCAAAAACCCATTTCAAGACACAACCTAAATTGGACCCGTTTCCGACACAAAACCTGACACATAACCTATTTTGACACATAACTGGTTCTTAACATGCGACACGAGGACACGACATGAACCAGTGTCGGTTCATGACAATTCAGACACGACATGACACGAAAATGAGGGACATGCCCATTTTTTTTTCGGCATCGATCTCGCCGGTTTTCGGCGAAGCACAACCGTTTTCCAACCAAATCGACTCCATTGCTTACCTACCCCACCAAAATGCTTAGTTCTACCTCAAACCTCCAATCCAAGCCCAAAACGATGATTTTCAACAAGCTTTTCATCAAAAAATTAAAAAGAAAAACGAAAATCTGAAAAAAAAATATTGAACTCACCGGATTCCGACCGACTCCAGTTTTCCGGCTAGTTCAAGGCTGTCCCAATTCCCTGGAGAAGACAGTATGAAGGGACCTTTTTAAAGACCCTTCATATCTTAGAAATGGCCGTTACTGCACAACCTGTGTAGTAATGCTTAAGCGTTAGATAGACCCTTGAAAGCAACTGTCTCCTAGCGACTTCCCGATGGATCGTGTTTGTGTGAAAGTGGCAAGGGTGCATATGTGTGGAGAGGATGCTCTAAAGATTTTGCAGGTGCACTACCTTGGGTAATTACTCTTTTTTGCTTCCACCTTTTTCGTTGTTATTTTTTCTTTCCCTCCATTCCGTGCATGTCCAGTGTTTCCTTGGATTTTCGTATATATGTGATTGTGGTTTTACGTATGCCGGTGGAATGTGTATTGATAGGGTGTCGTTCG
The DNA here is from genome assembly GCA_036023115.1 of Brasenia schreberi. Taxonomy (NCBI): domain Eukaryota; kingdom Viridiplantae; phylum Streptophyta; class Magnoliopsida; order Nymphaeales; family Cabombaceae; genus Brasenia; species Brasenia schreberi. The sequence goes on along the minus strand of JAYKKT010000078.1, from coordinate 5,781,869 downwards.
TTCGTGGTTGGATGGAAAAGATAACAGCGTAGGAGTGCACTCTTTAGGAGTTGAAGATCATGTCATAGAATGAGGGTCGTTGGAAACCCGACGTCTGCGTAGGAGTGCGCTCAAGTAGCAGGGGTGCATGTGTGGAGAGGATGCTCTAAAGATTTTGTATTACTCTTTTTCTTTCCTCCCATTCCGCGCATGTCCTTTGTTTCCATGGACTTCCTTATGCATAGGGTGTCGTGAAAAGATAGCACTCTTTAGGAGTTGAAGGTCATGTCATAGAATCGCGTGCACTCTTTAGCGTAAGTACGCTGGCAATTAGGGACCATTTATGTTCATATTGGTCCTCTCTCTGGATTAGGACCTAAAAGGATTTGAATTCCAACAGCCAAAAAGTGTATGCCACCCTGTATACGGAACCAATATTTCTCTTTGCATTCCGAAACCCAGATAACACAAAACTGTCGGTTTCATGTCAAAATTTACCGATGGTATAAAAGTACAGACACAAAACCGACTCTAACACAACCCGGGAAGTCTTTACTTGCGTACTAGTTTGAAACCGGACCACTGGTTTGAACCGAAACTGTTCTGGCCGTGGAGCCTGCTGAACCGACCCAGAAACTGGAACCAGAAACCCTTCGGTTTGGTTATGATTCATGGTTTCTAGAAATCAGCCCAGAACCAAAACCAGAAGCCACAGTTTCAAACTGCCACCAACTAAGTTTTAAATATTTTTCCAAAACCCTTTTATTACAGATAAGTTTCAGGTTCTGTGCAACCCGGAAGTTTCAAGCCGCAGTTTCAGTTTCATTGTGTTTGACCTACTGTTTTTGACATGAACGCGAAATTAGCATGACACTCAAACACGAAATTGCCACCCTCGCAATCTACCTAACTTCAGCCTGCCTATCAGAAAACAATAAAGCAAAATGAGAATTTCTTTTGACGGCCAGATATCGTGCCGACTCCAAGATAAATGAGGAGCTCGCGCGTGCCGTCCGTCCACAAAACGGAAGGTCAAAATCGTGTTGCGTGCGCTTTCACATGATTCTTTAGCCTCCAGGATCACGATGTTAGAGATACAACATGTGCACCTTGAATGCTTTGTCTTGTATTCTTCTGAAAAAGAGGAAGTTGACCCTTAGTCCTTTCAAAAGATTTCGGGTCGGATTCTATCAAAATTACCCAAAAAAACCTTTACGAATGCCGAAAACAACGTGACCGCGCAACGGCCAAAGATCCATTAGTAGAACATGACGGGTTTGAAACCGGCCCTACAATTCCAAAAGAACCAAACTCTGCCATGAACCGATTAGAACCGGAACCGATCAAAAAACGATACTCAAAACTAAAGACTACCCGATTTAGTTTTGATTCTACTTTTCATGGAACCAGAACTGGCGGTTTCAATCGGTTGGTTTCATATTCTTTTAAACTTTTTAAATTTCAAAGCTGACCTTTTTTTGGTTTCTGACGATTTAAAACTCAAACTGGAATCATAATTGAAAGTGGAACTGGCTGGGTTCATGATTTAAGGAAAACAAAAATTGGCGTTTGAAATCGTCGATTTCCTTTTACTTGAAGCTCGCATTTGGAACCACACTAGGTCATGGTTAAGTTGTTGTTTTCACCCTCCCAAAAAGCTTTTTTCTTCTTTTAGATTATAACAGGAGGCTAAAGCCTTACATACACACCCACGTATGCCTGCCTTAAGAATCAAACTCACCATAAGCGATGGGGGTAATCAAATACAAACGAAAACTGCATGTCTTTTTACTTTTTTTATTTGCAATCTAAAATTTGCATATGGATGATTTTCATTCACTAACTTATATATATATATATATATGAGAGAGGGAGAAAGGAACTATTTTATAGAAAATTAAAAGATTATATATATATATATGAGAGAGGGAGAGATGAACTATTTTATAGAAAATTAAAAGATTATATATATATATATATATATATGAGAGAGGGAGAGATGAATTATTTTATAGAAAATTAAAAGATAAAATATATAAAATAACTAATAAAATTTGGAGTTACCAGTGTAAGTCTCACTCTCCTGTAGCATACAAACAAACTCAGAATTAACACATGCCTAATGACGTTCGTTTCTTTAACTTCAAGGAGCGACTACGATCGTCAAGCCTTCTCTTTAATTTTTAGTTAGCGATAACGAGAAGCAGACTTCAAGGTAGACTCCAGGTGAAAACTGAAGGGGTCATGAATGCGATTATTGTGCACGCTTATGAGTAACTTTCACTTGGATTGGCACTGTCGTCGTCCACAAGCTGGCAGTCCTTCAACACTTCAAGCCAGGTTCCCGTTGAACGGAACTCTAACCGCACTTGGTACATCCAAGTCAAGTCAAGTCATGATACAGTTGCCGTGAAGACTCACCGGGACCTGTTTGAGAACCTGCCCGGGTCAATTTCTCGTGTTGACAGGAGCTTCATGGGTACCAATCCTTCACTAGTCGATGCCAGACATGGAGCCGGAGAAACGCCCCTACCATTAGAATTTTTTCTTGTTTCAATCAGAGGCCAAAGTTTATTAAAGGGTTTGGACATATAGAAAGAAGATCAAAAGAAGAACCTATAATAAGGTATAAAAAGTAGATTTTAAAAGTATTAAAAGAGGTAGAAGACGACCACAAAAGTGTTGTAAAGAAACAATAAAGAATGATCTAGCTTATTATGAGTTAACTGCTAACATGGCACATGATAAGACTATGTGAAAACAAAAAATCTATGTAGTTGACCCTGTCTAGTATGGGAAAAGGCTTAGTTGTTGTTGTTGTTGTCAATGAGAGGACAAAGTCTAGCACCCGCACGCACATTCATTCTCTAGGAATCAAACTCACCACCTGCGATTGGTGCGGCCTACCTTAGAATTTTATGTCAAAACTTAATTGTGCTACTATCTTGGCTTCACTAACTTAATCAGATCATGTGCTGATCCAAGACTATAATCCGAATCCGAAACTAATCATGCGACCAAGTTAAAAACGTATGGATGAAAAGAAAAAGAACTTTAGATTCAAAGCTCATTACTTGGTGCGGAGAAGGATTGATTTTTGTTTCAGCTATGCATTAGCGATGTTTAGAGTTCATTTCGTATTTTTTTCTTTCTTTTGGTTATAAGAGGAGGCCCAAGCCTAACACATGCACCCTTTGGAAGTCAAACTCCTCACCAGCAGCTCAATGCTCTCGGTGCGAGTTCGGTTTCGGTTTTGATCCCTTGAACGGATATCATGTGCCTATCCAAGACTGTAATCAGTAAGCAGTTCAGGTCTCATCATCTAGGGTCCGACCCGTTCAATAAAACGAACAAGTCGAGAATAATGGCACTGGAGTCAAACTTGTTTAAACCAAGGGTATATATCTAACCTTAGTTACCAGTCAACCGAAGCCGGAAGCAAGAGTCGTCGTATTTGACTCAATACTGAACGGGCCCCACATGATAGCTGGATGGTGTATATGCGGTCAGATAACCTTTTGAAATACGTGGCTATATCTCGTCCGTTGGAGTTTCAATGCCGACTATCGATCAGTGAACCCTTTAATTCTTAACGCTGCTCACATTTCTATGGCAATCACAAGACGACACGTCATCGGTATGGAGACCATAAATACTTCTCTCGATTCCTGCTAGGGCAGCAAAGCACCAAACTCGTCTTCGCCGGCCAGAGTGGCGATACTCGAGCTCCATCCGAAGAGAGAATAGGCCTGAAATACTACTTTCCGGCCTAGGTTACTCCATGTATAGCGTTTATCGGAGCATTTCTTGCCCATAGGTTGACCGTTTGATTGCGGCAGGATTGTTTGCTTCACCTATCTCCACAGATTGCTCGATTCGTACGTACGCTTTGGATTGTTAAGGTAAATCCTCTCTCTCTCTCTCTCTCTCTCTCTCTCTCTCTCTCTCTCTCTCTCTCTCTCTCTCTGTGTAGAGGAAAGGAAGTCGTCAGTGTATAACTCCAAATCTTTAGTACTTTGAAATTAATTATGCAAGTGATGACACTCTGTTAGTAGTCTTTGGATCTGTTCTTCCGGCGAGAATCAACTTAACACTTTCGTACTGCTATTTAGAATAGAATATGTTCGGTTACTTAAACTTTTTTTATTGGATTTAATGACTTTGAGGCTATCTTCTCGTTTTTGTGTCAGACGTTTCCACTTCCCCTGTTTTTAGTGAATTCCGTCAAGTAGAATATATGAATTGAAGAGAAGAAAGTGATTAACAATTTAAAATTCAAAAGAAAACTGTATTAAATTAATCATTGGCGTCATCCTTGTAGTGTACAAGAAAGCGTAGAAGAAAGAACATCATCGGCCTCTGCTAGTGCATACTTGGTGTTGGTCCGTTAGGTTAACAATCTGATTTTCACGAAATTTGATGGCTCATGCGCACTAGTACTATCAACAATATATATAAAAGCTTCGTACATGTTAGAAATATTATATGCTATTAAATTAAAACAAATCTCAACTATCGAATTTTAAAAATGGATGATTGAGATTTAAATTTTAAAAACAAAAGTATAGTTGTACCTTTTACAAGTGTAATTCATTAAAAAATATTTTTTTATCGTTTGAATTCAAATCACAGTTATCCATATTTCAAATTAGATGATTGAAATTATTTTATATATATATATATATATATATATATATATATATATATATATATATATATATATATATATATATATATATATATATATATATATATATATATGAGATAGAGAGAGGAATTCCCACAAGAAGTCTCTTGAAGATTTTATCATTTGAATATCAAGTTTAAGATTAACCATTTGTACGTTCTTATATGAGACATTTGACATAGTTAAAAGTCTCACGATGTTTCTAACGTGTGAGAAATCTCCAAATATCCTCCTTCGTCAGGATCTCTTTTCTAGTATCCTTTTTTACTTTTACTCTTAGATTCCCTTTTACATATTAAAATCACGTTCTTTGTTTTATCTTCTTGCTTGTTGAAATGATGCAGTCCGTTAAAAGTATATGTAGCTATTAATTTTCCTCTTGGTTTGGTTACTTGTTTGACTTCTCACAAGTTGCAATTTGTTTTGTGCTTTTGTTATAATATTAGAAGCTATAGAGCGACGCCCACTTGATTGCTTTTCTAGTTTGGTAGTAGTGTGAAAGTATGTTGGGGTGTCAACAAAATCGGTATCCAATATTTCGGTTCATATCACGACTATGAATACATTTATATATATGTGTGTGTGTGAAAACCAGATCTTATCCACTCTTAACTTGCTCAGTCCAGCTCACCCATTAGGATGGCATGAGTATAATTTAAACTTTTTCGTAAAGTTTTAAAAAGTTACGAAAGACATTGTTATTACACTCATATCACACACTCATTTCTTCTTATTGCTTTTCAATAACATAAATATAAGTCATTTTTTATCATTTTTAAATATTCTATGATCTTTTAAATTATACTCATATCATCAAAAAGCAATATAAATGAACAAAATAGTAGGATGTAGCTTTCATATATATATATATATATATATATAGTGTGTGTGTGTGTGTGTGTGCACTCGAGGTGAAGTCATTCAATATGCAACCATTTCAACAAAATTGCTATATTTGAAATGAATCCGAACCGTTTGGGATAAAGCACTATCAAGAAGGAAAACCATATTTCATCAAAAGACGAAAAAATAGAAGCAAAACCATATGCTTAATATTATTTAGGTGTTTCGCTTTGACCAGGCAAAGTTTTGGGTCCGGGAATGTGAAAGAGCATTCGTCGATGGTTGCCAGCCTGCCCTCCGATTTGTCTGTGTTTGAATTAGACACGGAACGGCAGTTTGGTCTTTCACATATCGTGACTGTTGACCAAGATCACTCAGCTAGGTCTGGACCTAATTGCTTGATAGAAGGCGTTGGCATGCAGGCTGGAACCCTGAAAACGGGGCACCGCCCCATGTAAAAGCGGCCATGCCAGGGCTGTTTTAACTTACAAGAGGTTGGGCCTTCAGAACTGTCACTGTTATGTTTAGTGGTCACTTTCATAATCGAATTAAAAGTTATTAAGGCAATTAAGCCTACAATTCATGTTTCTTAGAAACAAGCCTCATAATCAAACATCCCCCAAGAAACCGTATGCAGGAGACCAAGGCCGTGCCTAATGTGTTTGTCGTGCTACCACACGAGTCAAGACTAGTGCATAACTTCATTTTTTTCCGTGATACCTGTGCAGCACCAAAGTTATGGTTCCAGCCTGCCTGTGCAGCACCAATGTTTTTGTTTTTCCTCTTCTTCAGTTGGCCTCTCTTCCTCTTCGCTTTGATCTCGCTTTCAAATTCCTTTCCTTTTACTATACCTAATCTTAAGTTCTTTAAAGTAGGATTATTCATGATGGTAGAACTTCAAATTAAAAAAGTCTTTTCTCCGAGTTATTTGTGATTCTCCTTCTTGAATCTCTTTAAGTTCATTTCTCTCATCAAGATAATAAACATTGGTTGCTGTGCAGAGTAACTAATTTAACGCTCCCTTGAGGAAAGAGAAAGAAGAAGAGAGGCTGAAGTCAGAAGAAATGGTGGTGGCGAAGAGGAGGGGCTGCGGTTGCAGCAAGGATGATTTCTTCCCGGAGGAGTCGTTCAACAGTTGGGGGAGTTACGTCACCGCCCTCAAGCACACCAAATCTCGACTGGTGGATCGGGCCTTGACTCGGTCCCTTGAGCAGACCGAGCTTACTGAGGTGCGTGCCAGGAGCCAGCATGATATGAAGAAGAACCTGACCTGGTGGGACCTCATATGGTTCGGGGTGGGTGCTGTCATCGGCGCCGGGATATTCGTTCTCACCGGGCAGGAGGCTCAAGTAGATGCTGGCCCAGCCGTAGTACTCTCTTACGTTGTCTCTGGCATTTCCGCCATGCTTTCCGTCTTCTGTTACACTGAATTCGCCGTTGAGATCCCTGTTGCAGGTCAGCCTCTTTCGTTTTAGCTTCTTAATTTATCATTTTAAGCTTTTTTTTCTTTTTACAGTTCTTATTACTTCTTATGTTGAATTATTTCTTGATTAGCATTAGAAAATTGATAAGTAAGGCTTCTTGGAATTCTACACGAAATATCTTAGCCGTCTTGATGTCAGTGAGTCATCCAGACCGTAATTATTGTCGGATGACTACAGCTGTCATCTTTCATTTTTTGTGGTGTTTTTTTTCTGTTTGAATTATGACGGAAAGCACATGTCAACATATTATGTTTTCTTCAAAGTGACTCGAGAGCACAAACGATTGCCTTCCACTGTTGACACTATTGAAGCTTGTCGTAGGTAGACTTGACTGGTTTGGACCCAGCCCAGCGCGTTGAACTGGACTTGAACTGCTCTGGAACCGGTTTTTGGAACCAAACTAGATCACCTATCGAGAACTAAACCGGAATCGAAACTGGAACCCATTGTCTAAAATTGGCAATCTTTAAGGCAAATTTATCTTCTAGTTGAAATCCTGCCTTTGTTTCTTGAATAGTTCAAGCTGGTCTCGAACCGGACCTAGACCTAGAAGGGACAATTACGGGTCTCGGTGGAACCGAAACCACCAGTTCAGAACCGGCAATCTCCCAGTTTACCCAGAGCCGGCCTGGTCTATTGGTTGCAACATATGAGTGTTTAAGATTCATGATGCTATTTTTAGTGTATCGTAGTTTACCTAGAGTCCCTGGTGGTTGTACTTTTATGTTGGTGCTGAACTGAGTTCTGAATACAGGTGGTTCATTTGCTTATCTCAGAGTCGAGCTCGGGGACTTTGTGGCGTTTATCGCAGCAGGAAACATTCTTCTGGAGTATGTGATTGGCGGTGCCGCCGTTGCCCGGTCTTGGACATCTTACTTTGCCACTCTCCTAGGCAAGGACCCTGATAGCTTTAGGATCATAACAGACTTGGCAACAAATTACAACAAGCTTGATCCAATTGCTCTTGGGGTCACCATCATCATTGGTGTGATTGCTTCACTTAGCACCAAGGGCACTTCGCGATTCAACTACATTGCTTCCATGATACATATTGTAGTTATCATATTTATCATTGTTGCTGGCTTGACCAAGGCTGACACCAACAACTACAGTGATTTCATGCCTTTTGGTGCAAGGGGAGTCTTTAAGGCATCTGCCGTGTTGTTTTTCTCATATGTTGGCTTCGATGCGGTCTCGACCATGGCCGAGGAGACGAAGAACCCAGCTAGAGACATACCAATTGGTCTAGTGGGCTCAATGTCAGTCACTACATTCTTTTATTGCCTTATGGCTGTGACCCTATGCTTGATGCAGAACTACAAGGACATTAGTGCAGATGCACCTTTCTCAATTGCATTTGGGAAGGTTGGGATGAATTGGGCCAAGTACATTGTGGCATTTGGTGCATTGAAGGGTATGACTACAGTTCTCTTGGTGAACGCGGTCGGTCAAGCCCGATATCTTACCCACATTGCCCGAACCCATATGATCCCTCCTTGGTTCGCTCTTGTGCACGAAAGGACCAGCACCCCCGTCAATGCAACCGCCGTGATGTTATTAGCTACTGGTATCATTGCCTTCTTCACTAGCCTCAACATATTGTCCAACTTGCTATCCATTTCAACTTTGTTCATCTTTATGTTGGTGGCCGTGGCCTTGCTGGTACGCCGGTATTACGTCTCCGGCGAGACGACAAAGTCAAACCAGATTAAGCTTATTTTCTTCATCTTGATGATCATTGTTTCCTCTATAGCTACTGCAACCTATTGGGGTTTGAGCAGTACTGGTTGGCTGGGCTATTGTATCACTGTACCCATATGGTTCTTGTCAACATTGGGCTTAGCCATCTTGGTGCCACAGGCCCGGGCTCCTAAGCTGTGGGGTGTGCCTCTCGTGCCGTGGCTTCCCTCTGCTTCGATCGCTATCAACATGTTTCTGCTTGGCTCCATCGACTCAAAGTCGTTCATGAGGTTTGGGGTGTGGACAGTGTTTCTTCTGGTGTATTATTTCTTTGTAGGGCTGCATGCATCTTATGATACTGCAAAGGCCTCCGAGCCCAGCAAACTAAGCGCAGCGGAAGAGGGTCACTCAGGATCAGCTGCGCGGACTTGAAACTGGGTTCCATGTATGTTTACATCTGCAAATGTGTGGTATATTTAGGTGATGCTTCATCTTCTTCTCTTTGGTTTCTGGTATTTGTGTATGACGTTAGTGTATACTAGTTGATTAAGAAAGGAGCTCTTTCTCTCTTATTATTCTGTTATTTGTGCATGACATTTGTGTATAGTAGCTGATCAAGAAAGGATCTCTCTCTGCTTTCTGTTATTTGTGTAGTCGATGAGGAAAAGAGCTCTCTCTCTCTCTCTCTATATATATATATATATATGTGTGTGTGTGTGTGTGTGTGTGTGTGTGTGTGTTTGTGTGTGCGAGAGAGAGAGAGAGAGACCTGTGAAAGTATCTATTTCGGAACGAGGATCCTTTCTTTTTATGGGTCTGGTTTTCCTTTCTTGGATATACCTGTGAATCTCATTTATTTGTTGTAAATTGGGATGTTGATTCTGCATTCCTTTTCAAGACTCTAAAACTTGTGGAGGGGCAAATTACTTCTCTTGTACAACAACTGTAACGCCCTCTGTACATTTCGCCCGTCGTATTTTTGCTCTTTCTTGACTTCGACACTGGACAGCGTATTACAACCTATTTGATTCCATGAACGGCTGATCTACGAGATGAACGATCAAGAAGTTAGCTATTGAGAGACATAGCCTTCACCCTTAGACTTTAGAAAAATTACAGAAGTGTCCCCATCATCTTCGGAACTCGGGTAGCTTTGAGATGCTATATTGCTCCCAACCTATCTATGGTGTAAACTCAGATATGAGAATTTGAGACTAGGTTGGATATATATATATATATATAACAAACAACGATTTTTGTGGTCGTCTTCTACCTCTTTTAATACTCTCAAAATCTACTTTTTCATACTTTCTTAAAGGTTTTTTTAATTTTCTTTCTATATGTCCAAACCACCTTAAACGATATTCTCTCATTTTATCCTCTATTGGTGTTATACATAATTTATTTATAATAACCTCGTTATGTATACGGTCTTTTCTTATATGACCACTCATCCATCTCAACATATTCGCTTTTGTTACAGACATCTTTTATACATGTTAATGATTAACTGCCCAACACTAAGAACTATAAAACATGGTAGGTCTAATTGTTGCTCTATAATATTTACCTTTTAACTTTAATGGTATCTTCTTATCACAAAGAATGCTTGATGCTCCTCACCATTTTAACCAATAAGCATTAATTTTATACATAACATCTCCATCACTCTGAAAAATTGATCATAGGAATTTAAAACTTTCCTTTTGGGAATGCAATGTGTGTGTATGCTGGACTTGAATCCATTTATTTGGACTTCAAAAAGAAAAGTACCACATTAACAATTGGATCTGGACTCAGTTTTGGTTTTTATTGATATTTTATACCAACCCGACCATGAATTGAAATAGATGAAGAAATACACAGATCAACCGTCAACATATATGGTGGTCACTCCCCGATCCGAAACCCAACCCAATAAACCTTGATTTTCACTAGGATAGATTAAGCAACCCTAGAATCCACATCTATGAAAATTTATGTGTAACACAAAGCAATAACAAAACTTGTGATGGTTTTCATCATCGGCTTGAATCGGAACTCAGATTCTTCCGGATGACCAGATGGTTTCATGCAACAACAACAATAACAACTAAGCCTTTTTACATACTAGATGGGGTCGGCTACATGGATTCTTTGTTTTCACAAAACCCTATAGTGTGTCATGTTAGCAGTTAACTCACAATAAGCTAGATCAGATGATTTCATGCACTTATAGAAAATATTTTGTACTAAATTAGATCAGTAAGCTATTGTTATTGCCCATGGCTTCAACCGTGGGCTACATCTGTTGCATCTCGCCTTGATGTTGATCTGCAACTTGATCAAGGCCTAGACTGGATGCTTGGATGCTGGTCCGAACCCGAAAAGCAGCAAAATGGTGCAATGGCAAAGATGCAATTTCGCCTTGAGGCACGCTCTATCTTTAAGATTGCGGGAAATTAAAAGGTGCGTAACGACTCAAACGTTGCCAGAAAAACAATAACTTTCTTGTGCTATTTTTTGTCGAAATTCGCAAGTTTGTTAATTTCCTATTCTTGTGCTTCAGTTTAATTTGCAAAAACTATTACATTTCGGGAACTATGATCTGTAAATTACCATTTTATGAGTTTTACTTTCTGTAACCGTCATTCTATAAAACCCTCTTTCTTTCCCTACTGTTCTTCAAAGGAGATCTTTCGAGAGAGAGAGAGAGAGAGAGAGAGAGAGAGAGAGAGGTTATTCTCTCTCCTTGCCAATCAACAGAGTGCTCCTCTTCTCCGAGAAACCATCGGTACGTGAACTTCTCTTTTTGATTGAAAGTTTAATATTTGTTTTAGTGAGATAAAATCTTTAAATGCTAGAGATGGGTTTATCTCTGTTCTTTTCTGCCTAGATCATTGTATAGTTGTACGAGGTTTTGTATATATCGATGTTGAATACATCTTAGCGGAAAGATGTATTTCATGGGACAATATATTTCATATATCTCATGGTTTAGATTTTTAATACTATAACTGTTCAAAATTCGAGAGTTTATGACAGTTGCCTTAGGGGTTGCTCGATGATCCATAAAATCATGTATACATCATTCAATCCAAATTGTGTATCTTAACAAATCGATCTTGCTAATATCTTTCTGAAGTTTGCATCTCTCTCTCTCCAACCCCGGCATATAGATGTATATTAAAAATGTCTTGTATACTTGACTGGAATGCATTCAAGCACCAAAACTTTGACTTTGGATGGCTATCCATAAAGCTAAAACTAAGTTAACTGTATATATTTACAATGCACAAGAGTTCTGTAATATAAAGCAATACTTTGTTCTTGTTTGATTAAGCACATCCTCTGCTCTTTCCAGGATTTAGAAACCGAAGTAATCAAGGCACCGACGACATTACCGCGGAGGAAGAGAGAAGGCAAAGTTTCTTCCTTCTGCGTCCACCGAAGCAATGTCTAAGAGAAGGGGTTGTACATGCACCAAGGATGATTTCTTCCCTGAGCCATCTTTTAGCAGCATTGGAAGTTACTTGGGCGCCCTCAAGGAGACGAAGACACGGCTGACTGATCGTATCATCTCTCGGTCCCTAGACCAGACTGAGCTCACTGAGGTTCGAGCCAGGAGTGGGCATGAGATGAAGAAAAACCTTACCTGGTGGGACCTCATATGGTTCGGTGTGGGTGCCGTCATAGGTTCTGGCATCTTTGTGCTCACAGGATTGGAGGCGAAATCCGACGCTGGTCCGGCTGTCGTCCTCTCCTATGTGATCTCAGGCATATCTGCAATGCTCTCAGTCTTCTGTTACACCGAATTCGCCGTCGAGATTCCAGTTGCAGGTGAGTTTTACAATTCACAGTCCACAACAATGTCATAGCAATGTTAAAAGCAGGCCACATCCATCTTCAATGCAGGTCATGCTCATACATAAGCGAACTTATCCTTCGTCTACTCGATGAAACAGAGAGTTGATGGAATTTTCATTGTGCATATGTTTGAAAATCTTTTGGTCTTTGTGCAGGTGGATCCTTTGCCTATCTCCGAGTTGAGCTCGGAGATTTCATGGCTTACATTGCCGCCGGAAACATCCTCTTGGAGTATGTAATTGGTGGTGCAGCAGTCGCTCGGTCTTGGACCTCATACTTCGCCACTCTACTAGGCCACAAACCAGACCAGTTCCGGATTATCACAAACCTTGCTGAAAACTACAACAAACTTGACCCCATTGCCGTTGTTGTCATCATCGTTATTGGCATCCTTGCTTCACTTAGCACCAAAGGAAGTTCAAGATTCAATTACGTAGCATCCATAATTCATGTATTAATCATCGTGTTCATTATAATTGCCGGCTTTACCAAGGCCAACCCCGGCAACTATACCGAGTTCATGCCCTATGGACCTCGGGGTGTCTTCTCTGCAGCCGCTGTTTTGTACTTTGCGTATGTGGGCTTTGATGCTGTCGCGACCATGGCCGAGGAGACGAAGAACCCAGCCAGAGACATACCAATTGGTCTAGTGGGCTCGATGTCGGTCATTACACTGTTCTATTGCCTCATGGCTGTGACACTATGTTTGATGCAGAACTACAAGGACATTGATGGTGATGCACCCTTTTCACTAGCGTTTGCAAGTGCTGGGATGGACTGGGCTAAGTACATTGTAGCGTTTGGTGCATTGAAGGGTATGACCACGGTTCTCTTGGTGAGTGCTGTCGGCCAGGCCAGGTATATGACCCACATTGCCCGGACTCATATGATTCCTCCTTGGTTCGCACTCGTCGACGAGCGGACCGGCACCCCGGTCAATGCTACCGTGGTTATGCTATTGGCTACAAGTATAATTGGCTTCTTCACTAGCCTCAGTGTCCTCTCCAACCTGTTATCCATCTCTACTCTGTTCATCTTCATGCTGGTGGCTGTAGCTCTCTTGGTCCGTCGGTACTACGTTGCCGGCGAGACGACAAAATCGGACCAAATAAAGCTGATCATCTTCATTGTTTTGATACTTGCATCATCTGTTGCTATTGCAGCTTCCTGGGCTACCAACATAGGGTGGGTGGCCTACTGTGTCACTGCGCCAATTTGGTTGTTATCTACACTAGGTTTGGCCATCTTTGTGCCGAAGGCCCGGGCTCCGAAGCTCTGGGGCGTGCCTCTGGTGCCATGGCTGCCATCGGCTTCGATTGCTATAAACATCTTTCTGCTGGGCTCGATCGACGCGGCGTCGTTCAGGAGGTTTGGGATCTGGACTGCAATACTTGTGGCGTACTATATACTAGTGGGACTTCATGCATCTTATGACACAGCAAAGGTTGCTGAGCCTAGCAAAGTAAGCGCGGTGGAAGAGGGTCAGTCAGGCCTGGCTGCATAACTGGAAACTGGGTTTACATGAATTGTTTAGATGTATTTATTGCAAAGGATGAATTCATTTAATTGGTCTGAAAATTCGCATTGTTTGCACTCTTCATGTGAAATTGACCTCTTGTAAAGAAGGGCTTGATCTGATAAAAGAAAGGGGTTTGATCTCTCTGTCTCTCACACAAGGGGTTGATCTCTCTGTCTCTCACACAAGGGGTTGATCTCTCTCTCTCTCTCTCTCTCTCTCTCTCTCTCTCTCTCTCTCTCTCTCTCTCACACACACACACACACACGAGCGCGCACGCACATTTGGTTCGTTTTTGTAGTCAGGGCCAAGTGTCCGATAAGGTATAATTTCACTGTGACACTAATTTTTCTCCATAGCTTAGTACTCAGTGAGTCCTAACTTTCCTGGAACAGAAAAATTTGATAAAAAATGAAATAAAAATGTGAAATTGGCAGTTTGGTGCCACTGGTTTTGGTTCCATGAAAGGTAGAACCGAAACCAAATCGGATTGTCTCCTCTTTGGGGTCCGGTTCAACTTGTTGCAGTTTCTGCCCGGTTCGGATTTGATTGGAACCACATGGCCAGTTTCAAGCTAGCCATGTATTCCTATAACCTTAATAATATTTTAACAACGAAATATCTTCGATTGAAATAAGGTCATTCACAAGTCTAACTCAAATAAATGAAAAAAATTTAAGTTAATTGATGTTTTGAAGATTTAGGACATATAGAAAGAAGATCAAAAGAAGAACGACCACAAAAGTGTTAGAAAAGAAACAATAAAGAATGATCTAGCTTTTTGGGAGTTAACTGCTAACATGGCACATGATAGGGATCTGTGGAAACAAAGAATCCATGTAGCCGACTCCGTAAAAGGCTTAGTTGTTGTTTGTTGTTGTTGATGTTTTGAAGATTTAATATCTCTAACTGATGGACACAGAGACCTGGTCGGGTATGACTACGGGAAAACGTGACACAGGACAGGGGTGTTCTATCTATCCCGCAGCTGTCTCGAGATTCAAACCATCCGTTTTGACCTGGTTAAACAAAGAGGGGGGTTTGCATGTAATCTTAGATAAATGAGAGAGAAAGAGAGTGATCCGCCATTTGCACCCACCCCGTACTAGAAGCCTCTTTGTACACTCCGTTCCACCCTACCTCGTGGATCTTGGGGATCAAACTCCGCACCCACCCATACCTACCCTCTTTGTTACAATCCGACTCCACTTGTTCTACCTCACTTCAACCTATAAAAGTATTTTTTAAGAAAAGAATAGTTAATATTATATATTTTATACAAAATCCAAAATCCTTTTTATAATATTTTATATTATTGAACTAAAAGTCATTATGTGTATGTATATATATATATATATATATATATATATATATATATATATATATATATATATATATAATATATATATATACTTAGGTTCTAATAAATTTTAAAAAATCTCAATCATTCATGTTTCATAATGAATAATTGATATTTGAATCTATAAAGTAAAAAATATATGTATACTTTTTGTAAGTACACTTTATTTAAAATCCAAACTTCTCTTTATGGTATTTTATATTATTAAACTAAAGTTATTATACATATATATTTATATATGTATAATACTTAGGTACTAGTAAATCTTCAACCATTCATGTTTCATGATGGATAGTTGATATTTGAATTTATAAAATAAAAATTAAATGCATACTTTTTGTAGGTATACTTTATTTATATTTCGTATAAATAAACAGATATTTATATATTTATATTTATATTTATATTTATATTGGACACCTTTACAGGTTTTCCTCGTTGAGAGCCCGTCCCATGTTGAGGCAGGGCGGGTAGGAATTGCTATCCAAATTACAAGGCATATGTCAATGCTGTGTTTGTTATAGGCTGCAAATAAACAACCAGATATGCCAAGCCTGAATATTGAACTCCCAACCTTGACTTGAAGGTTCTTCTGAATGACCCTTAGCCAAGAGAGCTTTGTCAATTTCAAAAGCAAAAATACCCCAATTGTGCTTTTCAATTTCATCAGCGATTCGATCAGAGTGAAGCATCCAATTCTGCCATGAATGCTAAAGAATAAAGCTTACGATTCTGTTCAACTTGCAAAACGAGCATTCCTTTCTTTTCATTTTTCTGCGTGCTGATTTCTGTAAAAAAGCATAAGCTTTTCTGCAAAACAAACATCAGTTTCAAAGCATAGCCTTTATTCTGTAAAGAGCATTTACTGGCCAAGGGCCATCAAATTCAGCAGCAGTCACGTGTTTGCTGCATTCGCTCTTCGGTTTTTCCAACTCTCTCGTGAAAACTGATGTTGAAGATCCTGCAGTCAGAATGATAGCTCACCTCTCCAGGTTACTTGAATCACAAGTTTCAGGTTGTGAGTTCCATACCCAGGGGTGCATACCCAACTTCCGCCTTGCCATTGAAACCCAAAAAGAAGAAAATGAAATACCCTTTCCTGCTTAGGTCCAATATCTCTTTTTAGAGGCTTCATTCTTCCTGGATCTACTAAAATAACAGAAGAACTGCTGCTTATGTATGCTTGTTACCACTGTCCTTGTGTAACTCATTGGATTATATAGATGTCCCTTCTAAACATAGGTAAGTTCATGATCAGTCTCAAGTCCCGGTGTGCATGTAACACGAGTAGGGCAGCCAGTGGGGAACCTACGTTCAGGTGAAGTGGGATGTCCGTCCCACCAGAAATTTAAAAAACCAATGAAAATTTTATATGAGATTGCCGGATTCATTGCCATTATACATAGTTGACTCACTTAGAATAGTCATTATATACATCGTTCACCCACTTCAAATGGTTGAATAGACAGTTCGCCCCACCCCACAAAAATTTCTAAATCCACGATTGAGGGCAACGCCACCTTCAACATGGTTCATAGAAAAGGATAGATCATTCTGGGTTCAAGAAACGCATAACTCAATATTCATGTTTTAGGTAAAAATTTTAGAAATACAATTTCAGGAGCTTTTAAACTCACATATTCATGTTCAAGTCATATGATTTAATGAACACAACACGATGACGCCGCGGTCATTCGAACCGAGCTGAGATAAATGCAGCCAGGTTCATTGGCTGCCCCTAATTGGATTGGATGTTATGGTTGTTTGAAGCAGACACAGGAAGCCAGTTTCGAGGGGCATGTAGAAAATAGGCTTGCAAGATAGGTTATACATGCTTGTCTTTACATTTTTTTATAGTTTGTCTTATCCTTTGTTATGCTCACGCATTTTCTCTCACTATACGGTATGAAGCTTAACGAAAAACAATTGAATGGTAGTGGCGCATTTTGTCATTAAGGACAAATTGCAGAGGCGTGCATTGATAACCACTCCGACGTTTCAAGCTTCTGCAAGCAAAAAAGCATTAAGGTCGAGAGAGAGAGAGAGAGATGAATGACGATGAGAAGCCTCTGAGAAGGATCGTAGAGGCATTCAAGGATCTCTGCGTTTCCCTCGAGTCCCACAGTGTTGACGTCGAGGTCGCTCCCTTCTCGCACGCATGCTCCCTCGTCTCTGTCCTCTTCGGTTTCCTCGGCATCGCTTTCAAATTCGCCGAGATGGACTACGTTGCCAAGGTAAAGAACGAATCAAATTCACAAGAAAACAACGAATGCAGAAAATCCCATTTTTCCTTTTTGTTGCATTCGCTAGTTTGCTTTTGCGTCTTTCTTGATGGGGAATCGGCACCATCCGTAGATATTTTTGAATTGGGGACGAATTTTATCTGTTTCTGTGATTGTTTCGGCGGATTTTACATTGTTGTCGTCCTCATCTTGAAGATTTCTCCTTCGTCCTTGGAGGGTGGTGGTCTTTTCTAATTTTTATTTTTCCTTTTCTTTTATCCTTCATTTGGAATGAAAAGAAGCATAACAACAAACGTAAACGTCCATGCGAAATTTGTGGATTTTCGACCACGTTCCCCTTTCTAATTTTTGTAGTTTCTTGTTCCCCATGTTTCGTAGAATAACCATGCATTTCTTCCTTCTTACGGGGATAAATATTTCTGTGCTTATCACCACGCAAATTGGTTGCAGCTTAACTTAGTTCGCTTTGATTGCTATTTTAGTCCTCTACCACTTTGTGACATGGATCACTGCTATTTACTTTATTGGTTCTGTAAGAATTTCTCACCTTGACTTTGAAGCATTAGTTCCTGTTGGATTGAAATCTGTGATTCCTTTTCATTTTTAGGGGTTCTATTGACCAACATAAATGAAATTGAATCGTGCTTTCTGCTTATTTCTCTCTTCTGCTTTTGCCTATTGTATGAACTAAGGATGTCCACCAGGCATGAGGCCACGAGATGTTTTGGTGGATCTGTGGCCATATGAGGAAGGAGACCATATTTTTAAGGAGCCTATGAGTGATCAAGTTGTTCTGATGCCAAAAGAGAAAAAAATGAGAGACCCGTAAGGTATCACAAATTAGATGTACTTCAACAAAGGAATGGGAAAGCATCAAATTATTGAAAGGAAACAATAAAACATGTTCTTTATCTTGCCTTTTGGAGTTAAAGGTCAATATGACATGATCAAGCGTAATAGCACTGGTGACTAGCAATGCATGTATCTTACCACAATTAGCGGGAAAAAAGTTCTGTTTTTGTTGGTAGGACTGCGAGGTTTCTATATTTTCATCAAAATTCATTTCTTCTGTCTAATTTTCTTGATCTTCCTCAGTAGAGGTTTATATCCATTTTGTACCACATACATCTGTTACAAGAGGTTTGGAATTAAAGTGAATTTTAAAATTTTTGAATATGTAGCAACCTTACTTCCAAATCTACAGTTAATGGTTGAGTGCAGGGGAGACAAACTTTATGTTTCGAAAGCACATCCATCTTTGTCAAAGTGTCATTTACATGAATAAATACAACTTTTTCAAGCCACTCTCTCTTGAAGGAGATATCGTGTATTGGTTTCCATTGAAGGTAGAGACAAAGAGAGCTTCGTCAGAGATTAACTTGAGCTACCTACTTTGGGTTACCTGATAGGTCAAATTATTAGTCAAAGAGCTGTTTTAAGGAAGAACTGAAGAAAGTATCTGTAAATGTGTTCTGCATGAGAAGAAAGAGTAGTTTTTCCCAATCTTATCTTATTCAAGTAGCTGATGGGGTCCCCATCCTTCTCTACAAACATATGGATGCACTCATCACATATGCATGCACAAGCTCACATGCACAACACACAAACACACATCTATACATGCACATATGAAATACACCTGTTCTTTGACTTAGCTAGTGCATCTGTTTCCCATGGAGTGACCCTATGAATCTCTTTTGGAGTTTTGAACTGAGAATTTTCTATTTCTGCAACTTTTGTGGTTGGTCATTCTAAGATCAAAAGTTTATATATATATACATATATATATATATATATACATATATATACATATGGATGCACTCATCACATATGCATGCACAAGCTCACATGCACAACACACAAACACACATCTATACATGCACATATGAAATACACCTGTTCTTTGATATAGCTAGTGCATCTGTTTCCCATATATATATATATTTCTGCAACATATATATATATATACATATATATATATATATACATATATATATATACATATATATATATATACATATATATATATATACATACATATATATATATACATACATATATATATATATACATACATATATATATATATACATATATATATATATATATATATATATATATGTCTTAGTTTTCTGCAGAAAAGGTATCTAGGACTGGCACCCGAATGCTTTCATTTGTTCAGAATAGCTTTTGTAAGTGTTCTGGAGTTGAAAAATGATCAAAGAAATTTTATGAAAACAAATTTAGTCAATCCCAATAATGAGCATATCCTATTTGAATGTTTACTAGGTGAACATTAGCATGTATTGCAACTTAACCTGCTGCTGTAGATGTACTCTATGAGTTAGCCTCAGTAGAACATAAATCAAACAAGCAAATTCCTGGTTTTGTAATAAATTCTTAAACTATGTTATGGTCTTTCTTTTCTTGGGTTCGTCATAGACTTGTTTTTTCCATAGAATATGTTGCAATTGGATAAAGTCACGATTTACAGTCATCTTCCACTGTCTGTTACAAGTGATGAAATTAAGTCATCCTGTTTCTTTTTCCTGCATAGTTCTTGCCTCCGCAGTGCATATTTTGAAGTTTATATACTGGCTGAATAGGTTGGTGATCTTCAGAAGGCATCAAAGTCGGTTAAAACATTGAACCTCCTGCTTGATCATGATATTCAACAGAATACTGTGAGGAAAGGTGGTAGCCATACTCGCAACCTTCTTCGTGTTAAACGCGGACTTGACATGGTTAGAGTTCTATTTCAGCAAATACTAGTTACCGAGTATGTCTCGATACCTTTTCCTTTTCCTTTTTCCTGCGTGTGCACTTTCTTTTTCTTTGCTTTTTCCTTATCAAATGCTTTGAGTGCTACCAGTCCATTTAGACTATGACAAGTGCATAAAGTTTAGGGTTTCATTCCATAGCCACTTGGCATATTAGAAAGACATGAAATTGTCATGTTAATGATATTATTGATTTTAAAAAGCAATGTATATTTTTCATTAAAATGATTGCATCAAATGAATACCAGCATGCTAACCTAGTTTGCAAAAAACCACGCGTTTCTTTTCTTTTATTGACTATTAAGTATACCTGTATTGGTAAATACTAAGGTCATTATTCTTTACATCTGGTTTCCAGCTTTCTAGAATGAAACTAGAGAACCTGGACCCTTGATATTGTGCATAAAATATGGGACAGTCAACAGTGCATTGTGCATTTGCACTGTAATCAAGTGTTAGCCAGTTCATCGAAGACCTTTTCTTGAGATTAAGCATTCAATTCAATTATCAAGAGGGGAATGAAGAAAAGATTATAACATGACTAAAATTTTCTTTTACATTTAGTTGTAGGTGCTTTGGCTCACCTGTTTTGATAACTACCATTGCTTTGATCTCTCAATGTATGAGTAAGAGAAATGTGCTTCCCGTGTCATCATTAGTTTGAGTTATTACACTTCGAAGGGGCCCAATGGGTATGTCTGACACAGTGCACTTTTGTGGATACAATTACTTTGAAAAATACAACCTACTTTGAAAATCATGGCACGTTTTTAAGCAAAACTGTTAAATACATTGGCTATTCCTTGAATATGATAATCCTCAGTTGGATATTTGCGTCAGTTTTTGCATCTTACTGTTTGTTGCTTCCTTTGTTAGGGGGAATACGCTTAGAGAGCCTGCTTCAGTGGCTTATGCACAGGTCTTTGCTCCTTACCATGGATGGGCTATCAGGAAAGCCGTTGCTGCCAGCATGTATGCTCTTCCAACCAGGGTCCAGCTCTTAAAGAAGCTAAATGAGGAGGGTAAGTCCATTATTAGAATAACAATGACGAACTTCCATAGCCTGATAATCGATCATAAACTTTCTCGTGCCTAGTTAAGAAGGACCTCTTTATCCTCTGCTCGTATGCTAACTTAGCTTTCTAGGACCGGTTCGCAATTTAATGTAATGGGATATGCTTATGCTAATCTCATTAGTGTCGTTCATTTTCTTCTTCATTGCTTATCCATGTCATATCCCGGATTTTGTGTAAATTATCCAGCACAACTCAAGGCTGTAAATGATTTAAAATGGTCTTTGCCGGAGAAGGAATCCTAGCTTATTGCTTCTACTGAATCTGCATGTCCTCGTTTATTGTCAATGACCGTTTGAAGTGTTGATGTAATGAGCTGATTTTGCTTCTTGCAGAGGATTCAGCTAGGATTTTGATGCAAAGTTACGTGACTGCATCTGCACCAATTATAAACTACATTGACCAACTCTTCTTCTCAAGAGGGTTGGGAATAGACTGGTGAACTATCTGCTGTATCACCACTTTGGGTAATTATTTATTCCATTACTTAGCAAACAAATTTAGTTGCAGTCTCTTCAAAACTTATCATACAAAGGTTCTGTAACAAGTGTTTGTAATAAAATAAGTTTAGATCTCTCTCTCTCTCTCTCTCTCTCTCTCTCTCTCCTTTGCTGATAGAAGCTCATTGATGAGGATTTTTTATCCTACCGAAATCATCTTCTCTTTAGTGTATGCATAAGCCAGTAATCTGCGTGCATATTCAACACCGTTGAATTATTATTTCTCCCTAATCGGCAATGCGGATAAAATCTGTGGTCGTGGCCCTTTTTAGAAAATCAGCATCCTTCTACGGGTCCTACGCCAAGCATGTTTATTTAAAGTAAAACACTACTATCAAATAGGATTCATCGAGTTTTACAACTTTAAAGTAAAATACAAGTTATGGTGGCCGGATCTACTGAACAAACCCAATCTAAATGGTCCTATTTGGTGAGGAAACCTTCCCTAATTCGTATGGAGTTTCCATTGTCCACAACCTTCTCTTTTAAAACGATTCAGTTCTAGTTCATGGGTCTGGATCCTTATCCAGACTTAGATTCCTAAGGCTTTGAGTCTAATTTTTTGTATTAGGATTTAAACCTAAATCCAAGATGACGATATTTATGTACGTTGACTCAATAATCATGGTGAACTGATGTGTCCTGTGTTAATTATGTGCTGCCCTTAAGCGACGAGTATAATTCAAACTCAATCTTCCTCAGATTCACCTGGCCGTCCTGGGATATGAATTAAGCTATGAAGGAAGAAATATAGTGGTTGCCAACTTGCTAGGATCTTGATACACGAAGACTGAGATTTTTACGTTTATAAGAACGTAAAATTTGAACGGCCTAATATTTTTAGTGACAATAACAAAACAGATCCAAGAATTAAAGATTAAAGGAACGCCGAATTTGTTCCACACATCCAGCAATGAGACAGCATGTCCTCTAAATATGGCCCTTATAAAATTAAAAGAATAATTAGTCCTTAAATTTAAGAAACCTAAATGGGTGGGAAACCAGAATTCGTGTCTGGCGAGTTTCCTTGTAAACCTTGAGAATATAATTAGTTGCCAAATAAATAAAATTTATCAATCTCCTAATATGAGATGTAGGTATGTAGGCCAACTTTTCCCAAGTTGTTCCGATCACAAAAGGGCAAAAGGTTAGTAGCACGCTGGCTTCTATCATCTTGATAAGCTAGCTAACCGAAGGGCCATCCGCCATTCCTCCCAATTGCTTCCTGTTATCAGATTCTTCTCTCGGCTTGCTTTGATCTAAGACGTCCATATTGCCATATAAAATGTGTCCTCAATACTTTAGTTAAAGAGCCTATGAAAGAGGGAAAAGTAGAAAGTTCGCCACAAATCCTTTTAAGTGTTGTTGGTTCCCCAGATCCTGTTGTGTGAATGCAAAGGAAGCAAACTGACCCTCCAAGGCTCATCTTGTGACTGCCCTTCCATTAGAAAGAGAAGGGAAGAACAATGCAAGGGTCAACCATAGGAACCACATCAAACTGATGCATGCTTAAAACTTCTAGGTTCAATCAGCATACATTTCCATGCAAAACGTAGCCCAAAGGGAGATTAGCATAGTGGAAAGGACCTTTGGTTCCTAACGTTGGACCTCTCCACGGGGTTGTTTAAATGCCCGAGATACAGTTTTGTTCAGGTCAAGAAGGAAAATCAAATGTTTGTTATGTGGTCCACGGCTCTTTTATCATTCAGATGTCAAAACCGACAGTTTCTAAATTTCCAGAAATGATTGGTCAGAGAAATCATCAGCAAAAAGGCGAACAGAACTCCAATTTAAACTAAGATGCCATTTGAATGATGAAAGATAAGAAAGATGAAGGTCTCTAGCCAGAAAACGCAACTAGATCACTACAGATGAAAAGGTTCAGTATTTAACAACATTCTTTAAGAGTCACAACAACTTAATATAAAACGAGAGGTTGTAGACACAAGGCCAGGCCTTTTACCTCCCCACGTTGTCGCTCCCAGCATCTGACAAGATAGTCACCCTCCTCGCAGTCTTCAGGAACTCGCTGCAGTAGAAACGGATACAATTAATACTCATTGTAAAATCTTCCCAGTTTCTACGCATCAAAAAAGGGGAGAAAGTGCATTGTATATTTTCACACAAAGTAATTTGCAATAGATGCCGCAATATTCCTGTAATAAACATTCAAAGATAATTCTCATGGTTTCATAGTTTTCAGAGAAGTGGAGACGGCACATCTAAAAATTGCGTAGGAAATAACAGCTCCTGCTCTCTTGAGCTCTAATCTCAAGCAAGTTGCTACCATTTATGCCAAGGAGAGGGCCCCTAAGGTACTCACAAGAAGTGGAAGCTTGGGAACCAATCTAAGGACCACTAGGGCACGAACCCATCGGTTGGCCAGGTAGATTCAGATCTAATCCATACCATGAAATCAAGCACTTGCTTAATACCAAGACTGCCAATAAATTGGGCAAGTCTACTCATTGATTCAATAAGTAGATCCAACAACAAAACAAAAACATGAATGAAGGTTTATCTAACAAGAACTTTTAACACCATAATCAATAGCAATAGCACTTCGAAGAAAGTTATAATCAATGAGGGAATGTAAATAACCAAATATTTCTTTCAAAGTATTGAGATGGGAAAAACTACCTATAGGGTTCATCCCCAGCGTGCCTAGCAATGCCGTTAGCATCTCTGTAAAGCACTCGACCAAGCATCTCAGATTCATCAACATCAAACATCTGCGCCAGCAACTTGTAAAGCTCTTCATAAGCCCCAAATGAAGAAAGGTCCAGGCTCCGACCAATATCCTCAGATTCCATGAAGACTTTGCAATGGCCATTGATCCCATCATCACAGGGCTTACCATTAAATCCATATGCCTCTGATTTGAGATTGGACGGCTTCTCCTTGGGCCAAGAAAAGCCAGCAAATTTCTCTGAAGTAATAGAAGCATCAAAATAATTCTTGTAAGGGATCCCCAAACCTAGATTATCAGATAAGTTCATCTTGTTAATAGATGGATGGTTATTCTCCATATTACTGGTAAAGATGCCTTTGTTGGTAAGAACACTGGTACCAAATCTATTCACTGCATAGTCCTGTGACTGCTTTTTCATGGCATCAGATCCTTGTGGTTCTTTCATGCCAATAGGCTGGCCAAAGAGCATTATCTGTTCAGCCATTTCGGAGGGCTTCACATGACCTGCATCTGCCGACTTTTTGCTGCTCAATGGAGGGCTAGAACCAGAGAGCATACAAGAAAGACTGTCGTGCCCGCTAGAGCGGTCCTGGGAAGAGGAGTTCCCCATGAAAAGCTCAGTTGAAATAGGGGCAGAATCAAGAGCCCTTTCCTGATAGGTGTGCATGCTATTAAGCCATAAACTCAAACCAAACTTATTCGGGCAGTAGCCCGAGAGTGGAAAACCG
Source organism: Brasenia schreberi (assembly GCA_036023115.1). Lineage (NCBI taxonomy): Eukaryota > Viridiplantae > Streptophyta > Magnoliopsida > Nymphaeales > Cabombaceae > Brasenia > Brasenia schreberi. The sequence continues at coordinate 5,756,458 of JAYKKT010000078.1, read as the reverse complement.
TAGTGACCATGCCTGGCTCCCTGTATGCCTAAAGAAACATTATCTGGGAGTCTCTGCCACGGGTTGGTTGACCCGAGCATATTACCAGCTAGAGCACCAGCCGGGAGGGAACTGGTGATACCATGAACATCCTGTGGAAACTCAGGGTACTGGGAAACCCTTAGCTTCTTCTTAGGAAGTGCAAATGGACACATTTGGATGCCTGGTACACTGGAAACAACCTCAACCAACCACGGGCTAACTTGTTTCACATTTTGCAGCAGATCTGGCTCATCCCATGTCACCTGAATAAACAAGGAACGTAAGTGCTCATGGACACCGGAGCACAAGAAGAAAAAGCGCTCGCTATATCTAAAACAAAGAAAAGTCGCAAAAGCTAACGGGTAAACAATGTCCTATCATAAACATCCATGATTTACAAAACCTAGTCATAAGCGCCTTTTCCAAAGCAAGGCTCATACAGTATTTAAAAATCATTTGAAACGAAGAGAAACAAACCAAATACAAAACAAGCAACACAACCACCAACTAAAAGACATTGACAAGTCTTGATATCTTGAACAATGAAGCACTTGTATGACACAGAAGACTACCAGAAGCTACTCGTTTGGAGGCCATATAAGAACTGGCTACGGCAACATTTAGAAAAATGTGTACCTGAAGAAGTCGCCATGGTGAGTTAGGCCAGTTCATCGGATCCGCAGAATGCACAGAAGAAATTGTTCCCATAAACCAACTGATCCTAGAAGAATCATCTGTTTCGAAGGCCATCTTAAACCTCATTCCCGGCTCCCAGTGCATCCTCATAGAAGCATTCACAGCACTGGCTTGCACGCAGAACTCCGGACTGCTCTTACGGGGGTAATAAACCACTTCAAAGGGTCGTCCAGCCACCGCCAAACTACACGCCTCAATCACGTCCTTCCCACTCACCTTACTCTCCTCCCTTGAAAACTCGTTATTGTTCGGTTTCACCATCCTGTTTCCGTCGTCTCTCAAAAACATGGAGAACCCAGAACCATTTACGCCGTTCCCCGTCTTTCCGTCCCATCTAGGACTCCGGAAAGGCAATGCGGAACTCGCAGCTGACGAAAACCATGACGATGAAGCCGACGAAGAATCGCTGGTCATTTTATTCGATCTTCTCAGTCCGACGCAAAGCTCGCCGCTTGCCGACCTCAGGAATACAATGGAATCACCAGCAATGAGCTTCTTCTGGTTCACAAAGGTGCTCCAACCAGTAGTCAGAAGGTGGCGCCGCGGCGTCCCCCGGTATATATGCCTGAACTTCCAGACCTCGCCATGAACGTCCTTCGCGAGCACGGTCTGGACAGGCGGATCCATCGAGTAATCAAGCTTGGGGAAGATGGTCTCTGCGCAGTAGCGCGGCACCGAAAACCCGCCCCCGTTGTTTGCATCCGATTGCGTCAACGTCTTCGCGAATGAGGATGGTTTCTCGGCATCTAATCCGCTATTTTCACTGAGACTTTCATCTTCATCTGCGTCCCCAAACCCGTTTTCGAGGCCTCTTAAAGGAAACAGTTTCAGCTTCACAAAAACCTCATCGGTCTCTGTATCCGCCATGAGCTTCACATCCCCTATCCTGCAGGGAATGAAAGGCGGGAACCTCAAAGAGGGTGGGAGTTCGAATCCGCTCCCGGCATGCTCCGCGTGCCCTTGAGGGAAGTAAAAGACCTTGGTGTTAACCTTGTGAATCTGGGCCATGCCACCGGCGCAAGCAAGCCATAGTTGAGCATCCAGGCATCTCTCTCTGTCCTTGCTGACATTGAAGATCTCCTTTGAAGAATCCCAAGCATTAGACATGTTAGAAGAAGCACACTCCCCACAAGAACCCCCAAGATTTCGTTGCCAAAAACTAAACCTAAACCCCCTTTTTTGTCAAAGGAAAGGAAAGGCGGAATCGTTACCAGAAACTAGTGCATTTCACTCTGAAACATGAAGAGAGGAGAAGATACAAGCTCAGAAAACGGCCAAAGCCAAGAAAAGACCTCAACTCAAAAAATCGGCGCCCCTCGCGGCGAAATCTCTCCGGAAAGTTCAAAAAACAAACTCTTACTCCACCGACAAAACTACAAGAAAATTTCACTGCTTCAGACGAATCAAAGAAACAAAAATGCCATGAATCGAACCCAAAAATTGAGACTCTGAACGGTTCTACTCTTAGGTGCCATCTCCTCGTCCCTCCCGTGTATTTTCCCTCATTCAAGACTACCAAATCAACAGAAACGGACAGACGGAACTCCCCGAAAGACAAAAGAACGCGTAATAGAGCTCGCAATCAAGAGAACGAACTAACGGTTCCCAGAAGAAAAAAAGACTCTCCTACTGACTCCTCAACTCTTTTTTGTCGATCGCTTCAGAAGCAGAGGAATGTGAGAGAATCGCGCAATATAACCACCAGATCTGAAGACGGAGCGAGGGAGACAGATCTTACACCTGTTTGTCTCAAATTCCCCATCCCCCCGATTCCCCGATCACAGAGAGAGAAGCGTAGCTGAGTCGGAGCACACTGAGTTCTCTCCAGCGAGAGATCGTCGGGATAGGGTCACTGTGGCGCCCGAGAGAAGCTACACGTGGTGCGGTTTCTCTCCTTTTCCGGTTCTTCCTCCGTGAGAGAGTGAACCAAGGGGGTTGAAGGAGAAAGATTTATATGAAGGGCGAGTGTGGTTGGGTTAACTTGACCAGATTAACCCAAGTTAAAATGATCTTTCTTTGGCTTTACCCTTGTCTGAGGTACGCCGCACCTAACTCGTGTCCGAAATTGAACTTGGATCTCTACCATGAACTTATTTCTTATCTACACGACCCGGAATATAATGACTATAATACCCTTAGACTTCCGTTCAATTCTACTCAGTTTTTTTTTTCGTCAACGGGTCAGGTCTTACCCGAGATTCATTGGATATCAGGTTTACTCTCCATTTTAGATTAAACATTTAGACCATCAGGCTGGATTCTGGTCGAGATGGCCTCGAACCCAAAAGAAACCCACACAATGTACGTGCTAACCATATTGCTCCTTGCTAGGTTGAGAGTTTGATACTTAATGTGCAATTGCTATAGCTAAGTAGCGGATTTATAAATTTGTTTAAGGCGAAAAGGATCCAAATATGGGTACGTTCGAAACTTATAAATTTTCCAGACCCCATCGCAATGTGGATCCACCGCTGGTATAGCTACTAGTCTCATTCGGGCGTGCTTATGAAAAAATAAGTAACTAGTAAACGATGACGCCGATACGTCGAGTATCTTGCATGAATGAGAATTTAGCTGCTACAAATTGGAATCTCGAGATAATCTCCAAATGGAGTTAAATTGGAGGTTATTGCTAGTGTGTAATCGATCTTGCTCCTAAATCCAACTCGAACCTGAATCTGGATATCAGACTCTAGAATACTACATCTCTTAATGGAACCGAAACTTTTGGACCTTCTAAGAGTCAAAGGCATAGACTAGTTATATTCATATTAAGGACGTTTTAGTCGGAAAGGAAGGGTGTTTTGGGCATTATGAAAATTGGACTGCCAAAATCCCGTGCACGAAGCACGAGGAGTGGGGTACAACTGTGATTTTTGGAACTCTCATGGGTGAAAGGCGGACGGTGGAATGTTGAAATTACGAAATCAGGCATAGACAGGTCGAGAAAGACGAAGATAACCCTGACGTACGACATTCCCGGGATCCGAAGCCCTGTCTCCGCGCGAGGGCCCACAATTTTTGTCGTATTTGTAGAGTCAAAACGCTACGCGCCCGACCCGACCCGATCTCTCTGCTAGGGCTTTTCCGTCCTTGACCTGCTTTGGAGGGGTATTTATGTAATTAATGGCCATCAACTCTCTCAATCGAACCTTTATTACGGTAAGAGGAAATTCCGTGTCTTCTTCACCCAAGTGTGCGGACCACGTGAGGCTCTTCACACGTGTGGAAACAACCCGAAAAGGCGAGCGTAGTCGCCAGCTCAGGTCACGAGTCACGAATTGGATCCGGGTCCTCCCTTATCGAAATCGAGTCTGACCTAATCCAATACCAATTTTCTTATTCGGGGTAAGTAAGGTTGAGTTAGGCCCAACTCACCGGCCTGCTCCACCACATATGAACACCCTACGAATCGAACTTGAGGCATTCTACTTAAAGCTTCTTTCAAGTGGACCACTAATTACGAGATTGGTATTGTCACACCCGCTCGGGTCGTGACCACGACCCGGCCCGAGCCGATGCCACATGATCGCTTCTCATGCGGGCGTGATGGTGAGCGTAACCAAATACAATACTAATTTAATTGAAACTCAATGAAATATCTAACTGAAATAAATATTCATATCAAAGTTCTAAACAACACGTCCAAAATGGTGCGGGACCCACCTAACAATAACCCCGAATAACAAGATTTTATAAATCGTTTTACACTTATCATATCATCTAAAATAAAAATGCATCTCTATCAAACTCCTACTCTGCTCCGTGTGCTTACGAAGTGCTAGCTTCAGGATGAGCTGTAAAACAATGGGATGAGCTCCTATACACAACTCAGTAGGAAGGTTGTTTGAATCCCCTTCAACGGTTGTGCATTGACAGCCATTCCTGTCTCTACACAATAACTTTGTGCAGTAACGCCCGAGGGCGTTACTGCACTTGGCCCTCTTTCAGGCAGGTCTGGATCCAAGATCCTGACCACCCGACTCATTACAGGTAATGCATAATCGAGTTTGACTAATTAGGGATGGCAATATTGACTTGACCCATGAGAACCAACCCAAACCCATTAAGACATACTCAGTTTCACTGGGTTCAAATTCATGGCGGGAAAATCTGAATATCTATGACTGAGTATGGCTCAATTCAATCTAAAATACCGTGACAAAGTTCAAGATGAGGGAAGATATCAAAGACTCTTTATCTATCTTACAGTTACTCGTCCAGACATTACAAATGCAGTGGGATCGTAAGTAGGTTCATGCTTGTATTTATATGTGTTGCATTTGCTTATCTTGAGCTTATTACCCTGAGAAACGACAATGAGGAGGTTTGTGTTTAAACCATCTTAAATCTCCAATTAGGTCTGTATCATTGAAGGGTGCGTAGGCTTTGGCCTAAGTATGGACATAAGAATGTTCATTAAACCACAGTTAATGTAGTTGATTATAAGGTTGTGATAGAAGGAAGCTGACATTATATTGAATGGGCAACCAATGTGCAGATCAACTTTTGCTTCATAGGGTCTGAACTTACCTCATGGTCTGTGACAGTGGGCTTCACTACCACAGTTCCTTAAAGGATGTTTGATTACAAGGCTTGAGACTCCAAAACTAGAACTACAATCCCAATTTTGCTTGTAATCAAGTGCGAGTCTCGATACGCAATAAAAGCAAAGTCCTACAACCCTGTTTTTTACGTGAATATGAGACCTCCAGGATGCTTGTGAATCCATTAGAATCTCCAAAAATTCTAGATATTTGTCATTTCATTTATGTTGTTGCTTTACGTATATGTATGTAATTATGCATTACTAGAGTTATTAATGGAGGCATAACTCTATGGTCAATAATAAAAAAAAGTTAATGTTGGTTTACATGCCACATGGGTTCATCAATCATGCTTCAATTGTGTTCTAAGATCACACTTTTCCTTCAAATTAAAAGTTAAGAAAGTGGTCACAATCATACCAAAAGTAGAAAAGGAAAAGTTACAGGAACACTGGCTTATTCTAGGATACCAGCTTACAGATTTTTCATTTCATATATAAAAAGATAAAACTCGAATAATTCCATTAATGTACATCTTATATAGCTGAAACCATCACTGGCTTATGCTCTTATGAGAGTGGCACAGCACGTAGAACCTTGTATTATCATGTCATATGATTTAGAAATTAAGAAGCTTTTGCTTTTAAAATCATGTTAATTACTAAACCTGCGTGCTCCTCCAAACAAACAGTCTTCTTTAAAAGGGTCATTCTCTTACTTTTGGCAATTGTAGAATGTGAGGAGACTAATGCCTTGTGCAGGCCATGCGATATTATGCATGTACATATCCTTTCATGTATATCGGGGTCTGTCCTTTTCAGAATTTGCCATCCCTATATCGAGTCTTTCTTCAATGACTAGTGTTTGCTGCTATGTTTGGATTCTTTCTTGGATGACCCAATAATAATGTATTCAAAGGTTGGGCCCTACAAAAATGACGCACGACCCCCCCCCCCCCCCCCCCCTCTCTATATATGTATATATATATATATAAGAGTCGTTGAAATCATTGTTTTTCGAGGATATGAATATAACAATTTTTTTTTTTTTAATTACATTCATATCACTTAAAAGTAATAAGTAAGCATAAGTAGGCATGACAAAGATGGGCAAAATCTGGTATTCATATATATATATATATATATATATATATATATATATATATATATATATATATAAAAGAAATTAGTACATGCACCCATGGATATATGCTTAAAGATTCTCAAAGATCTCAATCGGATGATCTTAAAGACTAATTGTTAAGATCTTGAAATAAAAAGCAACTTGTACCGGGTGTATTATTGGATTGTTTAAGTATTAATATATTTTTTTACTTTTGAGATTTGAATTTCAATCACCGATCGAATTATTGAGATTTAAAAGCATGTTTAAGCATGAATTGATGATATATATATAACTATGTTATACTCGGTGAGTATGGGTACTCGTAGTGTAAAATGGTGGGTTATGGTGCCCACCACTTTACACCATTTTATAACTATTGAGTATGTTATTCATTGAGTATAACCTAATTTTATATATATATATATATATGGGTAGATATGAGAGAGCATGATATACATACACACACACACATATTATATATATATATATATATATATATATATATATATATATATATATATATATATATGTATATATATATGTATATATATATATACATAATATGTATATATATATATATATATATATATAATATGTATATATATAGGGTATGGTATGAGTGTAGATGATATACATACACACACACACACATATTATATATATAAAATTACGTTTTTACCACATAAAAGCAATGGTTGGGCAGGTTCCAGTTTTCTATCTATGTATATATCTATATATATAATTAAAATAAGATGGTTTCTTGGATACAATCATGAAGTTCAAATTAATTATAGTGGACATTTTATAATCGCTTTTATTGTGCATAAATATGAGAATCAAGCTGTAATGAGTTGTAATATGCAGCATCAAGCAGTTCTTTCTCAGTTTGAAAAGTGCATTAATTATTATTGGGGTTCATCTTCTGAAAAACGATTCAAAATGGATTAAACTAACAAATGACAATAAATAAATGTCTCAAAATAGTTAGGAATAAATCAATCACAAAGAAAAGCATCCACTACCACTACTTACAATGTTAGTGGTGTTTTTTTTCCTTTACTGAGAGAAAGTCCTTGAAGAGATGCTTTCTGAAAACCATCTTTGGAGATTGGGAACTCTTCCATTATAAACTTATCAATTAAATGAAACACGCACGAAAATTCCTTATTTACGCCGTATGAAAGCTCGCCTCTAAGGAATGAAACCTTGTATTGGTTGCAAAAGGTTTTAAAATCAGTTTACATTCTAAAAGTATATTGGGTATATGCTTGATATAAACCATATTTAACTCACCAACCCAAACAAACCCCATTCATATTGTTTCATTTCATTAAAAAAATTAAGAAGAAACTCTTGGAATCTTTTTTAACCCTTTTCTCTTTTGGCACAATGTGGTGGCCAAGAAAGCCAGATGGGTACCCATGTATGGAATTCATGACCTTGAGCTTGTGAGTCAGCCTCCTAGACAGATGAGCTATTGCTCAATGTCTTCCTTTTAACTAAGTTGGTGTTTAAGTTTAAATATCAAATAAAAAAAGTTGGTGTAAGTGTAAGAAGTACTTATATAAATTAGACATTTACATGAAGGATTGGCTGTGTTTGAGATGTCAAATAAAAAAAACTGGTGTAATTTTAACAAATAAATACTTTTATAAATTAGGCATTTATATGAACGATTGGGTGTGTTTATTGAGTTGCCAGTGTCCTGTTCACATTCCCAACATGACGTAAAGAAAAAAAGGGATGTCTGAATTAATGTGTTCTGGATTTTTGGACCTTCTTCCTTTAGTGGGTAGGCCTATGGCTATGGCTCTGGTGAATTAATTGCAGAAGCAATTATTCATGGCCTATTTTTGTCACATTTTATCTTTAGGAGGGCAGACAACATGCACCAACATCACACATGGTTCAGCCAACACCAATGAAAATGATGTGGGTGGCCCTCCAATTCACACACAAATATCACAGCTTGTGTCAACATGACCCATGGGTCCAAAACCAATCTCTTTCTTTCTCTCTCTCTCTCTCTCTCTTCATTTTTCATGTAAGAAAATGAATGCATCTCCATCCACTTAAATGAAGAGAAAAGGACCCAAAACATTAATATACCCTTATGAAATTGATCACTTCTAAAGTAACTATAAAACTTCTTAGTTGCGTAACTAAAGCATGATAGGCAAAGTTAATATTAGGGTCCACAACATATTTGCATGACATGAAAACCCAACAAGAGGACAACATGCAAGACTGGTGCATGTGCCTACAATAAGATATTAGCATCACAAACTCATTCATTCTCATTTGTTTTTTTGGTATGACCGTAATAAGGTTGTTTTTTATATTTTCTATAATACTCTTATAACTTTTTAAAATGATACTCATATCCTCAAAAGGTAAGTAAAATACACAAGAATGTATTGTGAGAGGTTTGCATGATCTAATTTTCATATATATAAAGAGAGTGGTATATACTTGATCTTATCAATGCTTAAATCTACTCAAACATCAATCACGATCAACGGTGGAAATTTGAAATAAAAAATAAATTGTATTGTTGTGCATTAAATGCGAGTACAAAAAAAATAGAATAGTATCGCATTTATTATAGGGTGGAGATGTTTGAAATGATTTAAGTATAAACCACTTTCTCTCTATAAATATATGTGCGTACCTACACACACACACACACACACACACACACACATATATATATATATATATATATATATATATATATATATATATATATATACTTAGTCAAGATATGCAAGAAAATGTATAATTGTTCTTCTTGGACACGAGCTTGTGATGCACAAGGAGACCCACATGATTGCTTCTCTCCTTATGAAATGCAAGATAATTTTAATATGGCCTTCTTCATATAACATTGCTATTCAGAGACGTGTGCTGTCAGCACGCAATATCAAGAAAATGTTAGAAAGAGGATTGCTTAATTACTAAGGAGAACTAAAAGCCAATCAAACTATTTAGATATAAGTATCAGCAAAGCCTTTATAAAGCTAATACTACAAATAGCACCGAGAAATAATACTATAAATACTTCATTCCGATGTATATCATGGATTTTATTAGGTTTAGAAAGAGACAATCCAAAAATAAAGACAAATTTCAAACCCTTTTGATCAGTTTCATAAAGTTTTGGTGATTTAAAAGCCTACTCCCACTAAATAAACCCTTTCGGGCATGATGGTGTCTTCAGTTTGCCCGAAAAACCCGAAATTTTGCCCAAAAAAGTAGATTTATAAACAGACCCTTTGGAACAGGATGGTGGGGTCAGCTTGCATGGAAGAATAATAATTATGCCAAAACCATGTAGTATTATTGCTTAGACAATAAGCTAATCCATAATTGTTTTATCATTTTGTGCAATCTTTATATGTTAGGAATTATAGGGTCTTCTTCATACTACATCAAGGGCAATATAATGATGTTAATGAGAGAGTATGTCCACTGGGTGGACCCTATCATTCCTCTCTTTCCTTCTCTCTCTTATATGAAAACAAGATCCTTCTTACTTATGACATACCCACCCGCTGCATAAGTGTAATTTATATATTTTTAAGGTATTTTAAAAAGTATGAAAGATATTTGTACAACATTTATGCCACTCAAAAGCAATAAGTGGACAAGATTCAATCACTATATATATGGGGAGGGGGCATGCTATACTTATGAAAATGATTTTTATCAATAAAGTATTTTAAAAGATGTTACACTTAAAAACAAAGAAAACCACAGAATTGTGTCGTGTTACCCCAGTCTAGAGCCTAAGCCCATAATATAGATCAGTTAATGCTGGACCCAGTCCATATGTTTCTGGACAGACAAAGATCTGGATTTTTGGGGAACACCCAGCTGGAGAAGCACCCAGAACCGCAACGGGCACGCCTTGGCCTAGGCTCAGCTGGTCCCTCAACTACAGACTAAGAGTACCAACCGACATGACCTGGGTCGGGCTGGACCACCCGGCTCAATCATGTGCTGCCCGTGCCTGGGCTCCAAAATGGTCCACACCTATTAAAAGATAACATGCTTCCGTGACCAAAGCCGACTGAGCCTAGGTCCTGCTCAACGGGCTCCAACTGCACCTACGAAAGGGTCCACAGGGTGACCTTGAATTTGTTTTTTCGTTCAGATTCAAACTGGTAAGACCAATCAAACTTGTTTCGTATCCAAATCCTTTTGAAAGTTTGGTTAAATCTATGTCGAAATAAGGTTGCCTCATTCAAGAAAGGTAGGGGTAGCAGTTTTGGACAAGACATAATAATAATAATATGATGTAATACGACTCTAATAATGTTTGCCATTTTGTATGATTATTTATCATTAAAAATTTATAACATTTATTTTTAAAAGAAAGAAGTACTGATACCTATAAAAATATGTGTACTTTTTATTTTTTTTTACTTTTTGAATTTAACCATTTATATCTCGTATATATTGTTGGGTTTTCAAAAATATGATAAATATATAACATGACAAGCATTTTAAAACTTTTTCATAGTATCTATTTAGGCTTAGTACTATCAACACAATAAAGAACCTGTATCCAAAACTGAGTGATCTGTTTCTGACCCAACATGAAAGAAGACACCACAAATTTCAGGCTGTTGCATAGATTATAGAAAGTGAGCTTGAAGACGACGAGAATATGCATGTTCTTCTCCACCCAAAGTATCACATGAAAAAATCCATGACCATATATCGAATGGCGGACTCATTTTAAGGGAAGTCGCTCAAAATAAAAATAAAAATCTTATGTTCATCATTATATAAGAAAATACAAGTGTTTCGTAGATATGAAATGCAAATACGCCCAACAAAATTTGGTGAGTCGTGGGTGTATATAATTGCCGCTGTTAGCATCCTACACAACAACACATCCCAAATGAGCTACGTCGCATGGACACGTTTCCGATGTCAGATTTGGACCCAAACTCATCAAACGACATGAGTCCGATTAGTTGGATCCAATAAGTGAAACCCGGATCCAATAAGTCAAACCCGATCTTCGCGTCTGAGTCTAGAGGGTAAAATCGTCACTCAAGCAGAGTCGGACATAAATGTCGTTTACTGCAAAAGAGAAGGGTACATTCGACCATTATGGGTCCCATCTGCAAACGTGGCATTCTGGCCCGCACGGAAGAGGCGGCAGTATGTGCGCGTCTTCTGACGTAATCAGTGGGGCCCGCTCCCTCGAGGCCCGACGATGACGTTGACGTGACGAGTCAGGAACGGGGGGACCCACTAACTGACGTGGCCTTATAGACAGCGACGTGACGGGGGAACAAAGTGTCTGAGCTGACTGACTGCCCTTATCTTCTCGTTAATCCCACATAGGTCCCTAACTCCTTTAGGGGTAAAATAGGTACCTACCGAAAGATGAGGTCGTGAAATGAATGCTCGGCTTCCAGACGGGAGTTATTTTCTCCCTTGCACATTCTGCTTGCCTACGCCTTTTTTCAGTTACAATTACAAAACCGGACCGAGTAACTCCGAACTTGGACGAAAAGGGGTTCCGTTTTGGTTTTGCACGAAGATGTCTTGACCGTCGAAGGGTATGTTAGTCATTCTAGTCAGGGTTTTTTGTTAATCCGATCGGGTCGGGTCGGGTCGGGTCCCCAGACTCGTACTGAAGCAACCAAGTACAGCGTTTGGTGACAAAAGAATGCATCTACAGTTAGTCGGGTGCAACCTGGTTAATATATGCAGCTGGGTATGATTTATGAGTGTGTAGGGAACCTAGGTCTTGGATCATGATCCAGTTCGGTTATGATCCAAACTCTCAACGCAAAACCAATACATTTTCTTCTATCTCCTTATAGGGATCTAGATCCGGATCTTGTGCTAACCTTCCAATTTTGTGTCAGGCTTGAACCTACCTGTGTCCAAGGCAAGTAGGTCTAACACGTTGACACGGCAACCTCATAGTTCCGGTTTGGGCTGGAGTGTTTCGATTTTGCATTGACATGATACATATTGGCAGATTTGATTCTATGGTTTATGAATCAGATATGGTTTCCTTAACCAAATCCATTGGCTGGCCGGAACTGTAAATGGAGCTACCAATATAAAACCCAACACGAAAGCACGAAACAGATGCTCCCTCAACTCAAGGCATGTCCAACCAAAGTAACACGAGCAAAAAACTTGGTCTTTTGCGGATGGACCTGTATTTGACATGAAGGTCAAGTGGCACCACACCTTTTCAATCGTCAACACGAAATTGTTCAGATAGACATGTCCAGTTCTGAGTAAACTCGTACAATTAGTTCTTTATTCGAAACTATGAACCGCAACTGAATTGATTCGGGTTGGTTTTTAATTCCAATCACGGGTTGAACTGAAAACCAACACTATGACACAGCAAGACACGAAATTGCATAATTGCTACCCGTGCTTTATCACTAAACCAAAGTCAACTGATAAATGCCCATTAAATATTTTACCAATCAAGTTTAGTTCAAGAATTATTTAATGATAAAAATTATTGGGAACGAGGCACATATGACTTCCTAGCTGTGGTCACGTGAGGGATGACTCCCGTCCGGTGACCAAGACGATAAACAAACCAAAGACTTCATGGCGGTCACGTGACTTACACGGAGTTCTACATGAAATAAAGGGATGTCTGGTTGGCCTTGACTTTTGAGATTGACCAAAGAAAATAAATTTTTCATAACGTTATAACGTTATTAGGGAAGAGATTTGACGATAATTTTGAGCTTCGGCTTGACTTCAAGTCGAGCATTTTCTTAAGAGGCTCACTATGCATGCATAAACCCGTGTTCAACACGATCAGCTCGGTTTAGCATCTGACTAAATGAACGTGAAATACAAGTGCTCTTCACTCAAAATGCAACTGGACCAGCTTGGACGGGTAAAATCAGCTAAGCCGTAGAGAGGCTGCTTGGACTCATTAATGCATGGCTATGAATGTCAGTCGAACACGAGCACCAGCTTATACAAGCACCAAGCTAAGTGAGACAACCATGATCTTGCTCGCTTAAAAATCATGTAACCGTGATTAGGATCATTAACTAATCCACAAATAAGTTACATTTAGACTCCAATGAGCTCAGTCATGCATTTATGACTCCATTCTACATTAAGTAGGTATACATGTTGCTTCCCTTAATTGACAAGTTGAGAAGGAGCCATGGATCCACAAGCCCACAAGGAACCTGCCTAATCTAGTTCGAGCCAAGTCGACCCACTATAGGGGTAAAGCTCTCGCAATATTGGTTTTCTTCATTTGCAAGACTTGAACGGAAAGCCTTTCCTAAGGGTGTGTTTGAGACAAGGTTTCAGGTGGATTGAAACTCTAATTTTAGGTATTATAGTATCAAGCTCACGTTCATATCAAACGCAGAACCATGGATGGGAGTGGAACTGTAGTTTTATGGAATTGATTTTTGATTAAAAGTATGAGAATGGTTCACAAGATTTGGACCCAAGTTGCAATTCTTCCATTGATCTCACTCTCTCTTTAGTAGACACCTTTGCAACCTACAATTTTTCTCTTTGCTAGAAGAAACCATTAATCTCTCTCTCTATTGTCCTTTCAAACTATCATTCTTTTTTTTATCAGATGAAACCCTCGATGTCTCTCTTTTTCTTTCATAATCACCCTTCTTTCATGCTCGTTCCTCCTACTGCCGAATGACTAAAAGAATTTGTCACACGATGCTTTGTCAAACGACTCAAGTTGTTTAATAGTTTTTTAATTTTCCTCCTTTTTTCTTTCATTTTCCTCTACTCCGTTTTTTTCTCTTTCTTATTTGTTGTGTTATTCTCCTATTGAGATTTGTTAGAGGGTAAACTTTAAGAGGATAAGAACAAAAACCTTGATTCCAATTGTTACTTTCATGCGTAAATCAAACATCAAACCATGATTAAATGACATTATGAGTCTAGGCTTATAGTTCCCGTAGGAACTACGAATCAAACAAGTGTTGAACCACTTTAACCAACCAAGTTGGTTCTGTCCTTAGCATTTAACTTTGGAAAATAAGATCATGTTTTGTTATTTCTTATTAATACTTTTCAAGTTTTTCTTTGTCTCTTTTAAAGTGATAAAATATATTTCTTTACCTTTCTCATTAAACTCTTCCTTCTAAACACCCAAGCATGCCCTCACCCGAAGACCCTTTTTTTACTGATTAGAACAATTGTTAAAAGTCCCATGAATTCACAAAGGACTTCATTATCATGTAATTGCATTTTTCACTAATCGATGTAGATAAATTGGATAAATTGTCTAAATCAATCCATATTCTTTTTTTTTTGGATTTGGATTCTAGAGCACAATAAATGGTTCAAGTCCAGCATGAGCTGTAGCAGACAGCTTCATAACTCCAACCCACGTAATATAATTAAATCACATGGTTTGAGAAAAGGAGGTGTCATTATGTATTTTAATTAGCTTAGCTCATGCGTCATTTTCCCTAGGGAACAAGTAGGATATGCTGGCAAAAAAATCAATTGAATCCTTAAACCTAATATGTATGGCGCATTTATTTTTTATTCAGTAAAATATTAGATGCTATGTTTGTAGGTTTGGGGTCGGACCCTGCCAAATTTTAAGTAAAAAAAAAACCCAAACCTTCTCCTACACTAAGGTTGACAAGATGGGTTTTAATTGCATTATTCACCATCTATTTTTGGTGCTTTTCACTTTAGCATCAAGTAGCTTTATTTTTTAATGTTGAAATCTATTGAAATTACATCAACTTTTATCTTCAAAATTTTTTATATCAAAATATTCTTTACGTGTCCAACATTATACACCTTACCTATTTAAGTTTTATGAAGTGAATTTTTTTGGTCTGATTGCGAAATTTGTGGTCTCGTTGCAAAAATGTCAAGCAAACATGCTCGCTCCGGTTGATACATTTCAGGTTTCTCCTCTCGAACCAAAGATATGGATTGGAATTGAAGTGGCATCGATCCAGATGCAACTCCGAACAGTTCAGCAGTGAATGGTGTAATAAATATCTTAAAATTAATGAGAATCAGATAATCAGCTTTAACACATTAAATCTACTAATAAAGAAATCAAAGTGGTTCATCATGGCAGCCTCTAGGGCTAGCAATGAATTATGCAACACTAAAACCCCACAAAGATAAGGCCCGAGTTCATGGCAGGGGTCGACTTGTTCCGGGTCGTGCTTGTGTCCACCGAAACACCATGTTATGT
Organism: Brasenia schreberi; assembly: GCA_036023115.1. NCBI lineage: Eukaryota > Viridiplantae > Streptophyta > Magnoliopsida > Nymphaeales > Cabombaceae > Brasenia > Brasenia schreberi. Next base: position 5,740,849 of record JAYKKT010000078.1, on the reverse strand, counting down.
TTGTGTCGATCTGCAAACAAAACGAACCCAAGAATCGTGTATCATGTGTTCTTTATGAGATCCCTTCTTTTGCAAGCTGGGTTTGCGTTATTGTCCTACCATTTTGTGTCATGTCATGTCATGTCTGAGTTGGGTCACAGGATACTGGAAATATTTTCATGTATGACATGTTGGTTTGACTCATTCGTCACACTATGGCATTATATGAATAAGACCTGAAACACGAAACTGCCAACCGTGACAGCGTTTGGGAACACATCAAATCTGAATCTGGAACCGTTTAACTTTGATTTGAAAAGGAGCATATCTGAGTCAGGATCCAGTTTGATATTTAAATACTGGATGAGGAAATTGGCCAGATGCAAAAGTACCGAATTCATGTATTATTTGGATCTAAATATGGATCCCAAAAGGAAATTATAATCGAGATATGTAACCAAGGATCAGATCCAATCAGACCCGGGTTAAACCAAAATACGTCAATGCTTCTCTCTCTGAGAGTTCTCGAACGTCGGGTCGGACTGAAACTGACCCGACAGGCTCCGGAGACAAAGGGTGAGTTTTTGTGCCCACGACCCGTCAAAAGCGCCCCGCTTGCGGAGAACTGAAACACATGCAAAGCTGGTGAGTTTACGAAATAGCCATCGAGAGAGGCTCACGAGCGGCCTCGGCCTCCACCGCCAGAAATTCCGGCCACCATCACCGAGAAACGAGGCCCCACGGCCGGCTCGATGCCGGACGCGAAGCGCGCCGGGTTTCTCGGCCATTGGTAGCCGGAAAGAAACCAACGTGATGACGTCAACAGCGCAAGCAGGAGGTTGCGACTTCTGATAGGTGGCGAGGGCTAGGGAATTAACCGTGGTTAAGGAGGATTGGGTCGGGTCTAATCGAGATTTCGGTATTCGAATCCAACGTATCGATTTCACAAGGGCTGCCATTAGAGACGAGCTGCTGCTTCGATCATCGCTTGTCGCCAACTCGAGATCTTGTTCAGCTCGTTAGCTGGTTTCAGCCGAGACATATATGAACGTAGAATGAGCCGAGCTAAACAAGCTGGGCATGAGCTGCCCCTTAAAATTAAGAATGTAAATTTTCACTTATATTGTTTAGTATAATATTTCATTCCTTGATGACGAAGTAATTAAATAACAACTCTATATTTCACACAATTTTATTAAAAAAGTCACAAGACTGTGTTTGTTGGCAATGAATCGAACCTTATAGAAACAAAGAATCCATGAAGCAGATCTCGTTTAGTATGAGAAAACGCTTAGTTGTTGTTACTTTGATCATTTCCGCATAGACTCACCACTGCATGTGAGTTGTGAGTCGACCCCCTAACCATGTGAGCTATTGTTCTTTGTGCACGATATCTTTTTTTCTTTTTCTCTTCATTACAAAGGAAGGCCAAAGGCCGACAGACACATGTTCGCCCCGCCCAAGAATCGAACTCACCACCTACAAGTGGGCATCAAAGAAAACTACTGGATTAAGGTTGCTCGATTCGGGTCAGATGGGACACTAACAAGTCTAGCTGATTCTCTTGGCATCCTTATTGTCAAGTCCCTAACCTTCAAACCGGAGTTGGATTAATTGGGTTTGCTCGATTCACGGTTTAGTATCTAACACAAATAAATCTCCACGGTTTAAGTTGAGTTTGGATGTAAACTATGCATCCAAATGTATACAGAATGTACATATATGTAAAACTATCTATGATCTTCTCTTCCAGACCCAGTTTTGTTACATGAATTATGGATCTTACAAAGCTCACCATATATGATATTTGATCAACGGAAAGTTTCGTCCACTGTCGAACCAAATCAAGTGAGATCGGTTCATCATGGTCAATTGATGATTCTTGTGTGGTTATGATCAAGGAACAGAACAGATTTAGGTGCTAGGAGTACTGAATCTAACTCTTAATAGGAGTTTGGATTGGTAGTTTAATAGAATGATTCAAAATCCTAAAAATAATAAAGTTTGGATCCAACTCTGAATATAGTTCGGTGTTTAGATTCTTGGCCGTAGTCCAGACCCAGACCTCCTTTGAATTCTAAAGTTGGATACGAAAATGGGTTGTGCTTAATTCAGCAATTTTGAAAGTTTGGGCATCATTTTTTCAGCCTTGAAGGTTTCGTGTCACTAAAAAGATCGGGTCCACAATCTGAATCCAATTGAATCCTAATGCTCTAAACATGGAGCCGACGATATGTTTGAGTCATATGACACTTGTAATCATCCCTTTCTGCACATTAACGATGGGGTATGATGCACCAAAGATGTGCTAAAAACAAAGTTACACGATAACCCGATTCTTTTGGTCTACCCGAGTCCCTTATTGACACACTACACCAAAACCCAAGATGACTAATAGATCCAATACGATCTGACCTAAACCAAACATGGACCCTAACTCATGCACAAATGTGTGAGATTCCCAGGTCACCCGCAACTCATAGAAGAAACCCAAAATACATAAACAGGTCCAAAAAATGTCTTCAAATAGAAACCTCCCCGACGATAGGGTCGGATCTTTCGTGCGTGCTCATGGGCTGCCGATCTCGACTTTGTAACAAAGTGTAGGATAAGATCTGTTTTTTTGTTTTGGTTTGAATCATGTTCGTGTCGAAAATTGGTCAACCCAAACACAACACATTTTCTCGTGTTACTTTGGTGGACTGGATCACTGACTATTCGAGTTGTGTTCGTGCCCTCATATCTTATATTGTCTGGCTTACTTAATACTAGCAGAATGATGTAACCAGTAAGGATCATCTCTAGGTGTGCAACTTTAGACCCAACCCAAATCCGACACGGGAAATCGTGTCTGGGTCGGGTTAGGCACGGGTGATTGGGTCTGTTTTGTTCCAAAAACAACCCAGAAGGATCAGTCTGGTCCAGTGGATCCGAACCCGACCAGGACATGCATATAAGATGTCTTTCATATAGATTTATATTAATAATATATTATTAAGATGGGTTTATATATAGCACACGATTTTCAGTAGAAAATCCACTACAATTAAAGTAAAAAATGTTTATATTTAGCATACTATTTTCACGTAAAATTGGATTCAATCATTTAATTACACTAAGCCCAACCCAGTTTGTTGGATCAACATGGTTTTCTAGCATTTAGAAGTTTTATATACTTTGCTAATAAAATCTGCGCTGAATTGAACTTACATGGGTGTATAAAAGATTTATATATCCACGCAGATTTATATACTCAACTAAACATGATAATACGAGCTACGTTGAATGGAACGTGCATTGCTCATATTCAGCCAGCTCACATATTTTAGTAGTGCAGGTCATTCTTCTTGGCTTATATCTCAAAGTCAAGAAGAATAAGCTCATCACACAGACACATGTATATATATAAATATATGTATATAGAAAAACTGGATACTGTCCACACTAACATGTACTCATTCACATTCACTCATTGCTTTTGAGTAGTATGAGTGTAATTTAAACTTTAAAAAACTTTGAATAAGTACAAAGAATATTTTTATTACACTCATAATACCAAAAAATAATAAGTGAACATATGTCAATGTGGACAGGATTCAATCTCTCTCTCTCTCTCTCTCTCTCTCTCTCTCTCTATATATATATATATATATATATATATATATATATATATAAATATATACATATTACTAGTTTGGAGTTTGGGCTAATTCCTAGCTCAATTGAACTAGATCTCGAGCTAAGCCTAATCAAGTCAATCTTGGTTGCATAAAGCTCAAACAAGTCCCAGCTCAAGTTGCTCAACCATGACTCAAGCTCGAGCTTGAGCCTGAAGGTCAAAGCTTGATTGTGCTCGAGCTAAGCTTTTTTCTTAATGAGTCAAGTAATGCTTTTTCTTATACTGTTTGCTCATGGGCTCCCTTCGCTGTATTCGATGGGTTGCCAGGTCTCCGATCGGATCTCCTGTACTGATCTCATATGGCATATTTTTGTTTTTTTGTTTTTTGCAAAATGCGAAGGCAGAAGCCTGATGCTCACGAATTCATGACTTGCAACTTGTGAGCGAGGGGAGCTACTGATGTTGATGTTTCTGCATTTACATATAGAATAATTTTTTCCGGTTACAAGATGAGGTCGAAGCCTAACACATGCATTCCGTTGAGAGTCGAACTCCCCACCAGCAGCAACTGCCTAACACACATTCATCTGCGTGCATGCTGGCCAAGTAGAGAAGAAGAGAGGAAAATAAACGATGGAAGAGGCAAGAGAAAATTCTTATGGCAAAAAACAAATAATAATACAAAGACAATAGGTTGCTAATTAGCTTAAGAAAATACAAGCGAAAAATAAAAAAAAAAGACCATTTTCTTCTTCCCAATTTAGTATCTTTTTCTGTTGCCGTTCTTCTTTCTCATAGAAGAAGGGTTGTCTTGTTACCATTCATTGTAATCATCTCTCACTCTAGCACGTCCCGGACACCTCACTTGTCTGTGATGAGTTATGGGAGGACCATCCCTACTAGGCTGCTTCTGTCTTAGGTATAATGGGAATGAATGAGGGGTTTAGCTAATACCCTGGGTATTGGGGTGGTGGTGGTGAGGCGTAGCTAAATGGCAAGGTTGGAGGGAGCACAAACACGGCAGGTGGTGGTGGTGGTGATGCCAATGGTGCTGGTGGTGGGGAGTTGATGGGTGTTGGTGGAGGTGGCGAGGTGGTGGGTGTGTGAGTATGGCACAGCCATGGAGCCTTGTGGTGGTGGTGGGGAGTGGGTAATGGTGACATACCTTTGGTGGTGGTGAAGAATTACTTGTGGAGGTGTGGGTGAAGGATGGGGTGTGGATGAGGGTATGGTGGCAGCCGAGCGGGCAGCGTGTGCACTGGAGGTGGGGGAGATGGGCACTGTAATCGATGCTTATGGGGGTGGTGGTGGAGATGGGTTCACAATGGTGATGGTCGCGACGGTACTACCATAGAGGCCGTAGGTGTGTGTGCACCATGGGAACAGGTAAAGGATGATACCTGTAAGGTGGCTTCGTTGGTGGTGGTGGTGGGATGGGTACATGGTATGGAGCCTTTGGTGGTGGAGGAGAACAGGTACTGTGTATGGAGGGTGTGGTGTGAGGATGGCTGCACTACAGCTGAGTGGTGAGGTGCTGATGAGTATATGACATGGTGCGGTATGGTGAGGAGGGTACATGTAAACTGGAGGTGGGGAGACAAGTACCTGTACAAGGCTTCTTTGGGGGTGGTGGAGGCTGGTAATGGTATGGAATTAGAGGTGGTAGTGGAGACTGGTGGGGGTGGAGAAGGATACCTTGTAAGGAGGTCAGTTGGTGCACTGGTGGGGATGGAGTAGAGCCTTGGCTGGAGCTTCGTTGGTGGTGAGTGGTGGAGATGTGGTAATAGTATGGAGCCTTTGGCGGTGGTGGAGATGGGTAATGGTAGGGAGGAAGTGTCACATGCACTGGCAGTGGTGGTGGAGAATATGAGCGTGGTAGGGAGGAAGTGTACGCCACTGGTGGTGGTGGTGGAGATTTGACTGGTGGTGGTGGGGAGTTGATCGGTGGTGGTGGTGGTGGTGGAGATTTGACTAGTGGTGGCGGGGAGTTGATAAGTGTTGTTGGTGGTGGAGATTTGACTGGTGGTGGCGGGGAGTTGATGGGCATTGGTGGTGGTGGAGATTTGACTGGTGATGGCGGGGAGTTGATGGGCGTTGGTGGTGGTGGAGATTTGACTGGTGGTGGTGGGGAGTTAATCGGTGTTGTTGGTGGTGGGGAGTCGATGTGTGTCGACGGTGATGGAGATTTGGCTGGTGGTGGTGGGGAATTGATGGGTGTTGGTGGTGACTGCACAGGTGGTGATAGTGGAGGAGAGTAGACAAATGGTGGAGGAAGAGAGTAGATGGGTTGTGGTGGAGACTTTACAGTTGGTGGTGAGGGCAGTGGAGGCGATTTAACTGGTGATGGTGGTGACTTGATGAGAACCGGTGTTAGAGGTGGGGGTGGATGACTTCTGTATCTAGGTGCTTCGTCCGCGGGTGCTGGTGGTGGCATCACATGAGCAACGGGTGGAGATGGTGGGTTTAGACGAACTGTCGGTGGTGATGATATTGGAGTTGGTTTTGGAGAGGGAGTGATCGGAGCCGGCAATGGTGGCGGTGTCATGCGAACAGCTGGTGGAGATGCTGGTGCTCTATGAATAATTGGCGACGATGGGATGAACTTGGGAGAAGGAGGGGCCGGAGTAGGTGCTACTGGACTCTTCTTGGAGGAATTACGATGAGAAATTGGTGAGCCTGGAGATCCACATTTCCACTTCCCACAATCCACAGGTTTGTGCACCACAGGAATGCATTCTTCCTTCCTCTTCTGCTTCGACTGCCCCGGGATACAATTATATCGATCATCAATCTTAACATCTTTTTTCCTCAGCAAACATTCCGTTGCTTCGCCATTAAAGTAATTGCTAGAAAAGGTGAGGTTCTTCAATGATGGCAATTCACAAATGCTCTTAGGGACAACACCAGTAAGGAAATTGCCTGACATGTCAAACGCTTCGATGGAGATCAAGCCGGAGAACGAGCTCGGCAGAAGCCCGGATAGTGAATTCAACCCGAAGTCAAGGACATTGACATTCTTGAGTAGGCCAATCTCAGTTGGCAAACAACCGGAGAGGTCATTATTGGACATTATGATCTCATTGAGAGTTCCTCCCATCTTTCCAATACTCCTAGGAATGCATCCACCTAATTTGTTGTTTGCAATAACCACAACAGAAGCCTCAGAATTTCCAAGATTTTCTGGGATATTGGACCGGAACCGGTTATCATTCACAAAGATTGCATCCAAATCTTTCTCAAACAGCTCAGGTGGGATCGGACCCTCGAAGTCATTGAACCGAATATCCAAATAATTAAGGTTCGGAATCGACAGCAAAACTTTCGGAAATGCGCCGACGAATCGGTTATTACTTAGGTCTGCCTCGAACAGGAGCTCCAACCGGGAGAAGGATTTCGGTATAACACCACAGAACCTGTTTGAATTGATATGGAAGACGGCGAGGTCGGTGAGCAAGCCGAGCTCAACAGGGAGGTAGCCAGCAATATCACCATGATTAAGATCAATGCCAGCTACAACTTCAGTAGTAGGGTCATCCAATGCTGGGGCACAAAAGACTCCTTGGTAGGAGCACACATCAGGCCCAACCCACGACCCAGTTACATTATAAGGGTCGGAGTACATGGCCTTCTTCCATGCTTGGAGTGCAATGTAGGCACGGCGAAGTCTAGCAGTACTGAAGGCGAAGGTAGCATTAACAGTAAATTCATAGTTTTCGGGAATGTCGCCACCGGATTCTCCTAAGGAGAGAAGTTGACGACGAACGATAGATTGCGCATCGGCATCCGATAATGCCAAGGTGGGCGAGGAGAATGTGGTGAAGAGAAGTAGAAAGAGGAAGAGGGAACAGCAGCCTAAGGCCTGCATCTTTGAGACCATGCCCTTGAAGGCCCAAGGCTGCCGGAAAGAGCAATAGATCAATGGGGAGGCCTAAGCCTATTATAAGGGGTTGCTTTTGAGAGAGAGAGATTGGTGGATAGGGATCCCACCCTACATTCTTTACTAATTTTTCATTGCTAAATTTGTTATTTACTAATTTTACTGAGAGAGAAATGGCCGGTTATTATGATTAATGGTTTATTTAGGTGCTTTGCCTTTCAGTTTTTTGATGGAGGTCAAGAAAAGGTATGGGTCCGGAAAAGAAGGCCCTCCCTTACTAGGCCAACAAAAACCGCGTTTAGTTGGCCTGCTATGTTGGTCAGTTCTAACCAAAATGCAGCGTTAAATGGAGATCACTAACACCAACAACAACAACACATGGTGAGAGGATAGAGAAAGCATGGGCGAAAAGTTTCACAAAGAAATACCAAAAAAATTCAGAATTCATATAAATTTTTTGATAAAATTTATAACTCAATATTTTGTATCCCTGTATTTCTCAAGATTAAAAAGCTTTTCTGTTGTTAATGATAGGCTTTTTTCATTTTCACTACTTTTATTATTCAAAATACATATATATATATATATATATATATTCATTTTCGATACTTTTATTGTTCAAAAGACACACAAAACATATATATGTTTTGTGTGTGTGCAGCTCTCTCTCACGTGTGAGTGCGCTAGCATGAGTGCTTAAAGGGATAAATTATACTAAAGTTATGAATTCTAACAGATGGAGAAAAGACTAGGCATGTTTTGGAATACGTCTTTCCATAAGAATACTGACAATCAATAAAAATATTATTTATATCATTCTTGATAAGTTGAAAATGTAACAAAGTTAGCACGATAACCTCAAGAAACTTCGTATTCACATTAAAAAGCTAAATATATTTAAAAGTGACACTAAACTCTAACATTTTTATGAGCAGAAAAAAAAATACTTGACTTGATAGTGCACCAAATGCAAAGTTCTGGAATACCGTAGTGGTAAGGCCATTGGAACTGGGAATGGCAATTCCTACCCGCCCTACGGGTACCCACCCCGACCTATTCTCAGGGAACAAAACAGGGTGGGGAAAGGGAAGGGTAGGGTTTAAGGTAAATCTGTCCCAATATATATATATATATATATATATATATATATATATATATATATATATATATATATATATATCATGTATTTATATATGCTTATAAGTATTTTATGTGTATAAATATTCTTTGTATAGATATAAATATATACATATACATATAATAACTTCTTATTTAATAATATAAAATGTCATAAAGAAGATATTATATTTCTTAAGTATATAATATTAATTGATGGATAAAATAAGAGAATATCGTTTAAGATGGTTTGGACATATAGAAAGAAGATCAAAAGAAGAACCTATAAGAAGGTATTAAAAACTAGATTTTGAAAGTATTAAAAGAGATAGAGGACGACCACAACAATAAAGAATGATCTAACTTATTGTGAGTTAAATAACATGACAAATGATAGGGCTATGTGGAAACAAATAATCCATGTAGCCGACCCCGTCTAGTATGGAAAAAGGCTTAGTTGTTGTTGTTATATACAATATTAACTGATTTTTTTTTACAAAAAACACTTTTGTAGGTTGAAATGAGGCGGATTGGGTTGTAACGAAGAGAGTGTGGGGTTTGACCTCCAAGATCTGTGAGGCAGGGTGCTGGTGGAGTGAAAACCCACCCCATTACCATCCCTAGTTGGACCCTTTGGCAGCAGGTCGGTGGTTTAATTTCCGCACTTTTGTAGTTATAATTACCAGAGTTCTGCCTAAAGCCAGCTTCCTTGCCAGCAAAAAAAAACATTTTCAATTCTCTTTTCATCTTAATTATATTAATTTTGCATTAGTTGCATTCTACAATATAACCAAAAGCCAACTTACAACAACCTTTCTTGGAGTGTGAGTTAGAGCCTAAAAGTTTATACTTGGACACAGATTTGGTTAGATAAGGGCTTGAGTTGCATGAGAGAGAACCTTATATATGCTAGCATACTTATTTTCTCTGGAGTTATTATTGGGAAAGAATCAAAATGCATTAATATTGAATCATATGTAAAAAAATTGTTTAGACATGTACCTATGGGGATAGGTATGAATAGTGAGAAAAGAAAACCAACATTTTACAAGTATTTTTGGGAAAAAATACAATTTCATTGTTTTGCAACCTTCATTTGATAATGAACTAAGTCATATTATCTAGGATCTAACCTATGAGACTTAGGACTGATCAAAGGAAATAGAATAAAAAGAGAAGGAAAGCAAAGAAACCCAAACTTCGAGATCAGTAGTTTTGTTTCTTGTCATTTTCTTACCAAACCTTGTTTTATAAAAATCACATTAATAGAAAGACTTTAGAATCATAAAATATAATTATGCAATAGTTTCTTATAAAATTTAAAACATAAGAGGTTTTAGCAGTGTATTTTAGAATATTATAAATATTTTATATTAAGGGTTTTGGTATCAAATTAATATGTAGACTTCTTAGATCCCTGAAACTATTAGGATTTCAATAGATAGGCAAAATCACCTTTCTGCTTGGAATCTAAGATGGATTTGTAGTGGACATCTAATTGGTATGGCTCTTGGTAGATTAGGCAAAATTGTTGATTACATTTACAAAATAACTTGATCAACAGTCGATTTGAGAGAAATCTGACTTCATCATTTCAAAATATGTTCTCGTGGGAACTCTGAATCAAACCTCTTTTTTTGTTAGATTGAAGAGGTTGAGGCAAGATGCAAGTCGTGGGGTTGAACTCATGACCTTCAACTTGTGAGTTGGTCCCCTAGTCATGTAAGCTATTGCTCGTTGTCCCCTCAAATTGCAACCCTTGTAAGACTTTTCGATTTATCATGTTGCAAGCCTTTTCAATCAAGTTTAATAGTTCAACATGCTTAATTTGACAGAAATCAACAACCTAATTAATGAAAACAACCTACCTGTTTAGGGTTTTTTCAGCCATTGTTTTAGAGCATTGCCAAAAAACTAGCCAAACCTTAGTGGGATTTTGATTTTGAAGAGTTCGAAGTTGATCTTGCTGATGCAAGGATGTTAAATCCATGCAGTTGGCCTTGACTGGTCGCGATCATGGCTCGTAAATGAACTGCTTATAAGTTGACAGGATCAGGCTCGATCGTTTGGTTTTTTAAACCATATGGGCTGAACAAGAACATGGTATATTCTCTTGGCGACAGCTTCATAATTACATTTTTAAAATGTTTACCTAAACCATATACAAGAGGTAGTTTATATTAGGGTATTTAATGGGTCATCATTTTAATCTTTTCACAAGAAAGAGTTTAGAGTTTACAGCAGTGGAGGATCTACATTGAGGACGTTTCACGGTTCAAAGAGTCCCGATTCACGTGTTGAATACAACTCAAGCCCTCTCTCACTCAACCGGAGAAGAGGTGGAACGAACCCAAGACCTCCTCTCTCTAAGCCGGAAAACGTAGAACCGCCCCCCCCTCTCTCTCTGAACCGTGAAACGTTGAAATCGAAACTCTCCCGTGTCTGTGTGCCTCTGTGTGTGTGTGCGAGAGAGACATGGACGACCAGGATGGGGGCCTGTCCTTCGACTTCGAAGGTGGTCTCGACGCCGGTACCACCAATCCGGTCGGCACCGCCTCCGTCCCCCTCGCACCCTCTTCTGATCCCTCTGCGCCGGGTGTACCTCCAGCAATGGGTGGGATGGGTCTTCCCTCGGCGGGCGGGGACCCCTCAGCCTCTCTGAATCCGATGGCGAGGAGGAGCTTCCGGCAGACCGTTTGCCGGCACTGGCTGCGCAGCCTCTGCATGAAGGGAGAGGCCTGCGGATTCCTCCATCAGTACGACAAGTCCCGGATGCCCGTCTGCCGATTCTTCCGCCTCTACGGCGAGTGCCGGGAGCAGGATTGCGTCTACAAGCACACCAACGAGGACATCAAAGAGTGCAACATGTGGGTTCGTGATTCAATTTCTTTCTTTCCTCGTTTTCTCCTGTTCGATGTAGAATTCATGACCATGAATGAGTTGTACTTCGTGAAGTCGCTTGCTTTTTGGACTTCTCTTTCTGAAGTTTGCTGTTTTGGGCCGTTCTGTTCTTTGTGATTTTTGGGGATTGCTGAATATTCGCGAACTCATGACCATGATTGTGTTATTGTTTCGCGCGTGTGTTTGTGTCGGTTTGTGTTTCTAGGGTTACTTTAGGTGTGAAGGTGTGAGAAGTCGGATATTCAGCATCATAGAAAAGCCAACGAAGGCCTCAAAAGTGTTAGGAAGGAAACCTCAAACATAACGTTGCTCCTTTGGAAGAAAACGTAAAGCTTGATTTGCTCTTTTATAAAGGCAAGTAGGACTTAGACTGATATTATGACCCAAGAAGATCACAATGACAAGTAAATGGAAAACAAGAGTCCGGGCAGCTTACTTCCTGGATTTTAATGACAACTTCCTGTACAGCCTATCCACTTAGTGTGGAAAAAGGCTAGGTTCTGGAATCTGGATAGGGTTAATTCAGGTATGGTTGGCAATGGTCTTAGGGGTTATTGCCCAAATATGTGTTGATTGGTTGAAGTACGATCCACATTACTTTATTTGTTGTTAAGGTTTGGTACTCGGTTTGCAAGTTGAAGCGTTTAGCTAGGAATTGAGCTTGCACTCTGTTCTCGTGGCTTTGGATACAAATGTTCGATTGGATCGAGTGCAAGGATTTCTCATTGGACTATTGACGACTTATTTTTTTGAGTTTTCTTTAAAAGGATTTGAAGTTGGGGGAAACCTATCTGGGGAAGATTAGGTTTAGATTCAACGTAGTTTTCTTTCATATGCTTCATGGAGAGGTAAGAACTGGATATGGTTGAGTTGTTAGATAGAATTACAGAAGGGCTATCTGGTTATCTTATAGCTGATGAACATATGGGTTTCACGTTTAGATTTTTCTCTGTGTATCTTGTGATGTAGAAGGTTTTACCCTTTTAGAGCAATTGCTTGGTGCTTTTGTCAGGCGGTGGGACTGTGCTACTACTTCATATAGAAGAGAAAGCTTGCATGTCTCCTTTCTACTGCTTGCTAAGAGAGGAATATGCATGGCCTCTTTTCAGTTTAATCTAGAAAGTTCTACATGGAATTTATTGGTTTAGTTTTGGAATGGAAGAAATATCTGAAAATCAAGTTGCTACGTTGTGTGCTTGAAGTGTTTGTTGTCTATTTATGTGGTTGATCAGGCTCTTGAAGTTCATGGATGGAACCACAGAAAGGTCTAAGTAGCATAATGCTGAATTTCACTATTTTTCATTCTGCAATTTTGTTTTAAAGTTTCTCTATGGTTACATGTTTTCATAGAGCATGAATTGGGACTTGTGATGGGTAGCTTCAATGCTTATATATGTAGTTGAATATTGATTTTTGATGGGTGGTGCTTCTTCTACAGCAAAATGAAAAAGTTGTGATGTGATATCATGAGACTTTTATGCAATGAAATTGTTCTCATGGAACTCATATCTGCAGGTACAAATTGGGGTTTTGTCCAAATGGCCCTGATTGCCGTTATAGACATCAAAAGCTTCCTGGGCCTCCACCACCAGTAGAGGAAGTATTTCAAAAAATTCAACAGATGACTTCTTTTAATTCAGGTCATTCAAATAGGTTTTATCAATACAGAAATGCTGGTAGTACCCCACAAGGTGAAAAGGCCCAGAACCAGCAAGGTGCCACTCCGGCTAATCCTGTGGCAACTGTTAAACCTTCCACAGCTGGAGATTCTTCCAGTGTGCAGGTTCAGCAATCACAGAATCAGGTTCCTCTGCAGCAACAGGTTGCTCAAAGTCAGGTGCAAGCTCCTGCTAGTGGTTTACCGAGCCAAGTCAGATCTTCTTCTTGCCCCCTTCCTCAAGGGCAATCTCGGTTAGTTTTGACTTCTCTTTTCTCAACTGGTCCATGTGGATAGTTCAGTGGATGCATGGTCACCTATTTGAGCAGGTGTGAGCCATGTTGAGTGCATCGTCTTGAAAAACATGATTGCCTGTATCCCAAGTTGTTTTCATGTAACTATGGGCAAACATGATGTAGACATTTTGTTGTAATGCTAGTGATACTGGTAATGGTATCATTTGAAGCCTCTAATAAGCATTGTGTACACCAAGCAACAAGACAAGTTTCACCTTTTCTTTTTCCAATTTTTACTTCAAGACCATTTCGTGGTTCACATATATAGGTCATCTTTTATATAATCTAAACAATTGAGGGAAGGTGCTTGGGAAGGATTTCATGTTTTGTGAAACTTTCTTCCTATGTCTATGCAAGAAGGTTTGATCATTTTGTGATACATGATGCCACTCTTCTCTCACCCTTTTCTTTTCATTTAGCATTTATACTTTTGCAAATATCAAGTAGAACCCTTAACAAAAGGAGTACCAATTTGCATTCATCATATAACATATATCATTTAATTCAATAACTTTTTAATATAGGAAATCATAAATAAATAAAACTCCGCCCATGTAAGGGTTCACCCTTGCATGGTTGGTCCCAAGCCTAGATAATGGAGGAGGGTTGTGTTAGACTTCTGACAACCAACGTAAAACTTTGTCGGACTTATCTATTATAGATTCTATAAATTATGAGCATTGTGTTGGGGTGTTCCCTCTTAGCGATGTACTCCAGAGCCGGCCTCTACATCTTCGCCTCGATGTAGTGAGCGTATGATCATGTTTGCAGGGACTTCTTGTTGTATCTTTTGGATAAGATGGGCTTTGGGGTTACATGGAAGAAATGGATATCTAGGTGTATCTCTTCAACTTCTTTCTCAATTTGATTAATGGTTTACCAATAGGTTTGTTTGGTGCATTTAGGGGCTTGAGGCAAGGGTATCTGCTATTGCCTTTGTTATTTATTTATGGAAGCTTTGAATAGGACCTAGCTTGTTATAGTGGAAAGGGGTCTTATGAAGAATGTGGAGGTTGGAACAGGCAGGGGGCCAATGATTCGGGTCACATTTATTATCTGCAGATGATGCTATTGTTTTTTCTTGGGGAATAATGATGACAACATGTTATTCTTGCCTTGTAGCCTTTTGGGGTTTGAGGAAAGAGTCAACTTGCATAAGAGTGAGCTTATTATCCCTATAGGAGAAGGGGTGGATGGAAGGCGTTTGGCATCTATTTTAGGTTGTTATCTTGGTTGTTTCTCAATCAAGTAGTTGGGTCTTCCTTTTGGAGCTCAGTTAAAGATTTATCTATTTGGTAGCCCATCGTAGCCAAATTTGAGAAGAAGCTTGCAGGGTGGAAGCGCAACTATTTGTCTAAAGCTGATCTAGAAACTCTTATCAAGAGTACTCTATGCAACCTGCTGGTGTACCTTATGCCTCCTTTTGTAATCCCAACTTCTGTGGTGGAAAACTGAAAACATTGGAGGGGTTCTAAGTTCCAACAAAGGTTCTCATGGGGGCATGAAAAGAGTAAGTTTAAAATCCATTTAGTTCAATGGCAAGGAGGTAAAGAAACCACTTCCTTTGGATGTTCCAAACCTAATGTCTTTGTCCCTTTTAATGAGGTTTGTTATGTAAGTGGTTGGTGGCGGTCTACTAAGGAGGACATATTGTGGAGGAAAGTGGTGGCGGCAAGATTTGGTTTGGGAGAGAGAGGGTGGATGACTGAGTGGAAGGGAGCCATATGGAGATAGTGTTTGGATTCCTATTCGTAGAGGTTGAGAGAAGTTCAAAGAGGAATTGTGGCTTGTGGTGGGTGATGGTCAGAGGGTGTCTTTTTGGCATGATACTTGGTGTGGGGATTGTCCTCTGAAACACTGTTTTCTGTCTTTTTGGCCTAGGAGGTCGTTGATCATCTGCATTGAGGAGGGGATGTTGTCAGCAGTGACATTCCTTTTTATTTGGAATGCCTAGGATTGGGAGTTGGAGTCGTTTTCTTCATTCCTCATGGCATTATATATTTGGTGATGATGGACAGAGGAGATTCTGTAAGTTGGACATGTGATTTTGATGGGGGCGTTAAAGTAAATAAGTTTTGCCCTAACTGTTGAAGCAGAAAGAAGATTGGGGCCACACAGATGATTCTATCGAAGGTCACTTGGAAATCTGGAGTTTCACCTCAGGTTGCTTTCTTCACATGGGAAGTAACATGCGGCACTTTGCTTTGAAAAACTCCAAAAGGAAAGGTTCAACTTTGGTTAAATGATGCCTTATGCATGCATGAACTAGGATGGTTGATCATTTGCCCTTGTTTTGTGAGTGGACTAGGCTATTTTAGGTGGCATATTTAAGATTTTGGGGGTTGACTAGGTGTCTAGTAAAAGTGTGAGAAAAGACATTTGGTCTTGGGGTTTCTTCTTCAAGTGTCCTAACTGGAAAGCGTCTTTGCTTGTAGTGCCTTTTGCACTGGAGGTGAAGGAATATGAGGATTTTTTAAGGAACAGAGAAGTCATGTAATAAATTATTGATGAGATGGCTTGGTCTTTTGTCTTTCTGGGAGAGGGAAAAATTTGTTGGTGCCGTAGTAGACTTTGTTGAGTCGTTGTGAGTGTCTACTTGATGTATCGGGGTATAAATTACCTTACCCATAAAAAATATTATGAAGTTTTAAAAATAACAGGTTAGTACTCAGATGTGATGAAAACTCGATATTCAGTTTACTTCCACATCCAACTCTAAATCCTACCTTACGTAACCTAAACTTTTAACTTAAATTCATAAAGTTAATTTAGAAGTTTTCTGTTTCCTGTAATGAGATGTCAATCAATCATTTCTCTTTTAAGGTCTACATTGTCTACACTCGAAAATGGCGGACTCTATAGAGGGAAGCTGTGTGTTGTTTGACTTGCAGGTGATGGGTGGATTGTAATAGTTATAGTTCCATGCTATTTTACCAAAGCATGCTTAAGCACTTTGGTTAAACGTCCTAAGCACTCACTCACACTTTATGATTAGTCATGTCGGCTGAATTTGCTCTAGTTTGATATCGTAATTATTATTCATATTTTGCATTATTTCATCTGGGCGTTCATCGTGTAATTGCTCGTCTTATTTGGTTTGATGCATTGGCGCTTCATCATCTCTACATTGCCTTCAAAATGGAAGTTATCTATCTTATACTCAAATGGCTAAAATTGTCTGCCAGCAGTTACTGCTTCCATTTCCATGAACTGTTTTGGATTGGAAGGGGGCATCCCATACAGAATTTTCTCAAGTTGCAAACGAACCTCTTATTGTATTATTTTCATGTTGCTGTGAAGTTAGGCGTTTTTCACTTTTGCTTTCATTTCGTGCATAATCTTTTCTTGTTGTGTCTGTCATGTAAAAATTAGGTATTTTATTGTCAAGAGTTGCAATCGAGAAAATCTGGAGCTTTCTGTACAGAAGGGTATTTGGGCAACACAACGAAGTAACGAAGCAAAGCTTAATGAGGCTTTTGACACATCAGAAAATGTGATATTGATATTCTCAATCAATCGAACACAGAATTTCCAGGTATTCCCATGCTGTCAGTGTACATTTGCAGCGCTTCATGTCTGTAGTTCTGTTTTAACTTTGGTTTGTGTCTTTGTTATTTGTCTGACTTGTGCTTATTAACGATGTGACTAATTGTGATTCTGGAGGGATGTGCAAGGATGATGTCTAAAACTGGTGGATTTGTTGGAGGTGGTGGGTGGAAGTACGCCCATGGAACTGCACATTATGGTCGAAACTTTTCGGTGAAATGGCTAAAGGTAATGATTTATGTTATCCTGATGATTTATGTATCATGGGAGAGACCAGGTCTGCACCAAACCATCAAAGCATAGTATGTCAAAGTTGTGTATAACATACATGGGCTCACAAAGAACCTGGCTAGAATTGATCCCCTGACAACTAGGTCCTTTAGAAACCCAAAAATGCTGGGTTCTTCAAATCAGGATTCAGTCTAACTTTTAGAGATCTCTCCAGATCTAATCAATGTGCATACCCCTGCCCCTGTATAAAACTCGTGGACTTTAGTTATTGTATAGATGCATTTAGAGTGGTCTATTTTTAGAAATTGGTTAGTAAATCAAATGATTTTGTTAAATGAGTTTATAGATCATAAAACTTTTATGCATTGAGGTATCCGAAACTCTCCAGAAAACATACCTATCACCAATCTGTGCATTATATATACATACATATATACATATACATATATACATACATATAAGCCTCAGGGCAAACGACGCCCCATGGCGAGTGAGCCCTCTTCCGAGGGGCGTCGACAACTCAGCTGATTGCCAATTTGAACCTGCTCGTCTGATTCGTTTGCTGATGGGCCTCACCACCGACGAAGTCGGAGCGTTGGATTCCATTCAGTTAAAACGAAATTGGAACTACCAATATATACATACAACAACAACAACAAAGCCTTTTCCCATACTACATAGGGCTGGCTACATGGATTATTTGTTTTTTTAAGAATACATGGTACGTCCAACAAAGTTTTACGTTGGCTGTCAAAAGCCTAACGCAACCCTCCTCTTTCATCCGGGCTTGAGATCGGTCGTGCAAAGGTGATCCTTTACATGGGCAGAGTTACATACATACATTACATATACATACATACATACATTACATATACATACATACATATATACATATAGATATACATATATATATATATACATATATATATATATACATTATACATACATATATATATACATACATTATACATACATACATATATATATATATATACATACATATATACATACATACATATATATATATATATACATACATATATACATACATATATATATATATATATATACGTATATATATATATATATATACGTATATATATATATATATATATACGTATATATATATATACGTATATATATATATACGTATATATATTACCCATTCACGCCCACCATTGCTTTTGGTTGGCATGAGTGTAATAAAAATGCCCCTTCGTATTTTTCTACATCCCCTTAAAAGTTTTGAAATTATATTCATGCCACCCAAAAGCAATGGGTGCCCGACATGAGTGGGTAGGATCCAGTTTTCCGATATATATATATATATATATATATATATATATATATATACACAGGGCCGTACCATCTACTTAGAAAAAAAGATTAGCCTTTTGATTTACTAAAGATGATTGTAACTGTGTAAGACGTGGTATCATACAATTCATGCTCGTGGTAGTATGTAAATGCATGTCCGGCTGCTTGTAAGAAACGTTTGTGCACAGCTCACAATTCATATGGAAATATTAAACCATTATAAATAAAACTTGCATAAGTTTAGTATCATAATCCAAATTGTGTGAATGAAAAGGAAAAATGGATCAGATCTCTCTTTCCAAATCTGCACCAAATTAGTTTTTCAAATTTGAAATGGATGCTTGTGCCTTGTGATGACTCAGTTGAGATGGTGTACTTAAGTAAATATACCAAAGTACAAGTTTTATCTTAACATCATCCTCTCATTATATTTGGATCGACGTAGCAGTGGAATTCTAATCTTCATTATACTTGAAATACTTATTTAAATTGCTTTTAAATATAATGTGTTAGCTTTTATTGATTTTCTTATTTATATAGTGAAAATATAATTCTATTTAATTTCTGATTTTCAAACTCCTAGCAATTTTGTCTGGACTTTCCTGTTTTGGTAGATAAACTTTGTAGCTCTATTATATATTTATTTTTTTTATAGAAAAGCTAATTATTATGCGGATTTGGTTTTGGTTTTGGTATTTGAAAAACTATTTATGTGAGAAATATCTTACTTAGAGAATAGGCCAGAACATCAGTAGCTTGGTTGAGATTAATTGATTCAGTTTTCTAAATCATGTGCTAGTCACTGTCGAAACTCCTGCAGTCTTCAGCACTCTACCATCTTAATTGTATTGTTCCCATGTCTATCCCGTCCATTTGTTTCCCTAGTTATATGACAAATGGTTTTGTAGCATGATCGTATGCACTGTTATTGAAGTTGCTTACGGGCTACCTTTTTGGGGTTAGACTGGCATTCTGTGTATCTACTATCTATTCTCATAATTCTGTTGAGGCAGAAAATTGTTGCCGTGATCCATACTTCTCTTACCTTTTCTATGTTTTCTTTTCAACTCTGATTTCCTGGAGATTTATGGAAAGCCTTATTTCTGAAAAATATCTAGCTGAAAAATTGCTGAGAATATCGGTGGTCTTGGTTGTAATAGATTTAGTTTTTTGGTTACAAGCTATCCACTATTTGAAGTTCCTGCAATCTTCTTGCAGTCTTGCTTTTTTTGATTGTTAGTATCAATCCTCTGTCTTTCCTCTAACCTCTTAATTGTATTATTCCCATATTGAAACCTAATGATAAACTAGATAGGGCTCTGTGGAAGATATGAAAAACTAGATTGTGAAAATGTTAAAAGAGGAAGAGGATGACCACAAAAGTGTTGGAAAGAAACAACAGAGAATGATCTAGTTTGCAGCTATGTTGTTGTTGTAAACCTAATGATATTTCCATGGTATTTGCAGCTATGCGAACTGTCATTCCACAAAACTCGGCATCTGAGGAACCCATACAATGAAAACTTGCCTGTCAAGGTATGTTTTGTATAACATTTTGCAAAAGTTTTCCAGTTCCTGGAATGTCTATGAGAGCGGGTCAAGAGTGCTGCTTAGATGTTTCCATACATATTCTAATCTTCTGCTTATGTGACGCATGGACACATGCATATGCTGCAATAGAAAAAGTTGTGAGCATTCAATAGCATTTCTGTGAATTGTTCTAATTTCTATACGTTCATCTTTCCATAATGGTCATTAATGTCACATCTTTTTGTGATTGATTGATTATACCAGTTAGCAGTGTATTCCAAATTTAAATCCTAATAGATAAATATGGGAGGCATCTCTTAAGTAAAAGAGTGTTTTTCTAAAACTATTGGCTTGTCCACACAAAATCGGGTATGGCATTTAATATGGATGACATTGAGGTAAATATCAATTTGTTCTTTCAATGTTTCTCCTCCAAGACATCTTAGCATTATATTATTTGTATCCTATTCTTCTTTTCCTCTGATAAAATTTCCACTGAATATTCTTCTAATCAACTGCCAGCCTACCTGATACATGCGTCCAGGTTTCAATTTCAATGCAGGTTTTGGGCTGAGTGTGGTTAGTAGGAAGCAACGATTTCAAGGAATAGGAGTCGGAAAAGGAGCTGATGGGAAGCGCAGGGCGAATATAAAAAGCATGTGGATATTTATGTGTTTTTATCTACACATATACTTCAAGATGTGCATTAACGATAAACAATTACTATTTATAAATCAACAAAGTAAATTAACATGTATGATGTTTTGTTTTTTCGTGTAGCCTCTATATATTGAATCTTTGACCAGATCTTTTTATGAAAAAGCCACTCCTTTTTGAGTCTGACTTTCTGGAGCTTCTCGTACAAGGCTACTGCCCCAGTTCTGAGGGGACAATAGGAGGTTCTGGCCGATGACCTTACGCACCATTATCATTTGTTTTTACATTTTTGGGCGTGTCTATTCGATTGATCATAATTTAAGATTTAGCTCCATCCCCTAGGAAGCTTATTGGATTTTCATTCTTGTTCATAACAGTCAAAATGCATTAAATGTATGAAATATCTTGTATGCTTCTGCGGGTTATGAGGTTCAAGTAGTTTACGTATGTTCTTGTAGGCACTGAATGAAATATCATGTGATTAGCCATGTTTTTTCATTGAATTTATCTGCTTGTGGTGGCACTTACGCATAAGTTTTCTGTTTCAGATAAGTCGTGATTGCCAAGAGCTGGAACCATCCATCGGTGAGCAGCTGTCTTCTCTTCTTTATCTCGAACCAGACAGTGAACTGATGGTAGGTGCATGCTTCATTGATTGGCTTATTTTCATCCGGTGAAGCATGTTTTTGTGTCAATTCCTATAAATTTGTAGCTTATGGACCTTTCATTCCTTCAGGCTGTTGCGGTTGCAGCCGAGTCAAAGCAAGAGGAGGAAAATACTAAAGGAGTTCACCCAGCAGATGGCATGGAAAACCCCAACATTGTCCCATTTGAGGATAATGAGGAAGAAGAGGAAGAAGAGAGTGATGAAGAAGAAGAGAGTTCGACTCATTCTCTTGGAATGGTTCAGGGTCGAGGAAGGGGGAGAGGTGCCATTTGGCAACCGCTTCCGTTGCCTCGAGGAAGGGGGATGGGTGGAATGAATCCCATGGGTTATCCTCCATTCATGATGGGTGCAGATGCCTTTGGTTATGGAACAGTTCCGACAGACGGGTTTTCGATGCCAGATGTATTCGGTGTTGCGCCTCGTCCATTTGGCCCCTATGGCGCACCTAGGTTTCCTGGTGACTTTGCTGGATTGTCTCAGTCTTCAGGCATGACATTTCCAATGGATGCAGGTGGATCAGGTGTGGTATTTGGTCGGCCCCCGCAGGCTGGTGCCATGTTCCAGCCTAATGGAGTCGGTATGAATATGATGATGGGCGCTCCGCGTGGTCCGTTTATGGGTGGATTTGGCATTCCGCCTCGAGTTGGCCGGCCAAACATGAGAATGCCTTTTCGGCCACCTGCGCCACCTCCTCCTTTTCCACAAGGAAGCAACGGTCAAGGTAAGAGAGAGCAGAGGCGACCCATGAGCGACCGACCTTGTGGGGACAACAGATATCCACCAGGTTCAGAACAGAGCAGAGCTGCTGATACTGCAAATCCACTAAACGGGGTTGACCCCGAGCAAAAGCATGCAGCACCTCATAAGGGGCAACAGCATGATGCATTTGGTAGCAATTTCAGACATGATGACAGCGAGAGCGAAGACGAGGCACCTCGGAGATCAAGACATGGTGAAGGCAAGAAGAAGCGGCGGGAATCCGATGGTGGTGAAGGTTCAGCTGAACACTGGGACACATCAATGGGGCAGCAAAATTAGGTTATTTTATAGTTGCCATTTCTTTTGAGGAGCCAAGTTATGCCAGACCTTTAAGCTGTTCGTTCTGACCATGCTTTTGTTTGTTGTGAAATTTATGAATACCAAGAAAAACCATTTGTTTTGGGAGGGCTTGTAGGTCTCTAAATTGTCATTTCCTGTTATGGAGATAATTGGATTCTCTTCAATTTATTGCATTTGTACACGCAGGGAAGCGCTCTCCCTACCTTAGTGAAAAGTTTAAAAAGTTTTGTAAAATACACATCTTAAGGATTTTATCACATTTGAGTTTTGAATGAATTAATCCTTTTCTTATTGCAGAGTACGCTTATACCGTCCATCTTTGAAGGCTCTTTGTGTGGGTTATATTTTGCTTCTCTCTCTCTTGCACATGCACACACGAAAAATCGCACACGCACACATTCATATACTTGCCCGAAATTCCGATCGTTCCATTTCTTGCCAATCCTACGGAACTGTATAATTGATTAGCTTTTGAATTATCCAATCTTAGCTTTAAAGCCAACTTCCCAAAGGTTTTAGAGAAGTCCTGTAAATTAAGGGTTTTATCACATTGAAATTTGAATGAACCAACTATAACCAAATGATATTGGGATACACCTTTTTATCATGGTATGGGTCTGAATGCAGGATACAACATATTTTAAAGCATTATGAGTTGGAAGACACAACACTGTATAAGTAACGCTTATATATATAGGTAGAGAAAGAAAAAGTGGTATATGCTTAATCTAATTCATGTTTAATTCTACTTAAACATATATACCGTTTGATTTGAAATGAAAAATAGATTGTATTGTTATGTATTAAATGAGAGTATGAAAAGTACAAGGGTACACATTGTTTTTTGAGTTTCAAATTTCTATAATTGATCGTAATAATTGAACGATGAAAATAGTTGAGAAGATTTAAGCATGAACATGGATTGAGTGTGGACCACTATCTCTCTATATATTATTGTACATAATTAATAAAGTCCCAATGAAACCAAACGAAAAAACATAGCTTAATGAGTAATTTACTAAAAGAGTAATGATCACTCAATACGCGTCAAGTCTCTTGGTGTTACATCACCAAAAAAATGCTCAATATAGACAGCAGTGAGTTGGACACAGGAAGAGTAGAAGTGTCGAGTGTCTCGGACATGAGTCCGTCACCTTCATAGAAGTGTCCATGTGACAGCTTTAAATTTACAAGAGCACAATAAAGTATCTGGAATTTTGGGAAGGAGCAGTTTGAACGCCATAACTGGTAAAGAAATCCAAACCGTAGATCCATGGAACCCATTTCAAATATTATTAGAACTGTCCGGATCAGGCATACAAATCCAGATCCCATATGGCCCAATTGGTCTTGACCCTCCCTAGGTCATTCTAAGATGGCTCAGGGCCAGACTGTCTGGAGCTCGGAGTGCCGGTAAACAAGCACCATGAACCAAAAACGAAATGTTCGATCTCCCAACCGTGTTCATGCAAGCTGAACCAAGCACAAGTTCACGATAATTATTATCAAAATGAGCTAAATACAAGCTGTTTATTTAGAAAAGATGTGCCATTCACAATCTAATTTAATCTCTAGAAGCATGGTTTATCTCAACACGGCTCTTTACAGAAAAAATATGCCAAAGATTAAAGCAATACCATCAATGTCTGAAACCTATTTACTGCAAGGTGAATCCATGAAGCCCCCTATTCAAGTCGACAAAATTTGGGAAATAAGACAAATTTTGAGAAAAATACATGACACAACTTTTTGAATAACTTACGGATTATTTTTCACAAGGTTAATTAAAATATGTATTCTATGCATAAATGAATTTTGCTATAAATGTATCAAAATTAGAGATCTATATGTGTTAAGATCAACTGTGTGTAGACAGCCAGTTTGGAGCTGGACCTGCACCTCCAACGGGTCAGCTCAAATGACAGATTTGACCTTTTTAACCCCTTGCCCAACATGAGTATATAGTATCCAGACAATATATACATATTACTTTTTTGAGTAATATATACATGTATATATATACATATATATATCCAGACAATATGTATATATATATATATATTACATATATATATATATATACACACATATACATATATATACATATATATATATATATATATATATATATATATATATATATCCAGACAATATGTATATATATGTATATATATACATATATATCCAGACAATATGTATATATATCTTTTGCTTTTAGATGGTATGAGCTTAATAACAATATCTTTTGTACTTTTTATAAGCTCCTTCAAAAAATGTAAATTACACGTATGCTACTCAAAAGCAACGGGTGGGAATGAACATATATATATATATATATGTATATATATGTATATATGTATATATATGTATATATGTATATATATGTATATATGTATATATATGTATATATGTATATATATACATATGTATATATATGTATATGTATATATATATATGTATATGTGTATATATATATATATATATCTATATATGTGTATATATATATGTATATATATATATATATATGTATATATATATATATATGTATATATATATATATATATATATGTATATATATATGTTCATTCCCACCCGTTAGCATATATGTAATTTACATTTTTTGAAGGAGCTTATAAAAAGTACAAATATATATTGTTATTAAGCTCATACCATTAAAAGCAATGGGTGAACAATAATATCTTTCCTATATACATAAGGTGAGAGATATAGTCTTATATATATATATATATATATATATATATTATATATATATATATATAATTATATATATATATATATATATTATACACTGTTCACACAATTTCTCATTTCACATGGTATGCATTTATATATATATAGTTGTTAGACATACTAGAAAGGTGGTGATCAAGGCACTCATCTCGCGTCTCAATTAATGTACTCATGTGCAATATCGATCCTCATGTGAGAGAGAAGAGAGGTAGATGACATCCACGATGTCAGTTCTGTATCATTTTCAACAAAAATGGAGGGCACTAGATGTGCTGAGCGAGATGGGCACCAAGGGTCGGGATGGCAAAGGCTGAGACGGACTTACAACAAAAGATCATTTCTATAAAAAATCTTTTAAACTCGTTGGTATGTATCAAAATATGAAAAATTATCAGTAACGAGAACATATTTTGAAAAAGATGCGTCGTCATGCTTACTTGCGAAAAAAATTTCAAAGTCATAACTATTTTGAATCCTGCAAATATACAATAGTTAAAGGAACTTAGCTTAGACTGTTTATTGTGGTTCGGGACCCAAATTAGAAATCTTGTTTCAAGGAAACTGCTATTTATCTCTACTCTTAGACTTCACCTGGTTAATCTCTCTCTCTCTCTCTCTCTCACACACACACACACACACACACACATAGGAAGAACGCATAGAGAGGTTCATAATAACACAATGGGTCCAGGGTGCAGTAGAGTGAAAGGCAAGGTGAAGATAGAAGAAGAAAACAGAAAAAATAATTAGTAAAAGAAAATTTGAGTAATAAAAAAAGGAAAGGAAATAAAAGAGTATAAATGAAGTCAGGTGGAGAAAAGGACAAGTTGGAGGAAGAAGGTGAGCAGCTCTATCACTGAACAACCTTTCCGGTGCCTTGTCACTTCGTTCTCCTAATAATAATAATAATAATAATAGCATTTGATTCGTTGTTATTATTGGATAATAAAACCTTTTATTTGCACTCCGATTGTTAACTCAATTGTGGGGGTGCTTTAATGCTGTTGGTGGTGGTGGAGAGTTCGACTCCAAGAAGGTGTATGTGCGGGTGTGCGTTATAGGCTTTGGCCTTCTCTTGTAAAAAAAAAAAAAAAAAATGGATTCACTCACGATGTCAGGCCATTTAGCAGGGCTCTTGACTTGCATGCTGTAAACCGCAAGTTCGACTCCGGGGGTGTGCATATACGGCTTCAGCAACTCACTGTAACCATAAGAAACCTTTGTTTTACACCTTAGAGACGCTTGACAACTCTTAAAAGTCCGTGGCTAATACCATTGCCTTCATGGCCCACGGGAAGGAGGTATATCACCCGTAGATGATAGACCCAGCCCAGTCTCAAGCAAGAAGTTTTGTTAAGATGGGCCAAATAGCCTATAAATCTTTTAAGGTGGGATGGGCCATGCATTGTGCTGGCAGATTCAACCGTGGGCTATACACTTTTTCCTAACTTACCCAAATTCAGGTGGTTGCTCTATAGCCCATGGTTTAAACTCTAAACTATGAGTATAGCCCATGATTTTAACCGTGGGTAGCTTATACTGCCTCACACTGCTAATTAAGGGTACACCATTCAATAAGGTATGCTATTAGTATCTCCTAACACATCTTTGTCTTTCCTTTTAAATAGAAAGAAAATCTTGTCTTTTCTTTTAAATAGAAACGAAAGATGCTTTTCACAACGAGCAATCACTCGACTCACAATTTGAAGGTCATGAGTTTGATACCGAGGGGCGTCCATCCGGCTTCATGGTATCCATTGTAACGAAAAAAGTGAAAAAAAGAGGTGTCATATGTTGAAAGTCTTCTGCTTGTTCCTTCCAAATCATGCAAAATATTAGAATTAGAATGAGTATAAATATCTTAACATGAGTGGAGTATAAATATATTAACATGAGATACTTTATTTTATTTAAAACCTACTCTTTTATATTAATGTTACAATTTCAAATAGAAGGAAAAAAGAAGTTCCTTTCTTAAAATGAAGCTTTTCTCTTCAAAAGGAACAAAAGTGTATTATTCATTATACCCAACTAGACATGACATACGAGTCGACCCGACCAACTCGAAATCCACTCGCTCATATCCTGTTCATGTACATATGAAGATTAAACAATAACAAACTCGAACTGAACCAAACCGAACCGAGGCCAAACTACGAGCGGCTCAGCAGGGAGCACATCGCTATCTTGCTAAGCTCAGTACATGGGTTGGTGGTCATAGGCTCCAATTCATAGGTAACTTTCCGGGTCTACCCGAATCAATGCAGTTTAATGATAATAAAAAAAATGGTTGACCAGCCATGCACAACTTACTGCGTATATTATTGGGGTTTTAATTATCTCTAAAATTGACGGAGCCTTCTCTCGTAGGGAAAAACGCATGCATGTCATTACGTAATTGCGCCGAGGGCACAAGCGTGATGATAAGGTAAGCCAGTTACCTAGCAGCGTCTTTATAAAGGAAAATAAAGAATGCAATAATCAAAGTATTTCCTTTTTCTCTTTTCACCATGAGTTTGCAAATATAAGAGAGAGAGAGAGAGAGAGAGACAGACAGACAGACAGAGAGAGAGAGGCTACGGTTTCCCCTTCGGTTTTCATCTCTTGGAGGGTTTGCCCTGGTCTTTAGGACAAGCGAGGTTCATCTTCTTCTTCGTCTTCTCTCTCTCTCTCTCTATGTTCCTTCCCGCATTTTAATGGCGGAAACGTCGGGCATTTAGATGAAAAGCCCAGAGTCTGTGTCTTCTTTATGCTCGTTCTAAGCCTTCCTCTGCCTTCTCTTCTGCCATCGAAGACCACCAACAATACCAAAAGCAGAAAGGAACAACACCACTACACTAAAGGTCTCTCTCCTCCTCTCCTCTCCCCGTGTGTGTGTTGATAGGGGCACTTTCGTCATTTGGTCGTTCAATGGGGTTGGTGTTGGTTCACGTTATGGCTTTAATGAGGCATGGTTGGTCCATGGTATTACAGCAATATATGACTGTAATGCCCCTAGAGAAATGAGGTATCCATGGCGTCCGTTCTTTTCCTCAAACACAAAAGTTGAGGCTGTGAGTTGAAGTTGGTCCAGGGTTTAAGAAATGGTTCGTAGTTGTGGGGTGCTATGGGCCGTCCATCTTGGATATAGTGAGATGGACGGTCCCAATGAGCTCGTTCAAGAAGGTGGGCTCATGAAGGCCCCTACCTGGTCGAGCCTAGTTTCTGAACCTAGCTAATCAGCTACTTAACTTTCTTTCTTATAATTATCTATTTTAACGTTATTATATATATATAATCTTCTTTAGTTACAATGTAACAATATCTTTGTTTGTTATTAGCTTCTTTAATCTTTACTTTTCTTCCCCTTTCTTCATGGTTCTTATATCCTTTTTTATCGTTTCTTTTATTTTTGCATATTTTAAAGAAAAACCCCTTACGAAGCTTTCATATATTTTTGTCTTTACTTTTAACGTTTTCTCCGTTCTTTTTTGGCATGGAAGAGTACTTTTATGGTGCATACTGGTGTATGTAGTTGTGGGTGCATGTCAGCATATGGACTGTGTATCTCGTGAGGGTTAAGAGTCTACGTCTTCCTGCTGTAGGATTGGTTGGCGATTGTAGGTACATCCACCTGTCCGCTGAGATTGACCGTCCATCTATTGGAATGGACGGTTGTGTATAGTTTACATTTTATCTGCATGTGTAAATTGTTAGTTCGAAAACGACTACAAAACTAGATTTCGATACCTATTACTTTTTATTACACGACAAGACCTACACAAACACCCTTTTGAGAGACCTAAAACAGGTTGCCCAACTTTACCCGGACCTACACCAATTGTGAACCACCTTCTTTTGTCTTAAACATGGTTGATACTTTTAAATATAACCACAAATCCTTTTCCTAAATTTCAAAAATAAAAAATATAGTGAAAATCTTGAAATAAATGCTGTAGGGAAATTTCTACACAAATATAAAAAATAAATCCATATTTGAGTACAGATATTGATGGTTTAGTAAAAAAGAAAAGAAAAGGTTCACGTTAGTAAGTAGCTCGATCATTGGAAGACAAATCTTCGAAAAATAAACCACACCTTATGGGTTCAGTTTGGTTTTGAGCTAGGAGTCTACTTATTTTAGGATTTGAGTAAATACAAGCTATTTGGATCTACTGTCTATATTTTACATATGTATATGAGGTTATAAAACTCACATATATATATATATATATATATATAAACTTATTAAAATTTTCATCTATATAAGTATATAAACTTAATATATAACCGAACCACGGTTTGGTTTAATTTTCATGGTTTGGTTTCGACATTGGAACCATAAATCAAACCACCATCCTTTTTTCTTATTAGAATCGAACCGAATCAAAGCAATTGACATGTATAACTGAATCAAACCGACTTTTTGATTTGCTTTTGGGAGCTCCTTAAACACCCGTAGTTACACCAAAGAACAAAAATCTATTGCACACAACTCTTTTCTCAAAAGTACAATAAAAAGTTATTTGAATTTATGCATATAAAACATGAAAATTTAAGAAAGCTAAGATCATGAGCTTTTCTTTCAAGTGCAATGGGAGGCCGAAGCCAGATGTATGCGCTGGTTATCGACCTCATGACCTTCAACATGTGAGACGACCCCTAACCAGGTGAGGTCATTGCCATTTGAGCAAGCATGAGGAGCTTTATCTACCTTTAATTGGACATAAATATTATTCAAATATGTTCACCTAGGTGACAGTGGTGAGAAACACATGGGCCAACTACCTGGTGGACCTCGTAAGGCAAAGCCAACCAACTTCTTTCAGATGGGTTCCAGCCTTATTACGTGTTGTGTCGTGTCAGACATGGTTGCGAACTTCACAAATTCTACAAGCGGCCATGATACGAGACACGCTGCGGTCGTTCATTTTCTCTCTCTATATATATATAATTCGATATTGGGTACGACACGAACTCGGGGTGACATATTAGACTTGTAAGATTGGCATAAAAGGCACAAATCTTTTTCTTTCGGGTTACAACGGGAGGCTGAAGCTGGGTATACTGCATGCCATGAGAGTCGAACTCGTTCTGAGCCTTGACACGACTCGAGGAACCTGCAAGGTGGGCTATCGCCTTGAGTGTAAGACACGAAAAGAAACAAAACGTTTGTTGCTTAGGCAATTCCTCATTTAATGAGGGGCATAAAGGACAATAATTTGAATGAATAAGCGTACTCATGGTAACGAAAGGGTTGCTCCCTCCGAAACGCAGGAGGAGCGCGTTTGGTTTGAATTCAAAAACGCGGAAACTGTCTTCTTGCGAGAGTTTTAAATGAAGAGCACTTCTTTCTTCGCGAGGACTTCAATTTCACTATCCACTTTTCTTGTTTTCCTCTCTCCCTTGCAGAAAGGGCGAGCGAGTAATTCCTTAGTTAGGAAGGAGAAGGCGAAAGAAACACATGATGGAAGCTCCGTCGTTTCTCAGAGAAGGCGGCGGAGAGTTGGAAGAGGGCTCAGCAGATTTCTTCGCACAGATTGATGACTTACTGGACTTCTCGGACGTCGATGAGGTTGGCATGACAGACGAAGCGAGGGATGGATCTTGGGATTCCACTGCAACTGCTGGGACATGCTCGGAATTGATGGCAGGGAGCTCAGACGGGAAGGGTTCCAGTGATCTCTGCGTCCCTGTGAGTTCTTTTTCTTCATACTCTGCCTGTTAGATTTGTTTGGTAATATTTTTAAGTTCTTGGAAATAACTAACACGCTGTTTGGCTATGGTTTCGCCACAATTGGTAGATTTTAAAGGAAAATTTAGCAACCTTTTTTCTAGGAAAGGAAACGGTGCTTACTGTGTTTGGTTGCGATGAGAAACCGTTTCTATGGAATTGTTTTCCTAGGGCCAAGTTGGCTATTTTGTTTCTCAATTGTCAGAAATCTTTCTAAATGCTGAATTCCTGTTGAAACCACACTCAAATGGTAGTTGGTTAGTGTATTCTTATTGGCAGAGCAGACAAATCAGCAAGTAGGGAATTCACCATTAATATGCACAAAGCCTAAAAGCAAGAGGAATGAAATTTAATTTTTATTTTGTAAAAGTTGTCTATGTAGGGATTTTTCTGTGTACCTGTGATGCTTCTGCGAATTCTGATTCGGAGTATCAGCTGAAGCATACGTGAGAAACTGATGTTAAGTTAGGTCTGTAAGTCATGGTACTAACTTTTTTAATTCACAGAGTGAAGAAGAGGCAGCTCATTTGGAATGGCTTTCCATATTCATGGAGGACTCCTTTTGTCGGCCATCTTCAGAGTTCTCCTCCGCCGCAATAACGACTAACATCCCGAAAACTGGTAGGTTACTGGTGTCCAGTCCGACTTCTGTCCTCGAGCAGAGAGTGCTTCCATGCCCGAAATTCTGTGCACGGTCACGAACAAGACGCTCCCGACGCCCTGTCACTGCAGTTCCATGGACCTGCCTCCCTATCATCTCGGAGAAGCCGTCAGAGTGCTCATCCGAGAAGCCGGTGGTGAAGAGGAAGTGGCCAGAAGGTGGGAGGAAGTGTATGCACTGCTCCATAGAGAAGACCCCACAATGGAGAACAGGTCCTTTCGGACCAAAGACCTTGTGTAATGCTTGTGGTGTCCGATACAAATCTGGTAGGTTGTTGCCGGAGTATCGACCAGCTGCGAGCCCGACTTTTGTACCATGGAAGCACTCGAATTCGCATAGGAAGGTGATGGAGATGAGGAATAAGAAGGCTAGAATTGGAGAAGAAGGTGCTGCTAATGCGGATGATGATGGTGGCCCCAGTAGATGATCAGAAGATGGTGATGTAGTGGCTTACTCTGGCTTGACTCAGTTTTGATTGTACAAATACTAGAAAGACGATAGATAGCAGAAATTTCGTATTAGTTTTCTTAGTATATTGCTCAACTAGTTTGATGGCTTCTCATGTAGTCCATCCAATTTTTGCTTAGGTTGAAAATTTGGTAGCCTTTCGATCTCTGCAAACTGAGTGTCGTCTTGCATCTTTCCATCTCTGATTATCTTGTTGACTCTGGTGACCACATCTTTCCTTGACGACTCAAAAATTAGTTTAGCTTGGTTTAGTTCTGCAATGATCTCCACCCACCATCGCTATTAAAAAACTCGGCTTGTTACCTGATCTAATTTTAATTACTACATTTCCATGATGGTCACGGATCGTATAGCCTATTCTCCACTGCGATGTGTACTTGCTGTACACTGAGACTTCACCCATCCTTCATCTGGAGGTTTCCATCGATTTGTTTTGCACATTTGCGAGAGCAGGAAGGATCCATTCTCTGATGCTGTTCGTAATCTTGGCTTACAACACCAAGGTTTTGCAAGGGGTTTGGTTGAACGTAACATTGTTCCTCATCTCCCAGATGCCTCTAACAACAAGTTGAAAGGTTACAGGCTCTTTGGACTACCTTCTTTGTCTACCATTTGGCTTTCCAAATCTGTGCAGCCGGTCTTAAATCCCTCGGATTCTACCATTTCCTGACAAACTACCATCCTACATCGCGATATCTTACGGTTCTTGCTACAGTTTAGGAAGAGGTGATTATTGGTCTCACTTTTTCAGTTACAAAGAGCTCAAGGTCAACCTTGTCCGATGCCCATCTGAGCTCGTCTTTCCTTTGTTAGGGGTGGATTCTCTATTGCAAATCTCGTCGTAATCCCTGGGCACCATATGAATTTTGCTAAATCGAAAGATTGTCCCTTTAGCTGCACCGCTGCCATTCCGCCATTGAAGCCGCTGCTTGCGTTTCTCAAGTTGTTCCATGCTTGAATCACCTCCACAGCTACTTGTTTCATGAAGGGGAATAAATAGTTCTGTGTGCTTTCTTGGCTCCTGCCGTCCTGCGTATGGTGTTTATCTTGACCCTCCGAAGTTGAAGGTGTTGCTACAGCGACAGGCTTCTCCCGATTAAGCTTGCAAACGGACATGTACCTGCCCAAGGTTATAGGCAGAATTCGTGTGAGCTCTCATTCGATGCGTTCCATCGCTCACCTTCCTCAAGCACAAGAAAACCTTCGAGTGTTTTTTCCATCTCCAAGCAGCTGTCTTTTCTCTCTAGGTGAACCGAATTTTGATCTGCTGCAAGCTTCCATGCGTTCTTAGCGAGTAAGCTGAAGTTTACATCCCGAAGCCATTTAGTTGAAGGCCGCTTTCATGTACAGGTCTGCTTACACTTTTCCCAGAACAACAGATGTGCCTTCTTTATTCCAATGCCCCCACCCCGTAACAAGCTTCTTATTAGCTTTTCTGTTAAGTCGATCACCCTTCGGCATCTTAAGAGTCAGCATCCAGTAAATTAACAATGAATCTATGGAGGCTTTAGGGAGCGATAGTCGTCTAACCATGGATTTAATAAATCTTGACCAGTTTATAAGTTTTTATATATAAATTTTATAGCCTCACATACATATAAAACCGAACCGTGAACATTCTTGAAACCAAGTAAAAATAGACCCCACTAACTATCAGGTCTTTTACTTTACTCCATACCTTAACCATATATATGCATATATATATATATATATATATATATATATATATATATATATATATATATATATGAGAAGTGTGCGTGAAGGTGCACTTCTATGGTTTCTTTATTGTTTCTGAAGTTTTCAATCAGAAAATTAAATTCCGTTTACCACTCTACTTCACCCAAAGCTCCTTTTATATCAGTTCAAAACGTTAATTTTGTGCATCGGACATCTTAGGCGGAGCTAGTAGACATCTTAGAAATCTGTAGAACATTTGGATGATTTTTCAATATATCAGGGGTGTGCAATGGTTGGCTCGGTTTAAAAACCGAACCAAACCGAATTTCATTGGATTCTGAAAACCGAATTGAACCGAATTATTTTGGTTTAGTTCAGTTCTCTTATTCAGTTTACCTTTTAATACTGAATTCTCTCTGTTTATATATATATATATATATATATATATATATATATATATATACACTATTTACACATAATTATATGAACATGTATATATATATATATATGTAAATCAGTATATGTATTATATATATAGGTATATGTGGCTATATATATATGTGCATGTATGTATGTATATATACACTATATACACATGTATATGTACATGTATATATATATGTATATTTGTGTATGTATTATATATAGGTATGCACATATATGTGCAAAGTATATTCCCATTCCATTCATACAACAATTTTCTTCAGTTCTGCTACAGCTTCGTGATATCGGCTAATAATTGTGAGTTTCCAGCGATCAACACATGTTGAAGAGAAGATCACAAAGAAACAGGAGGCCTTTCAATACAAGGCAGAGTGAAATTTGGCAATAAAAGTTGGAGAACGAGATCAAGTTAATGGCGTATTATCGGAAGTCGGACGGCCCGTGGAGGGGTTTGCAGGGCATCTTCCCAAAAGGCTTTGTAGTTGATGAAATAGTTTCAGGCTACGTTGTATGGATACGGGCACGGGATATGCGAATTTCAGAAAATCATAGGTACGAGGATGTCCCTATTAAAAAGTATAAAAATTCAAATATAACTTATATATAATTAAAATTATATAAAATTAAATATTATAGCCCATAATTAACAACTATAAGAAAATAAATTTAAGTAAATGAATGAGACAAATATATTAGAATCTCATATGTCTAGAATAAGAGGCAGTAGATTGTAATATATTATCAAAATTAGGAACCACACATCACATGCATACTAATTTTTAAAATACACACATAAGTTGATATTATGAAAATAAAGAACCACATAATAGAGTAAGAACATGTGCAAACATATGTAGGATATATGCATGCTAGTTTTTTTATCACATCAGTTTTTTAACTTCATACTGCTTGAATCTTATATCCTGGGTCTTTCCTCCTCTCCTGAGTCACACTGGTCACAATTTTTTATCACGTTCAAGGGCCATTCAAGTTGCTAACCCTTGTTTGTGTGAATCAAAAACATCGAAACGGTCCTAGAGAGAAAGGAGATCACCTGTGTGTGTGTGTGTGTGTGTGTGAGAGAGAGAGAGAGAGAGAGAGAGAGAGAGAGAGAGAGAGAGAGAGAGAGAGAGAGAGAGAGAGAGAGAGAGAGAATACTAGAGATGGATGCTAGCGTACTGCTACCGTCTTGTGAAAACTACGCCTTGCCAGAAAACAGAGAACAGATTCGTTGGAGGAGAGAGATGATACCGTGAAAGGAGAAGGAGATTAGGGACTTAACTATTTTAATTTGAGTTTTGGATCAGGTTAACCCATTTAGATACGGGTCGACCTAAGTCATTCTTATAAAATCAAAGAACCTGAGTACCCAAGTACTGGTACCCGTACCATGCTTCAGTGGTTTCAGGTGACACCATGACCACTTGAAACACATTCATGTTGCTTCTTTGGTGAGGAGGCTAGCTGCCGGATAATAAATGCATCAAAAAACCCTTCTTTGATCATATCAAATGGAAAACCGATTGATTTAAGTTGTTAAACATTTCAGTTTCTGATAATTTTCTAATCGTTCTATGAATGTAACAAAACACCATTTCGCATATTTTTTAGAACTTGACTTGGCTCCACACAAAGATTTTCGTGATTAGCAGAAAGCAAAAGCAAATTTTAGAATGGCTAAGCGAGAGGGACACATTTGGGAATACATTTTGTGTAGATGCATTACAGTATCAAAATTTTCGACTAAAACAAAAGGTTTATATTGTTGCTCCAGCATAATTCTGAGCCATACCTTTGGGAGAGCAGGTCATGATGAAATTCAGAATCGCATTGCGAAAGATTAAAACAAGAATATCACTAATATTAAGGAGGAAAAAACAAGAGGGATTGAAGGAAGGGACGGACCTCCAATAGAGGTTGCCCCCCTCTTCTCTACACTTTCTTACACACAACCTCACTTCCTAATCCAACCTACCAGCCCTTATATAAGGAGCTGTAAAACGAAAATTGACCAAATTGACCAAAATACCCTTAGTACAGAAATTTACCAAAATACCCCTAGTATTCCAGACAAGTACAATAATACCTAAAAACATCAGAAATTATAAAACTAACACAAAAAACACTATCTTCAACAGGTCATGTAAATGGAGAGGAGATAAAGGAAAACGATAAGTAGAGACTGGCAGCTCTAGGAAACTTTAAGAGAAGATGGATTGAATTAAAATGAACCAACATTGACTGGATGTCTAGCAGCCAGCTCCACTAATATTGGAAAACTCCATTGGACCAAGCAGCACGCTTTGATGAAAAATTTTACCTCTTATTATACAACCCCGTGTAGAAAAAAATATCTTAACTATAAAGTTGTGCATTCAAGTGACTTATGTCAGACCCAAAGTCCCAATTTCAATTTAAAGTGATTTAACTGGCTTAATAGCTTTTTCAGTTTAAATAAACTCTTTCAATTCTCGAGATAGTGGTACTTGAAAGACACTATATCACATTTATAGAGTATATGTGATATAAAATGATGTTCCTACCTGAGATTTTAACACAGTTTTCAATACACCAGAAACTCCTTCACTCAATACAAGGTAATTATTATGAGATTAAAAATATATATACTTTTGTATAAGGATCAAGTTTATATTGAGTTAATTGTTAACATGGAACATGATAGGGCTCTATGAAAACAAAGAATTCATGTAGCCGATCCCATTTAATATGAAAAAAGGCTTAGTTATTATTATTTTTTATAAGGATCAATGACACAACGTATCAAGGTATCTCATGATGTATTGGGGCATCCCAAACAGCTAGGATAATATGTTACATACAAGTACGCACTTTCATATTATGACAGTCAATTTGGGGAAGAAGCACTTGCTAGAACGGAGAGATCAACAATGCCAACACAAGAGTAGGCAGTATGCCAACACCAGAATTTGTTCGAACGCAATAATTAAATGCTCTTCCTGCGGGCATTATTGAGGAGGGTTCTGCAACACCATTCACCGAAAGGAATGGATTTGCCAAACTGATGAAATTGTTTAAGAAATTTCTATCACAGGTAATTGGCTCCACTCAGACTTTCGTATAAGGTCGGAATGATTCTTCTTCTTAAGGAAAATAAACAAAAATTAGTATTCTTCTCCAAATTAAATGGTGTTTGAAAACAAAGACAGTTTTTGGCTAAATATAAGTGTCACATAAGAAAAGTATATTGCTGACAAAGTCGACGTTTAATGCAATTTTAACAAATGAGGCCTTTTATGCCATATGTTCCTTTGTCAACGAGGTGTGAGACTGACTCCCTCGTTGCTCAAAGGTTGACTTGGTTCTTGAGCTCTCTCATTGGCTCATCCAGACTTTGTTTTTCTTTTGATGGGCGACTCAGTTAGAAGATAATACATGGACCTAGACTTAGTTGGACGGTAGTACGTAGACATATGGTCAGATTCGCACAAAGAAAGAACAAAGAAGTGCATTTTGTTCATTTTAATAGGAATTGGAATTCGTCAACTCCAATTTCCCCAAGTACCTCGGCTTGTCAAGTCAAAAGGAACTATTAGATTCGCATGCGGATGAAGCTTCGTACGTTGAAACTTATACGAGATTTTAACTTTTTCCATCTCAGATGCTGAGAACTGTAGAACAGTTTTGAGTTTGACATTTTATAAGTTGATTTTATATTATTATACGATTTTTTTCATAAGCTTTATAAGACATGTTCGATTCCAAACAAGCTCCATAACCGAAGACTCTCTCGGTTCATGGTTTTCAGAAACGGGCATAAACAGTTCCAAACAGTCCTATGATTTACATAATTTTTCTGAAATCTCCTATCACAAAGACAATGTCAATAGTAGGAAGGACACCGCAAAGGGCACACCCTTATATTTCAAAAACAAAAGCTTTAAATGTATTTGTCAATACACCTTATCACTAACATATTGTTGGTTTAACGGAATATCACTTCCCCACCGTCCCAATTGGCGGAGAGCCAGTGCTTCCAAAATCTAAACCAAAACTAGCCGTGAGGTGGTTCGGTTCCCGTTTCAGGAAAACCGGAAACCGACGGTTTGAAAACGTCGTTTTTGGTTTAACCAATAGGTGTGTCCCAAACGACATGACTAGATGGTGACAGTTCGATATGAAAAATCTCACAAGATAGTGT